>JAYRBT010000001.1:45930566-45956668 GCA_036023395.1 Myiotriccus ornatus
ATCTTTTGCCAAAATACGCAGCACATTGCAAACATGTGTAATCACTTCACTGGTAAATTACTTATTGATGTACTTCTCACTACAGAAATAACGTTTGAACTCCTTTTGGAAAGCGATTAGCTTGCTTTCACTGCGATATGTACAAAGAAATTCTTGGTGAGTCTTTAGAGCATTTGCTGTATTTTCTGATATAGCTGTGTACAAAGCAAAATCAAAGTAGCTAGGAAAAATACCTTAGATGAGAAAGTGGGAGGCAGGGACATATGTACAGAAAGCATCCGTACTATGATTCACTTGATCTAGCTGCTGTACACATCCCTTCTAGTCCTTCAACAGTAGTTATACTTCAGAACTAGATTCAGGTGCATAAAAACACCTGAAGAATGCAGGAGGGTATAAATAGATGTGTTCTATTTGCAAGACAAATGAATTAAATGCTGGGGAGATGCATATTTACCCCCTCTTAATGAATTCTTGGAATAGCAAACTCTTCTGAACACAGCAGGGGTTTCAGAAGACATTCTGATGTATGGAAACCATCTATTATATGAAAATTTGCCCAACTAAATCATAGTTACGGTTTTCCCTCTCTTGCATTCTCCCCTCATTCTAGATAGGAACAACATACATCTTCAGTAAAGTAGCTCTTCCTGGTGCAGAATGTTGCCATTTAACATCTGAGTGAAGACGCAATAAGACCCTTTAAATAAAATAAAAAATGAACCATCACAGCATATTATGTAAATTGAAGGCCTAGAAAATAAGAGTAATCAGCTGTATGGTGAAACTTCTGTTCAAGTCATATACATTACAGATTCTTTCCTCCCTGGAAGCATATATCACTGTTCCTAACATCTTGGTTACTGGGAAAGGGCTCAGCTTCCTGAAGGAGCATCTCAATTCCACAAAGAACTGAAAATGGTAACTTTGCATAAGAGTATCAAGACAGTCATACCCATTCAAACAAATGGCTCATCCCACCCTGATGCCTATTTTTACCACTGCATGCATGCATGCCAAGCCCTAGGGAAGACTACGAACCACGCAATTTCCAGGTAATCACCAGTATCTGGAAATTGGAATCCAGCTTTATGGATATACTATATGCCTTGCCTATGTAGTAACCTGCAACAGCTCTATTCCTCTGTGGCCTTCCTGTTTGCTCTTTAGCCCCTGCAACACAACACCTTTTGACAAGGAGTTTTAGGTAGGGTTCAGAACAATAAGCTCAAGTGAAGCCTTTACATGAATCAGAAGATTGTACAGCAGCTGACAGGTTTATTTTTTAGGACCTACCTGGCTAAGAAGGGAAAGAAACATGAATAGGACACCAGTGAGTCAAGTGAAGTTGAGGGATTGCCTCTCCACAAATTTCAACACACTGACCAGCCGGTTAATTAGTAATATCGAATACTTTGATGGAACAACAGGTATTTACCAACTCTACATAGAAAATAGGGCTGGTGACCAAATATATATGAAACAGAGTGGTACCCCAGATCACCAACACATATTTTGGGGCCAGGATGGGGGGTAAAAGTATTTGTCCTAAGCAATGCTTCTAAGAAGTAAAAGAAGTAGTCTTTTAATCTAGGCATTAGAAAGATTATCCATTGGCAAAAGCATTTAAGCTATGAAATGCTTTTCACTGCTTATGGCCCACAGCTCGTCTGAAAACTGTCACCCTCAACACACGTAGTCCTTTAAGCCATCTTGGTAGGCTTAGTACCCTCAAATATCCTCTTATCTTGCCCTATATCCACAACACGAGACCTCACTAATGCTATAAACACAAATCTCATTCTTCCCAGCACTTCTAAGTGTTTCTAAAAAAAAACCCACACAGTTGGCCTACTGAGAACAAGCACAAAGGGCCACAAGACAGTCAACCCTACTATTCCTCCAGGTGCTAACACTGAGCAGTGTGGTCACAAGCCAGTCCACATCTATAAGCCTGGTAGTCAGCTCTCTGGAAAAACTGAAAAACACAGCACAGATATTGCTTCCTCAAAAGACACCAGAGACTCATTTGGAATTAAACAAAGCAAGTCACCCTTGTATTGCATGGGGCTCTCCCAGCCTCCAGTCTCTCAGGAGCACTTTCTCAGAAAGAGTCATTTCAACTCCAAATGGAATATCACAACAGACAGCGGCTTAATGTTTCATTTAAGACTGTCTTCCATACTGCAGCACAACAATCAACTCAGTTTTAAATGCAGGTTTTAAGTCTGTGGAACAAACTATCCGGACTATCATTTCAGTTTAAATCAGGCTTAGAGTGCTCACAGAACATTTGGAACCAATTTAAGTGGATTTACTATCACATTGCAGTTAAACCACTGTAACTTCCTTGTGTAGACAAGCCCATATGACAGGCAAGGGAACATTTGTTTATAGTTTGGATGTCTATATGAGGAGAAGGAGGATGTCAGAAATACCCTTTGCTTTACTGTTAGGGGATTTCAGCTCCGAAGGTTGAAAGGTGGGGGAAAAAGCTTATTATTTTGCTTGCACTATTCAAATATTAGATGAAACTTTAAACCACTTTACACTGGGATCTGTCTCAGGCACTCAATTTTAACAACAGAGAATGTACCACTACATACAGCCACATCCAACCACTTCTGGAGAAATACATCCAGAATATACATGTCAGACTTTCTACCTTTAGTAAACTTGGCATTTTTCAGGTAAAATATAAATATAAGTAATGCTTTTAAAACAAAAAAAAGTTTTAAATCCTGCTTAATCCCCAGAAACACTATCCAACCCATTTTCATTGCTATAATGTCAGCTCTTCAGATCACTTTAAGATGGCAAGTGGTTACGTGCATCAGTGATTTTGCCATTCAGAAGCTGCCATTCAAAACTGGGGATTTTTTTTCCCCCTATCAGTGCTGAAAATAAGACATAGATGAAAAGCCCCAGCCTCAGAACTGCTGTCTGTATGACACTTGTAATTCCTAGGCTGCAGTAGGCTGGAGGTCCTTTGTAAGAGGCTGACATGCAAACATTTAGTCCTCAATGCCTTCAGTCATTCCCAGGGAGTTATCCTCCACTTCTGTCTTACCAGTTTCAGTTAAGACAGTATCAGGTTCTAGCGTGAACACATGCTCCTTTTGCTCAGATACTACAATGTCCTAATTGAAGACTACTGAGTATTTTCTTTTGGAAAGGAAGGGGATTTGACAAGTTAAGAAATATTTCCTAAAATAAAAGCTACAGCATCTTAGGTTTAATCACCTGAATTACCTCACAATCAACATGCCTGCTTTTGGGTCCAAGTATTATTCATGCTTCTGAAACAGCGCACAAGTTACTTCAACTTTCAGCTGAAACCACCACCCTAACCCCAGAACTACTGTGCTACCATTTTACGTTTCCAGACTTCAAGTTCAGATTCCAACAAACAGACCTCACATAAGGAAACACATAATTAGATTTTACAGAAGCTTCTCCCTTCTTCCCACTGTTAGAGATATAACCAGAGATTTAAGGAAGTGAGGAGCTGAAAGGGCTACTCGTGGATCCGTTTTCATGTAAGAGGGTTCTTCTCTAAAGAAACCAGTTTATATGACTACTTTAGAGCATTGGGAACTCTGAGTTTTCCATGATTAAAAAAACTAAGAACAAAGCACCTACACAACAAATAAAGGGCATTCATTTGATATGGCAAGTTCACAGTATGACATACTATGCATACTACTGAACTGTAAAATCAACTCACTCATTTTCACAGATAAATCTGCAGGATAAATGGTATTTCAAACAAGATATTGTACTCAAAACTGCTGTGTTAGTTTCCCCCCAAAATTACCAGATAAGTGAATATTGGTAGTTTCAGGTTTTAATTGCATTCAGTGTCAAAGTCTCTCACAAGAGGTGTAACATGCAATTCATAGAAAAGTTGTTTTGCTTTGTGTGGAAATTTAAAAACCTTTCAAGGTTATTTCTAATACAGCACAATGTTTCTTCTCAACACAGCACTAAATTGAGAGTTATAACCAACAATTCTAATGTCTTCCAAAGATGAACCATATACACTGAAGTAAAACAAGTACCGCAAAATAATTTATACCTTGGCTAATTTAAAAAAACCTATACACAAGTATGGCATAAATGCATATTGCACACTACTTCTCAAGACTGAAAGTGTTCCTAATTGCCATAGCCATTGCAGGCGTCTTTCTCTTAGCCTGCCCTGCATGCATTGCCATCAACTTGGCAAAATTACAGATATTACAATTTATTAAATTCCAGTATTCCAAAAAGCCACAGAAGACATTTGAGTCACAACAAAGTAAGTAGCACATCTTTTCACAATTACATTTTTAGTAATTCCTCTCATGCTTATACTACATTAAGACAAAACACAACCTTTGTCAAAACTGGTAGCACTTATGAAGTGATAACATACTTGAGACTCCAGTATAGTAATGATCACATTACTAATATTTATGGAAATCTTAAAATAACCTCTCAACTACACACAGTTTAGCTGTTGGTATTCGAAGGCAAAACCAAACCTTGCTCACGAAGACCTTCATCTATAGCAGTAGTTAATTAGATCACCTTCCTCACCATCTTACTAACATCACTACCTTACAGTCAGCATCAAAATACAAAGGACAAAGAAACAGCAGTCTCCATCTCTGAAAAGGCGTGGGTTTTTTCCATCCTGGCACCTGTATTGCACAGAAATTCACCTGAGACAAAGAAATCAAAGAGAAGCCACTTTACCAGAAAAATTAAAAGCAGAACATGGACTTGAGATGGGTACCCTGTGACCATTTGTGGGAAGAAGTAAAAAATACATCTGAAAAGTATGAGGGAGGGGGAAATGTTAATGTATTTCAAAAGCAAAAGGGCCCTGTGGTTAGCAGCGGTTGCTGAAGAGTGAACAGAACCTTTTGGCTTCTTTTTCCTTTGCTTTTTAAGTAAAACTGACTTATAAGCCTTCTGCAAAGAGTTCTACAGTTTAATAATTTAGCCCATGGATGACGCTTTATTAACGGCATGCTTCAGACGTTATCACTGGAAAACTGGATAGAAGCCCAGATGTCTGGTTTAAGACCATTTTTATTTCCTACATTTTCAAAACATTGCATGGGGCTTTAGCTGCACGACTCAGATGAACTTAATGAGAGTCATGCAGCTATGCGTGCATATGCTGCTTTGAAAACAGAGACGTACTGGTTTGGGTTCTGCTTTTCTGAAGCTCTCCCTGGAGTGATTTAAAGGTGTTTTTTCCTCTCAGTCTTTTCTCTAAAGGTCTTCTACGCTTCACCTCCCCTGTCTGACAGATAAAGAGCTGAAAACTTTGGACATCTCATTTTTTAAAGACTCCAGTGTTCAGATCTTGTGCAGTATCATGAAAACAAACAGCAAACAGCCAGGCAATTAAATTCAGCCAATTGTGTGTATGTGCTCAATTTAACTGCAATGGGTTACTTCAAATCAGAACAGTGCTGTGGGCATTGAGCAGAGTTAGAATATTAACATATGCCATTTATTATGATTCACTCCTATTTACTGTAAACCCTTTTAATACCCACACATGATCAAGCTTAATATAGGTTATCAGGTTCAAATCAAAACTTCAGTATATATATTGTATTACACACCACACATTTCAATTGGAAAGCCATGACATAAATCATGGATTAAGAAAAAAAGAGGACCATATACGACATGTATAATTTAAAATCTATTAAATAAAACCATTTTGCTATATCTCTGTTGAAAAGCTATAAAAATAATTTTACTGTATTTTCGTATTTTCAAGTAGTTGAAAATACAGCTTTCCTTATTTTCTTTTATTTTCTTTGAGCATGAGTGTTAATCTTTCCCTTTCTGAGCTTATGAATTGCCTGTTTGAACAAGGGTCCATCTCAGTCAGCTGGCAATTTGCAAATCTGCCTTCAGGTCTGAACAGATCAAGCCTGAGAAAGAATCAGGACTTCACTCTAACCTCTCAATACCACAGTGACATGGCAGCCGAAGACTAAAGGGGAATACAAAGGCTCACTTTTACATTTTCAGTGCTCATATTTTATAGAGGACACCATGTAAATACTTAACAACGTTATAACAAGTTCTGAGCAAAAGACCAAGCAACACAAGCAGAAGCACTTCAGGGAAGCTTATCTAGACTGGAAGACACATAAATAACATGACGAAGAAAAGATTACCTGTGGTAGGCCAGCATGAATAACTAGAGAACAAACAAATGCAGCACAAGGGTGCCTTTCCTTCATATAGGAAGGACTGACATTAGTACATCAATGCTAATAACGCATAAGCTACGCTTCTGAATTGTGTTCATAATCAGTGTAATTATTACAAAAGCCATGAGCCCCTAGAAAACACCTTTCAGAAACTTAGAGATCCTTCTGATCCTGACCAGCAGTAACACAACAGACTAAGACAAACACAACAGTGAGCTAACTTTCCTGTAGGGTTTAGGATTTTCTTCAAGTTTCCTGCATTTCCTAAGACCCTTGGGCTCCAGAGAGATTCATTCTTACAAAAAATGCACACACAGTGCATCCTGTATCACCCCTAGTGACAATCTGTCATCCTTCAGGCATTCCCCAGCTGTCAGTTTTGAACATTATTGATTAAATCCTTTAGTGCACTGAAACACATTACAGAATAAGATATTATATTCTTATATTTAGGTGTATTAGGCTTTTATATTCTTTGCTAGCGAGACTGGGTGTAGGTACATGTCCAGAAATAGGGCAGAAAGACAGGCAGACGGCTTTGAGAGATGTGTCACCAGTGCACAGCAATTTGACAGAAGTATGAAACAGCCCCAATCCTCGCCCAAAAAATATATATGGTATTTCACTCCTAATTTGATTACAGAAAAGAAATGGTACTGAGGGTCAGTTTTCTTGTGTATACTAACAACATGGCCTTTCAACAGAACTCTGTTTTCCAACATTTTATCAGTCTCAAAAACATGCATATTTCCTAGAATAAAACCCCAAATGCAGTATCTTCAAGCTGTTGTTGACCTTTTTGACAGCAGTTTACCTTAAACTTCATATTATTACGTAAAGCAGATATCGACACAATGGAAAAGAGACCACAAATGAGCTGTTGTCAGAAGAAGTTGTCAGTCTAGGAAAGAAGGCAACAGAAAGATGGTTTAATTTTCTAACTGCTTCCTACATCAAGTAGAAACATTTTATACTCATACCATAGAGAAAAGTGATTTAGCTGCATCAGATTAATTTTCCTAAGGCTACAAATATTTTTTAGAAGATTCTATTCATATCACAAAGTTCACTAAGTAATTCTTCTTTCAGATCTTGGGAAACCACCACCTCAAATTCAAATACTGAAAATATAATTGCAATACCCTTGTTCTACTCTATTCCTTTTAAGTTTTCATTAGCAACTGATTTCTTTTAAAGATGAGGGATATTGGGAATTACAAAGTCTGACATACTGCAACTATACAGTCTCTTGCTGTACATACAATGGGGATTTCAAAATAGTTTGGGAAACAGGTTTAGGCAAGAGTAATGCAAACATAGAAATAGCTCCTCTTTGAGAAATACATCAAGGATACAAAGAGATGTGCATCCAAGGGAGTCAGTTCAAAATGCTTTTCAGGAAATAGCTGAAATTCACTTATCGTTAACAGAATATACTAAGCTATTAATTCTCAAATGGAACTGTACTCGACTTCCAACTGTTTGAAATACTAAAAAGAAACCTGTAAGTTGGTTTTCATTTTGGTACTACTACAACTTGTACCTTTTTTTTTTTGCCCTGCTCCTCTTCCCCAACATAGCAGAACAGCTGTGACTGACAACTTCTAGACAGGTACTTTCTGCTTTACAGCACACAGTAAACATTTTTATGACTAGTAAAACAAGACACCTTCGGTGGTGCACATGCAAACATGCACATTCAATTCAGAAGGAAGCCTTGCATGGACTGGAGGAAAAAAACCTATGAATGCTACAGAACAACATGTGCATTTCTAAGAAAATGCCTTAAACCTCTAATTCTTCCTTGATTTAGTTGCAATTAGTCTTAGATGTTGCAGCAGCAAGCGCCTGAACAATGCTGGCATTACCCCAAATTATTTTTCAGGGATAGAACTTCCTGGAATAGTTTAGCAAAAACAGATAATTATTTTGAGGACACTGCCACAGGACCTGGGCATCCAGTGGAGGAAGTGTCCGACTCAAAATTTACGCCAACTCCAGAAGTGTTGACAAGACTTGCTAATACTTCTTAAATTTTACTTTTTACAGTGTTATCATACAAGATTGATCTCAGTACCAAACTTCACAAGCCAAGGCCAGGAGAACTTCATATTTGCAATGGAAGCAGGAGCTATTTAAACGCAATACGCCATTTTCTTAGGATATCATTATTTGTATACTGTTAAGCAGAAAGTCATCTGCCAAAACTGCTTTCTGAAATGAGATACATATTCACTACAGGAGTTGATGTGACTGATGCCAGAGGGGGCAGGAAAAATAACTGAAGCCTGGCAGCTGAAAGCCTGTTTGTCCCCATTTACTAGAATTAAATAGTAATTGCTTCTGTTCAAACAAAAGACAGCAGGTATTTCCTGTCCACCAGAGTGGCTTCCAGCTATATCTCCAAATGGAGAAATATGATAATTAATATTTTATCTATCTTCATTATTTATCTACATTATTTTTAATGTGACAGCAGATGTGGGAGTACTACCAGACATTATTATTATTATTATTATTATTATTGGAGTGTATACAGCACCAATTTTCCTTACAAATGAGAAATTTAACTAAGGGCCTGAGCACAACCCCAAGTAGAGTTTGTTGTACCCAGAATTTGTATAATTTACTGCTGCTTTGGGGACACAATACAAATCTGGAGATTTGTATATTCATAAGAAAGGAATAAGAAATTTAGTAATCAATCTCAAGTGAATATTAGTGTGGGTAAAGAGAGCATCTGAAACGTCTCAAGAACATGATTCCCCACCGACACCGCAGTAAAATAAGTAAGAAGACAGATTCAGTCGACACAACCAAAACATCCACCCAAGAAACAACAGTCACCAACACTCAGATTAGCATGCAGTCAGCTACATGAAGAGTGACTGGCAGGGACCAGAGGAATTGTATTGAGTTTCTCAGGAATAGAGCTCTCAGGAGATCACAATTTACTGATCCGACAATGAGTTCTATAGGGAACAGTCAGACTAAAAAATAAGAAATTAACATCAAGCTTTTGGGCAGAGGGTCCTTCATGCTCACGAATAGTTCTCAGGGAGTGAGGCTATCCTGATAGCAAGCAGAATTAAGTCTCATTCATTACAAACCATGTGGGTACCAGCAATGTATACAGTTACCAAAATGAACATGCTAAAAGTTGCATTAGTCTGTGAGTTAGCCTTTTTAAAATGGAAACAAGGTAATGACTTGATTGCTGAAGAGAAAACAAACCTTCACCTCAGGAAGGGAGGTAAGTTAAAAGGGGAGAGCTTTGTGCCTATCCAAATGCCACCTCCTTTCCCCCCACAACCAAACTGGGCTTTACAGACCCCACAGAGACCCTTCACAGACCACCAGCACGCACTCCCCTTTCTTCACCAAGTGCAAGAATGGAGAGCTTGCCAGGCTTACTTGTAACTTTTTACATTCCCAAAAGGCAAATATGCATGGATTTCCAATACTAATCCATATTTCAAAGTGTTCCAGTTTTTCCTCTAATGCCTTCCCTACAATTCTTTCTCAGCAGTATCAGTCAACTCGAAGAGAATGGCAACTCTCATGTCTCACATCCCTTGAAGCACTATCCTGGTTTTAGGTAACATTCCTCATTTTCCCCCTAGATTTACTAGTCCCACCTTCTTATTTCACCTCAGCATTAGTTAGAAACTGTTTAAAAAATAGTATTAATGCTTCCAAAGAACTGAAGTCTGCCAGAAGTTTCATTGCTATCATTTTATCACTCCTCCATTGCAGAAATACCTTGTATTTTAGTACAAGCCAGCTCCTCCTTGTTGCCCAGATGGCCTAACACACATTCTTTAAGACTTCCACACCTACAATGCCACAAATCACACACCATAAAATCCAGTAACAGTGCATATGTTTCATTTTTTATGGTCTCTAATGCATTCTCAGTTTTTGAGAGATCACAGCTTTGTTATGCACATGAACAACATAGGAGACATAGGGAAAGGGTTTTTTTGTTCAGATGTGCCTTTGGGATCAACTACCATTTCTCAGCTTCTCTCTTACTCAAGTCTGTGTTTGGGATGTCTTTGAGTAACAGATACCCAGGCAGCCCAAAAGGGAAAAACTGGTTTATCTTAAGTCCCCAAGCAGTTACGCCACGTGATTACTAGGGATATCGTGAACACCAATTCATGCCCTTTATTTGCTCTACTTCCCAAAAATTTTTGTCTTTTCTGCAGATATACACAAGCAAAGGTCCCATCTTAGCTTATTAAAATAACATGCACACTTAAGTCTGACAAAAGTCTATAACTCTACGTGAAGAGCTGGTCGTTCCTCTTGTCCAAGGACTCCTGTGTACTTCAGGAAGGTGAACTCTAACCTTAAAGAGCCTATCCTGCCAGCTGTGCAAACACTAATGCCTCGGCAAGGAAGAGGGGAAAGAACACACTCCCAGGGAGAAACGACGACCACACTGCCCTTTTTAATGGTAAGTGCGTTAATGTCAGATTAAAGCACAGCCCAGTTCTGGATTCAAGCGATGGCAAAAGCACAGCCCAGTGACAGGTACAGCAACATCCATGACACAGGTGGAGGGACTTGCGACGTTCTTAGGGAAGTGGCACCTTGAAGGTGAGCACTGCACAAAGCTTCCAGTGGAGAAAGCTGATGGACCCACATGCGACAGCATGGTGTGGTGCCAACCAAAGCAGACTGCAGCAGGCAAACAAGGATTAACAATGCCAATATGGAATTCACAGCTTGAAAATTCCCAGATATCACACATTTACATATTCAATAACAACACTAAACAAACAAACAAACAAAAAAACAAACAGGGGAAAGTAGAGCAACTCAACAGTCTATCCATATACTGTTCATTAATCAGGATGTATTAATGGGCATAAACAGATTTCTGAGTAGTACAGAACCACATGTCATTATTAAGGCTAATGAATAACAGCTGATGCAAAGCACAGGCTGACTGTCATATTGCCTAGCTGCTCCAGACACCTGTCACACCTTGGCAACAAAAGGGAGAAAAGGTCAAGACACTGTTAGTAAACCCAAAACAGAGACTCACTTTTCTACCAAAATTGAACTTGATAGGAATCATCATCACAAATAATGCTAAGAGGTTCATGTATTACAGGCTACTGACGCCTTATGCTTCAGCTGCTACCGAGCTGTCTACATATTTTAATCTGTTAACAATAATAAAATCAATCTGCATTGTCATTTATTAATAAAGATGGCATTATTTGGGTTTGGATGAGAAAGCAGAGTATTAGATTTCTTTGCTAACACACACAGTATTTATACAGTTTATACAAAAATACATATACTTTCAATGAATCCTGCAGAAGCTAGATACAGCTAAGGCTAATATATTCTATCTTCTCACTTTCCAAATGCTCTCATGCAAAAGTAATTAAGGAAAGAAATCCAGCAAGAAGAAAGCAAGCAAAATAACTGTCACATTTAAAAGCTGGCAGACCAAGTTTTGACCTCCTTCGCTCTTCTGAAAGTATGAAGCCACCAGTGGTTCTCCATGTCTTTGTCTTGGAACAGAAATAGATTGTAACATATACCCAAAAATGCACCAAGAACACTTGTTTTTCCACAGAATGTGCCCCTGTGCCTTTTGGGGTATAGTTTTGGGGTTTTAGCTTAAGCCCATGATTACTCATGTTTATATTCCATGTTCAAGTATACCCACAAATGTGTGTTAAACTAATGGTGGCCTCAGCCTTTAAGTATTGGTCCTGAATCTCCTCTCCCTTGTCTGACATAGACCTCGTTACAGTGAGCTGTGAATCCTGGCTAACAAATATCAAAAAAACCCATTGGACCAGGATGCCCTTACTTCACAGCAGTTACACTCAAACTGCAATGGCTCATGAAAATAATCAGGTTCAAAACAGTGAGGAAGAAGAGAAGTAGCAGAAAACATTATGAATTGTCACTGGAATATCAGGGGCAGGAGCTGCAATGGACTCAATTAAAAAGATTGTGTAACTCAAAAGTAATACTATCAATAGCACAATTTGCTATTTCTAGTACATTTTAACATGTAAATAGCTTTGTTGAAAAGAGCAAGGAGATATAACAAGCAATTACGTGCTCTCTAGAGCACATAAATAATCAAAAGCATATAAATAGTCATAGCCATCTGCATTGACTCAACATCTCAACACAGAATGAGAAGATAATCTGTTTTGGACAATAACTCAAAGCTGTTACACCTGCTGCGTGCTGTCACACAGCCAATGCCTCCTAATGCCAATTAAATTAAGTGGCACAGGATTCCCACATAGGAAGGGAGTTTCTCAAGGGCACTGAGTGATAACAACTCTTTTTTTCCTGCTTCTAGCCAGAGAGTTCTAGCTCCTTACAGGGTAGATATCCCTTGGGTCAAATACAGTCAAACCAGTGAAGAAGTTTTACAGCAGAAGAGGCTCTAAAAGCACATTTCAAGGTAACACCTATTTTGTTGCAGATTTACACTGCAGACTGATCACGCAGGATATGGTATACTTTTTATCTCTGACCTTGCTCTAATAAAAAAATTCAAGGCCTTGAAGCTTGAACTCAAGCAAACAAACACTCCAAACCTATACTTTAGATTTTTTTCCTTGACAAACATAAGATACATTTTACTTTAAATTCTGTACATGCATTTAATCTAGGTTAAAGATGCCTTTTATGCATGCCAAAATAAAACAATCTCTAGTGGTTAATTAGTGAAACTGGATAGAGGTATTTTTATCATTAGTGCTCATCCAAGTGAAATGGTAAAATTATTTTCTAGCAACATTTGAAAGTGGAATCTGTATTCAGTTGAATTTGTTCTCTTCCCTAGCTTCTTTGGGTCACGAGCATGAAAACCCAAGAAACCTCAAGATAATTAGGACCAGCTCAGTTCACAATACAGATCCTGGAAAGAAATTTTATATTCCAAAAATCTGGCGACCCTACATTCCTGAGCTAGCATTCAGAAGGTTTTTGGAGTTGTCTGTGAAGCAGCATTAAGACACCAAGGGCTACAATTTCATCAATTGCTTGCATCTGTACTACAAGGATCCTAAAACTTTGACCTTCAGAAACATATACTCCAGTGGTGCCCCTCTAAAGAAGCCCGAGAAATATCCTTACCAACAATTAGAAGGGAGAAGTTGTCAATGAGACTGCTGTTGCACAGGAGCTCAGGTAAGGCTAGCTTTTTTGCTCAACTTGCCAAGAACGAAGAGACAAAGCATGAGTAAAGTGCTTCAAGATTACAAAACTGAACACAGACCAGAATGTTTCAGTCTTATGATCAAGTTACTCACGCTCGAGAAATACCAAGCCCTCCAGCCTGACTGTACTGCAAGCAAGCAGTTGGCAGTCAGGCAGACTTCAGTTCAGTCAAGCAAAACACAGTCCATGCAGACCAGCACACTTCTTGTGTGCACACAAGAAACAACATCCTAGCGCATGGCTTGGGACAAATAAACTCATTTTATTTCTAAAGAACTGGTAGGGAAGTAGAAAAATGCAGCGACTTCAGTAGGACTGCTCACAGGCAAGCCACCACACATTTTCAGACATGGGCTCCAAGCTAAATTCCCCACTGTGAAATTGCACAAAAGTATGACTTGTGAATCAGTATTACACCTTGTCTGCAACACTTTCAAGCTCTCTGTCACTACCTAAAAATGATTTACAAAGACCTGTGCAAAAAGAACTGCAGCCAACCCTTCTTCACACCTATGCTGAGCAATGTCTTTAAACACCAAGATAACTTCTAAGTTTAACAGCAGCAGATACAGCTAATGAGTACAGGTAATTCTGCTGTTTTCTCCCCTGAAAGACTCAAGTCTCCCAAGTTGTATTAAGTCACAGAACATGCACATTTACAGAGCCATTTTAACTTGAGTGTCTCAAAGCTACACCCAAGAATTAGATTCACTGTTCCAATTTGTCAGCAGTCATCAGTGACAGGGCAAGTCCACTTCAGCTTCCTTTGTAGGCATGTGTATTACCCTTTTCAAAAATACTGATCTCTTCTCTCTGGTGTCCTGCGATAGGACCCAAGGGAAGGGCATGAAGCTGTGTCAGAGGATGCTTAGGCTGGATATCAGAAAAAAGGTTCCACACGTAGAGGGTGGTTGAGCACTGGAACACAGTCCCGAGGTAAGTGGACACAACACCGAGCCTGACAGAGTTCAAGTGCTTGGACAATACTTTTGGGCAAATGGTGTGATTCTTGAGGTTGTCCTGTGCAGGGCCAGAAGTTAAGACTTTGATGATCCTTGTGGGTCCCTTTCAACTCAGGATATTCTATGATTCTATGAAAAGCAAGTAAATGGTTGTAGAAATGCATTTTGAACATGGTTATTTTAAGCAATGAGGTACAGGCAAAAATGGAAAAACCCTCACACCTTCAGCATAACAGCCCCATGGCTTGTTTAACAAAGAAGAAAAACAGACAAAAAGCCCTGCTCCATACATGCAATGTGCATAGGACCTTACTCTGCTCTCAGTTGTTCCTATGCAAATGAGGAATGTCTCTACTAAAGGAAGTTTAATCCTAGGGGTATAGGCCAGATATAAAGAAAACCAGTGCAAGCCCAAAGGATATATTTGTGAATAGCTGTATTACCACATACACATCCATGTACCTATGGCATTGGATTTTTAAAAATCCGCCTCAAAATCATTCCCTTCAGTGCAGCATAGCATACTTTGCTAAACTCAGCATGAATGTGCAAAGTAATTCCCTGATAAGGTTTATTTGCACTTTTAACATCAATACAAATTTGAAATTTAGCCTGCTCTATAACTACAAGTAATACATGTACTGAATTAGTCTAGGTGAAAGGAGGATTCATTTCCCTTTATTTTTATTAAAACAACGGGTTATCCAATACTGAGTCAGAGAAGCCAATGTTTTTCAAGTCAATATTCAAAGCCATAAGAGGAGTTATATTTTATATGAAAACTTTTAGCTTTTGCAAAGAGAGTGGGGCTCAAATTAAGAACAATGAACACTTGAATTCCAAAGCTGGTTTTGTGCCGAAAAAAACCTAGATTTGAACTTTCCTACCTTTCATAATATGGGTTTAGTTTCCATAGTAAAAGCTTCCTCACATTAGTTTATCTCCATTCTAAACATGAACTTGTAGTTTTATTAGTGACATAGCTAAACTGAAAAACATTTACTGATAACAGGATTCTGGCTTTGATGAACACATTGCTAATGATGAACACACTGACTAAATGTTTCACATTTAATGGCCTCAAATTTAGAGAGCAGCATTATCATTGCTTTGTTATAAACCCACCAAATGTGAATTTAAGATTTTTCGCACCAGATTAAGCATATATTTTACCAAGGGAAAAAAAAAATCACTGTGCCTTTCACATACCTCTTACACATATAAATTTACAAAATAAATTGATTGAAGCACTCTCAAACATATTACGTTTGAGACAATAAAATGTCACAGTAGATCTCTTCTTGAAATAATCTACTGCAGTATGTATTGAACCTAATCTCACCGAGAGATTTTCAAGACCATGCTAAGGAATCTGATTATCTTTTATAATATTTGGAGTGTTGAAAAATTACAGGTTGCATTGTTTATAGGGTGTAATCAAGGCAGTGTTTATAAATTCAGAACAATGCTGATAGTTTCATTGACTTTTAAAAATAGCTGGAAAAAATTCAAATCCAGTCGTTACATAGCTGGGTCAATTTAGTTTTCAGAGAAGATGATCTATAGTGATTCACTGCACAGTGCACAGCACTAAAAAAGAAAGGCAAATTAGCATGGATTTACCTTCGTTACTGATTCCTTGGAAACTCTTGGGATTAACATGGTCAATTATGAAGCCAAAACCAAGAAGTCAATCACGGATTAAAGTTGGTGAGACTAGCCTATACACAATGCTGAATTTCTTCAGAAATACGGAATTGGCAGTGGTAGTGATATAAATCAGGTACTTTAAAAAGAATTAGGGTATATTTTTAAGAACAAAAAGCAAAGCACTATCTGGACAATTTTGGATTAGGTTGGCCAACTGTTTTTACGATATTCCAAGAACCTTGGCAGGCCATTTGTAGTACCTGTTTCCTGTAACTATTACTACTAAAGAATGTTTTCTTGAATTGGAGAGTATGATTAGCTTTTTTGGTGGGCGGGAAGGGGATAATGTTCTATCCTGCCCTAAGTCTTCTGCATGTTAAACCTGTCTGATAAAGAGTGCAAGAGAAAAATAGGCACACATGTAAGACCTGTTTTTCCACAAATTATCTAGATACAGTGCTGAGTCTCAAATGCTTTTCTCCTCACACTGCATCCATTACTGTACTTCCCATGTCTCCAAGTTCTGTGCTGCACCCTCTGTAAATACTCTGCACTTTTTGAACTGAATGATTAACATCACCCAAGCTAAGAGATCTGGATTCCTTTCCTTTTATATGTTTCAAAAACAAACGAACAATAAAGACAGAAAAAAAAAAAGTTTCTTTAATTTTCTGGATAGGATTAAGTACCTCAACGTAGAGCTCTTAATACTGCTGCTTCAGACAGGTGATGGTCTTTAGCAGGTCCTGGGACATACCTGCCAGTCCCATATTGCTCTCCATGAGCCCAGAGCATCCATAAAGGTAACCTACATATTTTTCTCTCAAGCACCTAATTTACACCTGATACCAATCTTAAGGACACTGAATCCCACCTTCTGCCTACCTGAAAGCACCTGTCTACAGAGAATAACTTACTTATTCAGGATACACATGCATTTGTGAGAATCCAAAGGTTATATCCCAAATGATGTAAAATGGAAGTCACATACCCATTCGTCCTTTGCTTCATCATGATAAGAGCATTGTGCTAAGCTTACCATATGAACTGAGTATATGTGTACAGCAGTAATGATTATTAAATGCCTACTGGCATTTGACGTATTTGAACAGGCAACTGAATAATTTGAATAAATAACTATGACAAGACAGCTAGCTGCCTGTATTCTTGTTATCCTTGTTAGAAAATTTTGCAACCAGATGTTCTTATCCTTAATTTAACACTGGGGAAATACTGCTCTTATCTCTTAAGAAAGTTGCTTTATATGACAACAGTTATTGCGCTTCAGTCCTCAACTTACTGCAAAAATCCCCATGCTTAAGGTTTTCTATTGTCTGGCTGCAACCTCAGAGTGGCAAAGTCAATTGGAAACAGAAAGCACGGGGATGTAGGCAAAAGTCAGATTACATAAATCAGGGATAAGCATACCAAAGCATTAGAGCTGTATATTTTTTAGCACCATGATACACTCATTTCTGCATACCATTTGGATAAGAGAGTCAAAATTCCCATGTTTGCTTTCCATATTTTTAAAAATACCTGTTGTGTTTGACAGGAAGCCATGAAAACAGGAAAAACAAATGAAAAGTCTCAAGCTGCAACATTTCATGTGTGCTTCTGCAGCCTGTACTATCAGCCTGAAGTGGTGACCACAAAGTGTGTGGAGCACTTAACAGCCCTCATTGCCAGACCCTGCTGACTCATTAAACCACCACTTCTTTAAAAGTATGTTTACTCGGAGCTTTTGCAACTTGAAAACTCAACTCTAGAAGAAAAATTATGATCCTGGTGTTTTGTTCTTTAGTGCATTTATCTTGTTTGTTTAACACCGCTCACATATTAAGACTTCCCTTTCAGGATCCACAGAGAAACAGCTTTCTAATATGGCCTTTCAATTCATCTCTGGATTCTTAAGCAGAAATTAGAATAATGCAGCATCAAGTTATGGACACTATATTCTCCCCTTCCCACTTGTCATGCATTTCTCTGTCATGACCTCCACTGCCAGACCTTGACACTGGGACCACCTCTTCCCACCCCCCAACTTATTCTACAATACATAATACAAAAGCACTTTATATTAAGAACATTTCAACATGCTCCAGTGAAGTACTGAGCACACTTTTCCTGCACACTGTGTTGGCCTGAAAGCTATCTTCCATGCTACTGTTTCCACAGAACCATTCCCAAAGGTCTTGAACTCTTACCTGATATTTCTGATCTCACCTTTGATCTTGCTGTGTTTTACTTCTCCAAGAATAACATGAAAGCAATATTTCTGTATTCTTTTACATTTTAGATCAGCTATATTTCAAAGCTCTGATATCATTAGGACAACTTTATATCATCTCCAGTGAAATATATCTGCTCAACAGATGTGGAACAGATCTTTCATTTCACTAGTCAGTTTAAAGCCAGGTACATAAGTAATTGAATGAAATGGTATTTTGTAAGGATGCCCAGGTACTTGCCTGTCAAATCTTCAAAAGCCAAAATTTTGTCACTGATCTTCTGCCTCTGGATGATGCTGAATGGTTTGCTTTCCTCAGAAATGGCTTTAGTGTACAGTGCTACTGCAGCCAGACACAGGAAATACAGGAATGGACACCATAGAGAGGGCTTTATATTTGTATTTCATCCCTGCAGCCACACTGGTAGCTTTCCATATAGATTCCCTTGCAACCAGCACGGCCAGTCAAGGGTGGGGAAGCAGCAACAATTAATGTATCAACCAGCTCTGTGGATGCAAAGGTTTGATTCTGCACTCCTCTTGGTGACTCCCCTAAGCAAGGGAACCTCAACTTTACACCCTGAAGCACCTTGGCAACAGTGACACGCAAGTGCTCTGGCTAAGAAGCACATCAAAAGGACTTGCATTTCCAGGACCTGCTTATCTTTGTGCTTTTTGTTCATATTTTAATGAGTTCTGTATTTTCAAAAATCAAGGGGAGAAATCAAGAGAACAGCAGGAGGACAATGATGAAGAAATGCTAAAGGAGAGACCAGCCAAAGAACGGAGAGGAACACAGCTGTTAAGCCAAGCCAAAAATCTTCTCAGACTTTACTGAGCTTTATTACATTGACAACTTAAAATTCACCTCCTGAAAAATATTAGGAGGGCCTTATCAAGCAAGAGGGAAAATACATTCACCTCTGTTTCCCCTGTAATCACTAAACCACAAGGCCTGCCTTCTGTTATACTACCTCTCCAGTTGCATCAAATTGTCCCAATACAGGTGCACATTTTAGTTATCAAAGCAGCTGAACACAGTTCCTCAGCCTGTCTCTCCACAAACAAGCCACTACAGGAACGTAAGCACCAGTCTTAACGCTGCAGCATCTCTCAGGAGTAAAGCCCACGATGGCAGTTACCTGAGTATCCTTCCCACAAAACCCCAAAATCTGTATTTCAACCCAGAACCTGAAGGAAAACTGATAAAATTTAATGTTTCAGAGATGTAACACTTTGGATCCTCCAGGTATAAGAGTGACTGGTGTCATGATGAATTTCTAAGTGTATGAGGGGTTTTAGTATACCAACACTGGGATGATAGGAAACAAGACAGCAATATGTTCTTCTCAAGCATTTATCATTGTTTAATCAACTTAAGTTTAATCTTAATGCATGAGTCTGCAAGTTGTGTCCAGATGTTCTGTATGCTAAGCTGGAGCACCACCTCCTCCTTCAGGTGCTTGGATAGTATCAGGGAATAAAAGTTATGACTAGCCCCAGTGCCTCATTTCTGCAAAACCCATTTATATAAGGCTTAAAATATCTATTCCTCAGGTGTTAAAATTTCATTGAAATAAAACAGATACCATAACAAAGGTATAACTGACAGTCATATTCACAATGCGCTTTTTGATTCAACTATATAAATATTTACTCAGTACGATCCTTCAGAAGATACACTTAGAAAGTAGTTCAGGTTCAAATCCCTGTTTCATTATGATGCTAAAAGAATATTCACCATACACCACACATCCAAGCACAAAGTACAGGTAGATATTAAACTTGTCCAGAGCGTTGGGAAACAATCAGGAATGCACTATATGCACAGCTGTGCAACAGTGCAGAACTGCACTTAAGCTGAAAGATTTATTCCCTCATGGACCTTCTCTTTCATGAGCATCACTCCATACCACAAACTGATCAGCACTCCTGAACTTCACAGCAGAACAAAACAACTCATCTTTCTTTGTGCAAAGCTAAGGAGGGAATTAAAGGTCTCTCCTCTCTCCCTTGCATCCCCGGGATACCAAAACTTATAACTCTTGGGTTTCCAGGCAATTTGGCTGGTTTTATACAGTTTTGGAAGGGAAGTTCCTCAAGGCTGCTAGTAATGCAAACTCACCAGGGAAACTAAAACCAAACTGAGCACTTCCCATTGCTGCAGGACTACAAGATTACTTCTGTCATTTTACCTCCCCCTTAAATCTTAAACTTGTTCCCAACTTCTATGCAGCATAAGCACAGAGGGGTAACTGAGATGCAGGGCTGCATCTTGTAAAACATTTTTCAGTGCTCAGGTGTTGATAGAACTGACTTTAGTAATGGACATTATGAGACAAAAGCTCTTTTGCCTCAGTACAGCTTCCAGAAAGAACTGAACACAGACTAAGACAGTGAAGAGAATATATGACCCCCACATTCTCGGAGTAGACTTGCATCTTATGTATCATAAAGAGATACCTGGCTAATAGAATTCCTCCCTATGGTAAAATAATTAAGCTATCTCTGGCTGCAGGTAGCAAAGACCTTCACTTGTCATCAACCCCTTGCACAGCTGCTCAATGGGAAAGCATAATTTAGCCATACAACATTTGATGCAAAACTTAATTTACCTGTCAGACTACAGTAAATGAAGCAAAGACAAACAGTGCTACAACAGGCTAGAAGTAGGACTTGCACACAATTTTCAAATGGAGAGAAGAATCATAGAAGGTAATTGTGAAGCTGTTAAGCATTTTCTGAACAATTCAGGGAAAACTCCAGCAGTTACCATGCTCAGTAAGAAATCCACTAGAAAAGTTATTTTAAAAATTTATATTCCTTTTGCACAATAATAAATATTATTGTTATCTTCAACAGCATGTAAAAAACCTTCCTAAAAACATGATGCATGGAATAACTCCTGCAGTAGAGTAATCTGTATTGAAATTTTAACAACCAACAGCTAATTCAGAAACAGCACAGGAAAAACAGAACAAGTCAGTGGAAAGTATTTGTTCTCTCTGAGTCTAACATCACGCATAAAAGCTGATCAAACCCTGACAAGAGTCAGGTATACACACACTGACCATTACAGGACTTACTGAATAGCAAAACATTACTTACCCACGGTCTCCTGTAACTGATATAACTATCTGCCTAATCCTAAATGTTGTAATTTTCCTATCTGTCAACCTCATTCATGGCTGCTAAACTGTAGAAAGAAATAGAAAACCTAATATATATATATATACACACACATATATATACATAAACACACACAGACTTATACTGATAAAAGTGATGACCACTCTGGAAATTGCTGTACCAAGTGATCACTTGATACTCAACTGACCAAACCACTGAGTTCAAGTTCCTCATGCGTTTCTAACTAGGCAACAGCACGTGATAAAAATCCCTTCCCAATACTTCTTAAATTCAGGACTATATTCTGCAGCATGAGAACTACACTCCTGTCTAAGCAGGCTGAAATGCAATGTATTAATGGTAATAACAGTATTCAGCCCTCTTTAAAATCCAATTTCGCTGCATGACATATTCAGACAATTAATTTTCAAAAGACAGTTACCTTTTAATTATGAAATCAAATAACCTGACTGATTTTATCATTTCACTGGCACTGCAGGGCAAAATTATGTCTTCTCTTTCCAAAAAACAAGGCAAACTAATTTCAGTTCCAGCTAAGCTACAGTCTTTATAAACTTGGAAAAAACTGCTATAATTTTGCCTAGTTTACTACTTGTCTATAGAGTTTTTCCCAATTCTATTAAACAAACTTTTGACTTAAATTAGCCCGAAATTCAAGTTTTTATAAATGTAAGCTCTACTTGAAATGTTTCCATTAATACAAAGATGCTTTCAGTAAGAACATTTGTACAGAAGAAATTAACTTTGCCCCTGACATCACATATGCCTGGCTTCACTGTACTGAAGCCTTCATCTTTCCTTTTACAAACGTTAAAAGGTTACAGTGAACTAAATTTGAGGAGGGAAACTGAACTTTAAGTTGTTAAACATGGAAGAAAAAAACCCGTCTTTTTAGCTCAATCCATTTGGATGAGCTTTGCTTTTTATAAGAGAGAATTTGAGGAGTAGGCACCAGTAAGGCCCATCCATTTAGTTACTCTTACCTCAATAATATACAAAACCACGTTCTTGTAGAAGCAATACAGAATGCATTTGGTAACTCGATTGTAACTCCAAGCACCATGGACCAACAACAGCTTCTCCAAGTAGGCAAACTGAAAGACAGAAAAAAAGTATTCACGTGTATGAAGAATTGTTTAAAAAAATAATTTGAATAAAGTAAATCCCTGCCCTCAGAAAAAAAAAAAATCCTCAAATCATATATGAAAGCTATTCAAGTGCAATATTTAAATAACTTAGCAGTAAAAAGGTAGCATCCTTTCTGTAAGAAAACTTCTCAGTGTTTTAAAGTGTTCTTCACTGGCTTGGAACAGCAAGTCTTTGACTGGTATTCCATTCTGATAGTTCACGGGCTTACAAGGTTCAGAATCTCTTTTCTCTGTGTTAAATGAACAGCCTAATAATTCAAACTGTCTTGAAATGATATCAAGTGCACAAGGGGAAAAAAGATGCATAGAGTCACTTATAGAGAATAGACATTTACATTAATATTTCCAGCCTTCAAAATGTATGCAATCATGTGTTATAGAAAGCACCTAAAATATTGTATAAGCGGCATATATATACACATATGTAGAAAGGGGCATTTGCCAAAAAGGGCAAGTAAGTAAGTCTTATACAAACGTGTACCTTTTAATGCTACTTTGACCCACAGATACAGCTCAAACTCAACCTTTTTGAAAATGGGACTTTTATAAAACCAGTCTCATAATCCAGCCTGGGAAATACATAATTTTCTACTGATGGTCTTGTTAGTCAATTTTTTTATGGCCTGAAGCATTCCTCTTCTGTCCAGCTCCCCAGCTCAGACTGGTGACTGTGTTGCCCGTTTAGCACGTGTGTATCTGAAGGCATCTAGGACACTAAGGTGGGACCATTATTTTGCTTTGCTTCCTTTTCCACAAAGTGACTTCAGAGGAAAATCTTGTCTTTCTAAATTTAGATTCTACACCATTTATTTTAACTAAAAATTATTTGAAACCAAAAGCTAAAGTAATGAGTTAGGACTGTCGAGAGAGAGCTCTGCTCCCATGCTTTCCAGCACTGAAATCACTGAACCACAAATCCTGTAAGGGCAGCCCCACTCTCATGCATCAGCAACTCAGATTTGTTAGGATATGCCAGCAAAGAAGGAGAGAAAACAAAAGTGAACCAAGCTTCACGGTTCAGTCTCTGCCCAACTTGAGCCAGGGCTGAAACTGGGAGACTCGCAAGGGAGTAGCTGACCTATTAGACACTTAATACTCCAAGTTAATATGCAGGACAGCTACAACTTTCCTCATCAAAATCACTAACAAAACACATCAGAGGTGATGGGAAACTTGCCACCATGTCCTTACAAAGTCACCTCAGACGTCTTGTAGAGAGTAGTTAGACACACCCTGAAAACTTGTCTCTGAAACTAAGGATTGACTGTTTTGGATGTAGTCTCCTCTTGAGCTCAGAGCAAGGAAAAATCCTACCATTAATTGCCTCATCTGTGCTCTCATGAAAATGAGTGCACTGCAGAATACAGCAAGGAAGGTACTCATAGCCTAAATAACACACTGAGCCTGCTCACACTGGTGAAGAGTTCCATTATGACATGGCAAAGAATTAAAATTGTTTTGATGCTGAAATTATGCAAACACAGCTACTGGCACAGAGCAACAGTACAGACAGGGGCTCTACTACAACACTGTCCTTGTTTGGACACTGCTGTATTTAGGGTTTTAAATCAGCAGGGAACATTACAACCATCTGGCCAGCCTACCTGTGAAACAGTTTAAGTTTTCACAGTCATCTCTGTATTGATCCTAGCCTAACTTCTTTCATACAGAGATTATCTTTTAGAAAGATACCTCCATCTTGACTGATGGGTGAGGTGATGGCATGTTGGGGGGTTTTAAGACAGCGAAAATGCATCCTCAATACAAGCCAATTTTTCCCAAGAAGAAAACTGATACAAGAACATTTGTTGAATAAGGCAGCTTTTCTAGTTAAGAAAAGGGAACAGTCCCTAGACACCAGATGTTCTCTGGATTAAGATGATAAAGCTAGTTACTGAGGAAAAAAGTTATTAAAGTCTATTAGTGTCTCTCTAAACAGTTAGGTCATTTGATTTAGGAATTCTCTAAATAGAGATCACTGGTACAGTTTCATTTAAAGGGAAAAGGATGATTCAAACAGATGCTCCTTGCACCTGTGGAAGCTATTTGGAGTGCAGTTAGACCCAAGTTGGCTTTTTATTTTTGTTTGTTTTGCTTTGATTCTCTCTGGAATTCCGAATGAGCCTATATGGAGACTTTCTCTTCTATAAGTGCCTACTTCTGGCACCACTGCATTTGAAATACCATTTGACATGAGATGCTACATTAGAGTGGTTGTCTTAAATTACTCAATAAGAACATACTCTGCCTTCAAGGCATGCACATACAGTAACGCTTTAGTGGGAGCTATATGTCTTTGCTGAAAGAAACACACTCCATGGAGATCGAGTTGTTCTTTTGAACACTTTTTTTTTTTTAAGCACACACTACCACACAGTATTAGTCTCCCTTACAAGAGGGATTTCTTTCTACCTTTTCTAATCAGCACAAAGCACTTCTAAACAATCACAAAAAAAATACAGTTCCACAGTGGTTTACTGATTTTTGAAAGCTACAATTCTGTGCTGGTGTGATCAGCTTTTATTGAACTAAAAACATTAATTTCTATTTTCAGTAACTTGCTGACTGGAATTTAAACCAAGAGCAACTTCCACATTCTAACACTAAACCAAAATACAGGTGTTTTTTTTTAACGCAGAAGCAACATGTGAACGTGGAATTACTTCTCCAGGTTTAATGCTACTGCAACAAAAGTAATTAAATGTGTAGGGTCTTCTGTGGATAAACTCTCACTGCTTATGCTTAGTTATTAAAATAAAAGTAATAAATGGTCTGAGGAAGTCAAAGTAAAGAGCATTCAATTAAATTATACAGCAGAAGCAACATATAATCCTCAGAAATTAAAAATGAAAAAGTCATGACAAGATACCATGGACAATTATTTTGGCAGTCCTTATAATGCTATCTATTTGGAATAGGCAACTCTTTATGACAGAGTAAGTACTTGATAGAACTGCCTAAAATTCTCAAGATAAATTTGGTGAAAGGTCTCATTTATTCAAACCTGATACTGAGTGTGCTTCATTGGACTGCAGTACAGAGCAGCAATACAAGACTGCCACTTTGCCTCTCAGCAGGGTTAACACAATAAACGGTTATCTGTGCAAACAGCACTTATCCAGCCCTTTTTAAAACCTCACCTGCTACTGAAACTATCAAAAGATGGTAGTATTTCATGTCACTTGGTAGAACAAATCTGCCTATACCCTGCCAGAAGGGAATATCAGCTGAAGTTCACAGACCACTGAAGAGACAGTGGATTGATCTCTGTTCCATCAGCTCCATCTGGTTTTTGCGCTGCAGTCTCAAACACATACACAGAGGACTTCAGCTGTAAATAGTATTAAGAGGATGTCCAGCAACTGAAGCACCTCCTTCCTTTCTTCTGTTTCTTTTAAAGTCGTTACTCTACATCTTGGTTTCTTCAGTAATACAATAAAAAAGGCAAAAAGGCTTTTAGCTCTCCATTTTAGCTCAAGTTATCAGTGCTGAATTGGATGGAATAATTTGAGAGCACAGCCCA
>JAYRBT010000001.1:45969286-46041713 GCA_036023395.1 Myiotriccus ornatus
GGGGAAGGATCACTTCCCTGCTCCTGCTGGCCACACTGTTCTTGATGCAGGCCAGGATGCCATTGGCCTTCTTGGCCGCCTGGGCACACTGCTGGCTTCAGTCTCTATTTAATAAGAACAAAACACCTACAAGTAAAGTCCATAAATCATTAGACATCTAGAAAAAAGAACAAACACCTGAACTTCTGCTTTCCATAATCTCTCCACAGCTGGGAAAGTTGAGCACCAGTGTGTTCCCACTAAGATTAAAAATAAAAATTCAGAAACAACTTTTACATAGAAAAGACACTGGCAACTGAAAGTTCAAACAGGATCAGCTCAGTCTTGGTCAACTATTAAAAACACGCTCTGTCCAAAGCCAGGTTAGGTATTAACTTACCTAAGAACATTCACAGCATTTTCACTACTCCCAAACACAAGCTGAAAAAAAGGATCTTGACATTAACCTCTAACCTCAGATTGAATACAAGCAATACTGCTCTAGAATATTACTGCTTTCTTTTTCCTGTTTCCCCTTCTCCTGCTTTTCTTAGCGAAGTCAGTTATTCACTAAGTTCATGATTAAATCAAAGCATTAAAGTAGAGCACAGTAAGGCTAAGGTGATCTTTCCTTTTTAAATCTGGCCATGAAAAGCAAGACACTTCACAGTAATTTCTGTTTAGAGAAAGGGTGAGAGCTGATGCATGCTCACCTGACTCAATAAAGCTTTTATAGCAGCATGTAGTCAACTGTCAATTTACACAGTAAATTTTAGTCTATCTTTTAGTTACATGCTAAGACTTGGAAGCTTAAGTTTACTTACACCTCTTTACTAGATATAAGTTGATAATTTTATAAATTTTACATACTGTCAAAATTTAAGTAACAGCAATTCATTTTTAAATACAACACACTGAAAAATCCTATAGCTGAACAGGTATTGAGGTAAAAAGTGAATCCCGAGTTCAAATGTGAACCGGTAACTGGAAAGCCAGATCTTAGGACACACTGCAGAAGCTGAACACGGACGTGATAATGTGAAAAGCTCTCATGCTCAACAGACTCAGACATACAACAAATGCCTTCTACAAGCTACTCTACACTGCAGGATACAAGGTACGTAGATACTATCTTTAATAAACTGTGCCAGAGAGCCTGGGGAGCAGACGGGGAAGAGATTGAGGCAATGTACAAGAGGCTGACCTCAAGCCTCCTAAAATCAGATGTGTCATTCGTTTTAGTGACAGCTGTGTATGCGAATCCACCATAAGAGGTCTCATGGCACAGTTTGTTTTCTAACCACCAAAGAAGCCAGCAGCACGCATCTTCTAGGCACTATATTTTCTTAAACTAAGTTTTAAAAAGTGATTACACTTTGTATAAATCTTTACAGTTCTCTACACCCTATTTCTCCAAATAGGGTTGGAGTAGCCTTGCCAGAGGTTTGCTGCCAGTGATGTGCACGGTTTAATCAAAGGTTTCTACCACAAGATTCCAGGAGGCCACAGCAACTCTAACTTGAAAGTGTACAAAACACTCATTTCATGAAGATGGAGAGAGATTTTATGAGCAACTCTCCCAGGAGTACAACGGAAAAACATCAAGATCACAAACTACTAATAGCCTTACGCTCCGCTCCCACTTGATTGTGACTTAAAAATCAAAGCTAACAATTTGGATTACAAAAACCTCTATAAAAACAGACTAAAGGCCAAAAGTAAATTACTAAATCTTCCGAAAGTAAAAAAAAAAATCTGAATCATTTACATAAAATGGAAAACCTGCTTATTCTCTACATACACTTGAGTATAATAGTACTGTAAAGACCCTGCTATTTAGTTTTCAGGAGCACAGTTTATTCATATTCACATTGTTCATATCCAGTACAAATAATATCCTAAACACAAGCCAACACATTGAAGCAAGGCACAGCAATTAGCCCAAGTGAGGGTCCAGACATTTTAATGTATTTGAGACATAACTAACACAACATTCTTTGTACAGAATATAGTTCACAGGAACAAGGTCAAACATTCAGTGTCCAATTGGCAATGATCAGAGGTATAATGAGATTCCATCCTGCTCAACATCATCAGTAAACCAGATGCAAGCCTGCAGATGATGACGAATTAAATGGACTAATTACAATGAATCAAAGGGCTTTTATTGAAAGGAACCTTCAGAAATTCAGGGACTGAGCCAACACCCTCACCGAGTTCAGACAGAGAAGGGCAAAAGCTCCATACCTTGGACAAGAATAACCCCATGTACTAGTGCAGGCTTGGAAATGGTCAGTCCATAACCCATAACCTGGTTATGGTGGGCATCAGGTTCAGCGTGAGTCAGAAGCGCACAATTAGTGTGACTGAGACACACCACTAGGTAGTGACCCAGGACACAAGAGTGACCAAAGACACAAGTTATTATCAGTCCTCTCCTCAGCACAGGTGAGGCAAAATCTATAGTATGTCCAGGTTTTGAGCCCAAGTTAAAAAGAGGAAAGAAGTTTGAGAGTCCAGCAGAGAATTCCTAAGATGGTCAGAGTTCTAAAACATGTAACCTGTAAGAGGAGGTTGGGTCATTTGGGCTTGTACAGTTAAGAGGTAGTTTAACAACAGTTGCTAAACTACTAATGCATAACACCAAGTTACCTCAAGTCTCCTGTTGCATCAAAAATGAAACAAGGGCCAATGGCCACAGGTTGCAAGCAGGGACAGTTAGGAGGGATATTATGGATGTTTTCATGAAGCTATTGAGCAATGGAAAAGATTTGCCAGAAAGGTTGCAGAACCTCTGTCCAGAAGCTCAACTACAGGAAGTTATGGCAAACATGATGTATTGCGGATGACAACCCCGCCTTGAGTGAGAGGTTGGACTGGGTCTCCAGAGGTCTCTTCTACCTAGACTGTTCTACTCCTGAAGTCTCAGTTTAGTGACAAGGGAGGCATTTCCCTAGTAAAAGACTGAAATGGGCCCTGAAGAGGGCTCCCACGTGGCTGTGTCAACAGTAAGGCCTGGATTTCAAACAAGTACACTTAGCACACATGCTGCCTTGTGTGCTAAAGGTCTCCAGTGAGCCAACATAACTGGGCACTGCAGTAGAGAAGTGACCTCATCTCCTTCCCCTGCATGTAGTCATCATCCCATGTTATTGGAGCATCTTCCCCAGATAAACAGTCCTCTCCTTCCAGCCTTGCCTTTTTCTCATCCATCAGCACTTCAAACTCTTCTCACCATCACATCATCCCCTTTCTTTTGCCTGAATAACCCACTGGTATTGAAGTTATATAAATAACCTTGAGCATAATTTCCTTACTTGAAATTTTTGTATTTTAGCAGCGGATACATTAGACTTGCCAACTTTTAACTTAACAGCTCTTTGGGTAGACACTATAAAATTTCTTGGTTATTTTTATGCCACAGACTTTTCAGTTAAAAAAAAAATACATCTGGCATAAAAGCCAATCCATCAAAAGAAATAAACATCTCCTGAGAAAGCTAGACAGCCATTGCAGACTCAACAGAAACTACTCTGATCCAACAAAAGAAGTTCCACATGGGAAAGATTGCTTCCAAGAGGGTCAGCTCTCAAAAGCTTCGATTTTTAGCACCCTCCACATTACTATTTCCAAATCCATCAAAAAGTAACATTTTCATCTCATTAGTTCATTATGTCTGATCAAACCCTTCTTCTCAGAGAAAGGTCTTATAGTAATAGACATTTCTAGTTTCTTACCTTGACCTTTGCTAGATAAAAAGAAAGTGAGAATTCTCCTGATTTAAGAAACTGAGCAGGAATAATTAGTAAAACTGAAAAGTGACCATTGGTCTAATTTCTCTAATACAGTTGCTATGAAACTTAAGCATATATATTAGAGTTGGAATCTTCCTAGATGCTATATCACATATTTGCAAACAAGTTTGACCAAAGACAGAGGTTTTAATAAAAACCTTTTTCAATTGCACTGGACCATAATTATCACAGTCAATGCTAACTCCTATGATAAGATTTCCCAGCCTTTTATATCTGAGACACACTTTTATTCTTCTCTATCCCTTCCTGAACTTGACTACTTATCCATGACATTTATAAAACAGCATAAGTAAGACATTAGGAAAGGCACAAATGCATTTAAAGTGGCTCTTTACTCAATTTAATAGCTGACAGTAGTTACTACAAACCAAATCAAAAAATTAATCCTTCCAAGCATTTAATGAGGCTTGAATCATCTGGATGATTAGTCAGTTCTCTGTAGAACTGAGTCCTCCCACGTAAGTTCACCTTAAAAAGTTTCCGAGGAAAGTTACATCCACATGTCAGGCACAGATTATGAATACTTAGAATTAGCAACTGTCTTTGCATTACTACTCCCAGTACATCGAGAAGCAGTAGATAAAGAAATCAACTCTGCTGTGCATGCTAACAAATGAACAAATCAAGCAAACCACCACAAGAGCCACTGAGAGTCCTTTCCCCATCTGTAGCCTTCACACAGTTGCTAAAGACTAAATGAATTAAGATTTCAGAAAGAGGAGGGAAACTGGTATAATTGCTAGTACAAACAGGCTCACTTTCAAATATATGTGGGTCAACAGCTCAAAGCAGCCGCGGTCATAATGTTTACTCTCCTTTTGACATAAAAGCCTTTTCTTCGGTGAACAGCTCTTAATACAGAAATATCTAAATGTATGCTAATGCCCAACAGAGCAGTAACTTCCTTTGATTGATTCAACAGTACCGAAAGTACCAGGAAAAAAGATCAAACCAAGTATTATACAAACAACCCCTGTCTTCAATATGGTACGTGTCAGCATGAAAGCTGAAAGGAGTTGAACAAGCCAGCTACTAATGTCTTGCTTGGTTCTGAAAGTGCCAGCGTTCTTAAGTGCTTGCAGATAAAAGTGTTTTTCTCAAGTTGTGACATCAATTTACAGAGCTCTGTAATATAATGAAAGTGCTTTGATTTAACATGATTTATGAAGCAAAGGTCCTTCTGGTGTCTTCAGAGAAAGCAAGGAGTTTACAATAAACACAAGATAATTAACTAATTTTGCAGCCAGTTACTCTCCTGAAATCATAATTAGAGAAAACAAACATGACCTCTCTCTTCACTTTTTATTCTGCTTAAAATTCTTTCTTCTGTCTTCCTTTCACTGACTCACCTTTCCTTCAACATCCCTTCACTAGAGAGCTTCCAGTGACAATCTCCTCTGGCATAACTTTATTGAAGACATTTTCAACCTTCCACTAGTCCCAGTACCCCATTTCTTCACAAAGCTGCTGTAGTGTTTACAGAAGAACACTAAGACACACGCAAAAATAAACCTGAACCAATGGTGTATGACTTTCAAGTGTGTCACAAGTAGTACAAATTCTGGCTACAATGCTGATGGAAGCAACAACAGGAACAGTATTTAGAAACCAAGATCCACAGAAAGATATTAACCTCTTGGAGAGCATCCAAAGGAGGGCAATGAAGATGATGAAAGGGCCTTGAGGGGAAGTAGTGTGAGGAGTGGCTGAGGTCACTCGGTCTGTTCAGCCGGGAGAAGAGGAGACTGAAGGGAGACGTCATTGCAGTCTACAACTTCCTCATGAGGAGAAGAGGAGGGGCAGGCATTGATCCTCTCTGTGGTGGCCAGTGAGGGAGGGAACGGCCTGAAGTTGTGTCAGGTGAGGTTTAGGTTGGATATTAGAAAAGGAACAGGTTCCCTAGGAAAGTGGTCACACCACCAAGCCTGACAGAGTTCAAGAAACATTTGGACAATACTCTCAGGCACATGGGGTGACTCTTGGGGATGATCCTGTGCAGGGCTAGGAGTTGGACTCAATACTTGTGGGCCCCCTCCAACTCAGCAAACTTTCTGACCCTGTGATTCTTCAAGTGGCACAGCAGGAGATGGGTGGTATACCTTGCCTAAACCCGATCTCAGGGGCAAAAAAAGTAGCTATGGTTTTAAACTCCCACAGTCTAAAGAGGACACTTAGCTCAAACCTGTTTCATGTGGTACTTTCAATATACATACCAAAGCTAGGCCCTAAAAGAATTTATATATGGAGGCCTGTTTAACGCATCTCAGACAAATTTAGGCATGACAGCTACTCATCTGTCTCAATCCTGGGCTCACGTTGGACATGACTATCTAGAAGCCGAACATTTACATACCTTCAGCACATTGATAAGGAAATTGCTCAGCTGTGTCCAAAAAGGCAACAACTTTATAAACCCACAAAATATAAACAACAGTCCCCCCCATTATGCAAATGCATAAATCCACTGTATAGCAACCCTCTTGACAGGCAGCTCTTCTCTCTCAATCAGGTAAAAAAACCCAATCCACCAAAAACCACAAACAAACAAACAAACAACAACAAAAAAAAAAAAAGCAGGAGACATGGAAGAACAAAAATGTTCTTTCAAACAAGGACCCTCTGTCTGATAAAGGTAACTAAAAGTCGATATACTGGAGACATATTTGATGGGGAGGAAGGGGAGAAGAAAAGTAGCCAGGGTATGATTATCCATAATTTCTTCAAATGCAGGAACTTGATGGCATCCAATGAAATTGCCAGGCAGATTTAAAAGCAAAAGGAAATACTTCCTCTGCACAGTACATAACACCTTCTCCCCAGCATGATATTATAGACAAATACCTAACTGAGACTAGAATTTAAACACACTCAGAAAGAAAGATTTAAAAATTATGAACAAAAAACAATCAGTGAAGAATTATGAAAACAAGATGAAGATACAGCTGCTGGCAAGAGAAGTTTCATTTACTACCTATACACACATTCCCAAGGCAGTGACTACTGGTCACTGTTTGAGACCAAAACTGGATTAGATTGCGTCTGGTCCAACACTAACCACTGCAACTAATATAGGAAAACAGACTTAATATCATCAGCTGAGAACTACAGCAAATGCAAGTTTCTATATGGTTTTAACACTAGTCAAAGAACACTTACACTGCAACATAATCCATGAAGTTTGGAGATAGCCTACTAAAAACCTCTTGGAAGACAAAAGCTACAATCCAGTTCCCCTAAATCTAGAACCGCAGTGACCAGGATAACAATTTGCACAGTGAAACATAATGCACTGTCATGACAGGTACTTTGCCCCTTATCACTTTGAACTGAAATCCTGACAGTGGTTAAGGCTGCCTTTCTACAAGTTCTTCACCTAGGCAAAAAGAAATCAGTTACCACTGACAGCATATAACAACTTGAAAAAAATTGCAGAATAGCTCAAACACCCAAGAAATTCTGAAAAGTTGCAGTATTTATGAACGTGGAGATTTTAAGTTTCTTTTTCTACTCTCGTTGCCTACGTCTTTGTAAGAAGCGAGGTGTTCACAAAAGAGAAAAGCAGCCTTTTAATGAACATTATGGATTCATATGCTTCATCTGGTATGATCTCCTTACCTCAGATTTTGCCTTTTCTGTATCTGGCAGAGTCTACATGAGTTATTACACTTCTGTAATAACAGACCTCATGTTGCAGGGTCCCTTTCACTATTGTTCTGTTCTAGGCTTAAGTAACCCTCCAGTTTTTGTAAGTGGTATACCTGAAGGCTGCAGCAACCTTTAAGAATCAAACAGGATAATATAGATCTTCACAAAAATATCCCAAGATAACAATTTCTAATTGAATAATCAGCTGCAAAGAAAATGAAAGCATCTAATTTCATTTTGTTCATTTTGTTGCATGCATATAATATTCTTCTTTACCTGTGAGAGACAAAAACAACATGCAACAGCAATGGAATGTTTTAGAATATTCGGCTTTTAACCAACTTCCATCTTTAGTTCTAAGGAAACCCCCTAAAGATATGAGAAGCATAGGATAAAAATAAGAAAGCACAGCTACCACTATTCCTAAAATGTCAGATAGCTAACAAAGAGAATCAATTTCTTACACATACTTCAATATTTACTGATATTTTTGTTCCTTTGCTTCTTTGGTGGCAGTTGTCTTAAATGCCTAATTGAGCTAATGCACTTCAAGAAGGCAAAGCAAACAGGAAACACAAAGGGATAGAGAGCTCCCAAGGAGCTCTCACCAGGAAAGGATAACAAAGATCTAATTACATCAAGATTCCCCTCACTGCCCCCCGCAAGGGCTTAGACATCATGTACATGCAAGAAGACAATATTTCTCTGACCATTCTTGAGTTGTCCTTTAACATAAAAGGCCATCTCAGAAGCAGCAAAAACATTAAACCAGTAATTTTCCAAAGTATATTCATCTCAGCTAATGCCTTTATTCTTACCTGAAGTGAATGTGAACAGCAAATGCATGTGCTCACGTGATCAGATGAGGGGGAGGAGTCACCACTTACAGAAGAGAAGAATAAGAGGGCAGAAGTTTTGGAATAAAGCAGAGGATAATTAGAGCACATGGCCCCGCAAGTGCTTCAATATGAACTGTACTACAGGTGTTTTATAACAACATGTTGGGCACCACTCCAGAACTGAAAGACTTGGAGATCAGTCTAGCTACACTAGTTTGGGTGACTGCATCCACTCATCACTGTCTGAATAGATGTCAAAGGGCTCTTCAGTCCATAAAGAGTACAACAAGATTTGCATCAGACAAACTAGTTTTTCCTCCTTTGCTAGTGTTTTGCTTGACAGAAGTTCCTCAGCTTTATTACCAACGTTCTAAACAGAGAGTACTTGGTGGAAACAACGAGTTATTCAATTGAAGGATATTTTTCCCTATGCTACGCATATTTGCTAAAAGGCAAAAGAACCTGCGAGAAGCTTTGCTTTCAACACAGCACTACAAAAAGCAGACAACGTTTACTGCTTCCTGAACATAGGAAATACACTTCTCATTGTTACAGAATCCCAAGGAAGCCTCCAGCTGTGAAATAAGGCAACTTGATGAGTTCTGCAAGAAATGTACCAACTAACACACATTTCATCAAGTGCAACATTAAGATGTTGAGGATCATTTTTGTCCAGATCGATTTTCTCCTGTTCCTGAAAGAGATTTCTGAAGTTTCCTCAAACCAAGTTGTCAACACAAAAGAATACTTTCTAAAAAGGGCAATACATCTAATGCCACAGTAACCCTATAAACTGCTTTGGCACATCCATGTTCCAGTGACATTTCATGTCTCCTGAAATCTCACTCCCCTCCCACTAAAAGTCCTTACTACTGAAAACAAAGAAATTGATAGAAATCAAAGTTTCTCTGAAAGTTTAAGTAAAGGAAACCACACCAGTCTCAAAGGGATTACAATATAGAGAAGTCAGTTAGATGCAGAGAACTGAATGATCACAAAAGAAAGTGATTATTCCCATTGTAAAGTTTACACCAGATTTTGGATGGATTGCTGCTCACATTTCTTTAATTATGCCTGTATAAACAGAACTATTACACATCTAATTCAGTATCATCTACAATTTAGGAAAGAGATGGCTGGAAAAAAAAAAAACTTTCTCATTAACGAAACAGTATTATACAAAGGGTCACTGAAAGAATGCAAAGTCATCTCCACCAAGCAGCTGAACCTCACAGAGCTGCAGGGTTCGGTGAGAATGACCTAAGCTGCAAGCACGTTAATACACAGTCAGCTTCCTTCTCAGCATCCTGTCAATACCACCAGGGGCTGGTCTTATTTCATTTACATATGCCATAAAAATCTTTCCTGGAAAAGAATATTATATTACCACATGTAGATTTTCAACCAGGAAGCTGAACTTGAGGACAGCACTCATGAGACTAAGTTCTTTTAAAAAAAAAAAAAAACACAAAAAACACACAGCAAAAGAACTAATCTAGCAGGGAAGGAAAAAGGAATAAAGCAGTCATTAAGTTAGCAGACATTTCTTCTGCACTTTATTTTTTTTAAACATTTTCTGTTCATAAGGACAGTAAATATCTGTACCAAGAGGAAAGAAAATACGCATTAGTGTAGCAGTGCTGTTTATTCTGGTACATGAATGAATAAATTAACACCAGCATTCCTTCCAGCAGTAGTGTCCTGTCAGACAGCTGCCCTGCCAGGAGCCTCCACTCTCCATGTCTGCAAAAGCTAAGCATGATATCCCAGCCAGTTTAGTCCTTGGGCCCCTCCTGGAAGATCCTGTTAATTATGCCAAGGTCTGCTAAAGTTATGTACAGAGTTCTCTTAATACGTGTCTACTCAGTTAAGACTACTAGCTTTTCAATACTTTTGGTTTGTCAGGTCTCCAAATGAAACAAATGAAAACCACTGGAGAGATACCAAGTGTCTCCACACTCCTTCAGAAACGGATTTAACACTACTGAATTACCCAACAGAATGCCATAAAGAAATATAGGCTTTCTATTTCCTAATGCACAGTATCACTGGATGCCCATAAAGCCTATTTGGACACAGAATTACTCTCCCATATGCTCCTACTGACTTGACACTACCATCTACAACAGTGATTTATACAGCTGGTGTCAAGAAGTTCATTACCTCCACAGATGGAGCAGCAGGCTTTTAGACTACTAGAAGCCTATGCCCCAGGGCTGAAGTGGACAAAAGAAGCTGAAGAATTGAGAAAAGTACAGCATGATATGAAAGGAAGAGGAAAGCAAAGTGGAAGTCCAAAGAAGGTGAGAAAGTAGGCACTGGAAGCCTCTAAGATACACATACCCAAAGCAGGAACTGAAACATCTACAGTTCCCACTGTTCAGGAAAAGCCCAAAGACAAGCTGAGAGGCCTTTGTGAGAAGGAAAAGAAGAAAAACAGTGAAAGGGGGAGAAAAGGAACAAACTACTAAAAGGTCATGACATGAGACATTGCAGGATTTAAACACAGACTGAAGCTATTTCCTGTTTTAAAACCGAGAGAAAGTATTGATTAGTATCAAGGAGACTGATTTAGGATAACATAAATCACACTTTTCAAGAGCTGAAACGTCAAGAATCTTGTAGCTTTTAGAAAAAGGGTGGGCTTTTGGTTTTTTGGGGTGTGTCCCCCCTCAGTAATAGCTAACTAATTTAGACTAATGCAGTAGCAGAAAACAGTGTGTAGGGGTTTTTTCCCCCCCTGAGAAAGAACATTGGATCTTGGTAGCAAAGGTAATTTAAGAGAGTCTTTTGAATCACAGTGGGTGTAAAGACAGTGTTCAATGAAATGGGAAAAAAAACACAAAAAACAAAAACAAAACCCAAAACATACATCTTTTCCAGGCAAGAAGTGCTCCATTTTACACGTTTGGGGTTTTCTTTTTAATTTAGATCCATTTTTACGTAAAAAAAAAATTTAACACAAATGGCTCTGCATTGAAAATTTTTAACACTTGTTTTCATCACTGAGTTAATATGGTTGTTTGCTTTGTGTTCCTTTTCTTGAGAGTACTCAGAAGAACATGCTACCTATTGTCCACCTTCTTCCAGTCTTCATAAAACAATGCTGGTGCCCATTTATTCCAGCATAACTAATTTCCTCTGGCTTAAGTGCACTGAAGTACTTATAAAGACTTTCCTTAATCACTGTAAGTCACTACCAGACATTTAACAACTGCATCCTTTCAGCCCCATGTATTTGCCACATCACCCCTACACATACACGTAGAGATAGATGGATTTCGTCTACTATAACTACCCCTCATCAATTTAAGAAGAATTTGATCACTATCTGCTAATACAGAGTTACAGACATGAACAACTGAAATGACCCAAAGCAGTCACAGGTTTGAACAATATCTAGTGTTGCAAGAGAATAAAACAAAGCTATACTTGCACATTCTAGCTTGGTCTCCAGCCTGATACATAACAGCAGTTAACCTTCCTCAGACACGGCCTTCCTCTGTTATTTACATCGTGCAAAATACTGGCCTTGAGGCAAATTACCCCAGTGTGTTCACTTCGTTGCAGCTGACAAGTGTCTTTTGTTCACTGAAGCTCATGGCCTGACACACACAACTTTCATCAATGTATCTGTGATTATCTCATTGTTTTTATCTTTCAGTGCCTCAACATTACACACCTGTTTAAGCTGTTACATGCTAACACCTACCACAGACTACCGCACTGTACTCCAGGTAATGGGCTTTAACACAGTCTGTATGAACTCCCCTAGTCTCACAAATAGAGGGAACTTCCTGAAGGAGTTCCGCTTTCCCTTGACACTACATCATTTTGATAAGCCAAGTGACATTTATGAACACACTTGACAAGAATCCTGTTCACACGCACAGCTCCATGGCTCTTTCCTTTAATCACTGCCATGCATCCAAGCCACTCATGTTGCCTTCTGATCCACTGTGCCTATAAACACATTTTGTCTTCACCTTGTAGCAGAAATGAGGTGTGGGTGTGTTGGAAAGATCTAGTTGTAGAAGTATGCTCCTATGCTGTGCGCTCACCTCCACACTATAAACCCCACAGATAAGAAATGTGGAGGTCTGACCCGCACATCACCTCTTAAGCCCTGCAGTCTGCTTTTCCCTCTCATTTGCCTCTAACTACTTTGCATAAAAGCTTGAGCTCAACAAGCTTTTCAGACCCAAGTCAAGCCACAGGTGAACACTCATAACGTACAGACACCATGAATCCACACATCTTAAAGCAGCGTGGAGAGAATGTTGCAGTTTGCAGATTAGGTGGAGTTGGGAAAAGGGCAGGAATTACATTAGCCCAGGGAGATTTAAGTTGGATGGAAGTTCTCTTAGAACAGAAACATTACAAATACTGGAGATTTAAAAAGGGCAAGTTTCCAATTCCTTAAGTACTTTGGTTCCAGAAGTCTTCACACCTTTACTTTCTATTCCAGAAAGCAACAAGTTCTGGTAAAGCAACGCTTGTTCCTTGCAATATGAAATTCTTGGTTCTTAATTAACAAAAGACCAACCAATCAAACAAAAAAAATCCAATCCAAACAACATAATCCAAAAAACAACCAACCAAAAGCTTCAATGTACTTATGATCCCTGTTTTCCCCACTGACAACCTTCCTACATTTTTTAAAGAATTAATTAAAACCCTTAGAACACATTTGCTTTGTTCTCCACTTCTCATGTAGATATTTTTCACACTCATTTGAATGTACTCAGATCTCTTAATATTCCAACCAGGCTTTCTGTTCTTCGGACTAATGGAGTTTCGTTGAAAAAAAAAAATTAATTTTGAAATCCCTATTAGAAATCTTTAGAGTTAGACAATTTCAAGGTCACGCAAGTGTCCTGAAGGAATCTTTCAGCATGATGTCCATCCTTTGTTTTCACACAAATACAACAGGGAATCCAAAGCAACTGCTCCACTGAAACACTGGGTGGTTCAAAGTCTGATGTTTCATCCAGCCCATCAGCCAGGCTCAATGACCTTAAACTGTGGCACATCAAATACACTTTTTTTTTCCTGCCTTGCTGAGATTATCCTGTTTTAATTTCTTTTATTGACTTGCCTGCTTCACAACTTTTCATCTCCACCTTTGTGCAAAGCTTTTTGATGCACTAGTTATAAGGAATACTTCCCCACTGGCCTGAAATATATCTCTATATTTGCAGTATTTCTGCCCAGCTGCATAAATTCTTAGCGGCAGCATTTAAGCCTTCAGAACAGCTTGAAAGAGTCACCCGATTCATCTACCTGCAGCTATTGGGCCTTTCATGATGCAGTATTTCAAAAAGCATACCGGATGGCTACCCAACTGGCATGGTTTTACTGGTTCCTAGAAACTAAGTAGGAACTTTTCCCTTCACTCTGCCCACTGCGTGCAGAGCTATTAAGTGAGCACTTAAAAGACACAAAAGAACTGGCTCTCTGCTTAATTGCCCAGAACTCAGTCTCCTAGGAAACGGGGGAGATGAGGGGTTGCTCTTTACCTTTTTCTCTCGTCTCCTGGGAAACGGAAGGAGGAGTTTGTGTGCTGGCTGTGGCTGGAACACAGGTCAGAGTGGAGCTCGGTGGTTCCTGTGGTTCTCGACCTGCTTGACAGTTACGGACCCTGCCTGGATTTTTCATCAGAAAGGAGATGTTTCCCTGGAGGTTTTTTTCCCCTTCTCTGTTCCTGTTTGTTTTCTTCCTGGCGGTGTCCTTGTGCACATCAGGGGGAGAGAGAGGACTGTGCAGAGCAGTTCGACCAGCTGAACGGAGTGAGTTTTGGGGCTTTTTTCCATGGGGATGACTTTCCTTTTGTTGTTGTTTCCCTCCCCCTCTTCCTCTCCCCTTTCCCAGTGTGTGGGAAGGGAAAGGAAAACTCAGGTTTTTTTGGTTTCTCTAACACACCCCAGAGGGTGTTGCCCCCCCACCCCACAGCAACGACCAGTGATCCCACAGCACCCCCTGCTGGTCAGCATAAGGAACTGCAGGCTCTGCATCTCCAGTGATCCAACAGCGCCACCTGGTGACTGGCACAGGACACTACAAGCTCTGCATCTCTGGTGACCCAACGGTGCCCCCTGTTGACTGTGGTTAGAATTGCACCAAAGGGCGCAAACTGAACTGTTTACTTTTTTTTTCTCTTTGATTGTTTATTGGTTTGTTTTGAAGGGGATTATCTATGGGTATAAGAGTATTGTTTGGTTGTTTTACTTGCTTATTTTTGTTGTTTCTGCCAATACACACATACCTTTTCATAAGAGGCAGCTATTTTTTCCTTTTCCATAATTTGTTTTACGTCAATTGGAGCCTCTTAATTTCGGATTTATAATTGCTTAGAGGGAGGAGTTTGGGTCTTTTCTCATAACTCATCCTCAGCAAAACACTTGTGTCTCATTTAAACTGGGACACCAACCTAACAATATCCCCACATCCATATTAAGACTCACCCTAGCAGGACTGGAGCAAGAAACGGTGAAGTATTGATAGGGGCCCACTTCATTGCCCACACACACCCCCTTCCTCCAAATCCTTTCTGTTACATGTGATAGGAAGAAATGCATTAAACTAGAAAGTGGTGGGAAACGTATTCTAAAAGTGGCCCTATGCTGTAAAATTGTGACCAGCGCTGGATCCATGGAGCCCTCTGCTAGGCTTCCTTCCATCTCCAACCAGACAATTCCTAGGAGTAAGACACGTAGACTAATTTCTAATGCCTCAGAAGAATATTATCTTTCAACTGTTTACAGAACTGTCTCGATCTCCATTGACTAACTCAATCTAATTATCACAGAATAAAACAAAATAGAAACTTATTATTTTTAATAACCTAAGAAAAAAACCACCTACAGTTATTCCAAAAGCTGGTAAACATTTCAGTTGGAAGGGGAAGTAATGGTGGGGGGGTAAGACAGATACTGTAATGAACCAAGAGCAAAACCTTCAAAATTAGAGCAGAGTTTGATAGTGTAAATACCAGAAGACTCAAAGGAGTAACCAAAGACCTCACTTTTACCCATACAAATGATTAGAAAAGCATAAGGAAGAAAACAGTAGCCAGCTTAGCATGGGCTTTCTTTTGCTTGTGCTTTCAAGCCTGCTATCCATATCTGTAGCCAGTTGTTACTATACCATAATACATTCCCCTGCTAAATCCCAGAGAGGACTGCCTTGCATGTCACAGTTTGAGAATTGTCTCAGACAGGTGTCAGTTCTCACATTCCTCAACATTTGAAGCTGGCACTGAGCATCTCTCTGCCTTGCCTGGCCTGCCTCCTCTCCCCTCGCTGGTGGGACTTTGTCTGAGAATGCAAGTGTCACATTAAGGGCAAAAGATGCATTAAATTGATTTGTGCAAATTGGTCAAATTGGGAAAGACAACATATCTGGTGAGGGCTGTTTTCCTCAAGATAACAGAACAAGGTTTACTCTCTGGTAATAATCTAATTTCATCTTGGCCATCTCTCAAGCACAGATGTTTTTTTGTTTTTACTATTTAACTCAGACTGCAGTGCTGGAGGGGGGAAGGTGTCTTTTGGGGTTGGATTTTGGCAGGGCTGAGGACAGTGGAAGTAAGGGAAGCTGGAATTGCAGCTTGTGCTTCAATTTCACTGCTTTACACTGCAAATTGCAACTTACAGGTCAAAGAAAACCATCCCCCTGCTATTCCTTCTCATTGCTACAATAAAATTTAAGCTAGTGTTCTGCATTTCATTCTGCAGTGTACAGCTGCCCCTGCTGCATGTAAAGGGGATTCAGTGTCTTCCTTACCAAAAAAATCCATGCAGACTTGATGATTCCTTCTCCTTGTGGGTACAAGAAGAGCCATATGCTTTTTCATTGTACATTAAGCAAAGATATTTTCAGTATCGTGAATGAACAGGCAAAAGCACAATTGCTTATACGGAACTGTAAATAACTTCTAGCAATATTTTCTATAACCCTCCTGTAACCCAATTTAACAGGACAGTCAATTTCAGTAACACATCGGCATAGTAGAAAGGCAGAAATTTAATGTCATATTCTGCCTTATTAGTTTACACAGGTTTTCATGACGAAAATATTAATTTGCTATGAATAAAGCTGCACCAAACAAAAATTATTCCAGTATAAGAACCCACAAAGCAAAGTCATCTTTGCTAGCTCTCAAAGCACTTGTACACAATTTCAGGAACTCGGCCAGTACTACAACAGAACATGACAAATTCATTATCATTCATTGGAAGATAACATGAAGCCCTGAAGGTCCATTTATACTGAAAAAAATATAACTAGATCCATTTATTTTCATTCCCAGACATAATGGAATAGTAGTATAGTTAAATCCAGACAACACACAATGCAACTTTGGAAATATCATGCAAACAACAAGTATTCTCGAAGATGACACTTTCATGCAGTTTTTCCTTTGAAAAGCTATTACATGAACTATCATGTTTCAAATGGATGAGCACCAAATAAAGTCTCTAAGACTTTTCAAAATGGTTAAAGCAGTCAATTGTCTACTACAAAGATTGCAATTGTACCCAACCTATAACACAGAAAACAGGCTCAAGCCTGAGATAACAAGCATCCCAAAACCAGTTCCCTTAGTTTTAGTGGAGTGTTCAGTTTTATTCCAAAGGCACTAAGTACCATGCTGAATCTGACCTCAGAGATAAAATGTCATCACTATCTAAAGGTATTCCTGCTTCCAATGCTTATGTTTCAACTGGTGCCTTACATTTTCTTCAATAAAGCACAAACTTAATTTAAAATCCCAATCCTACACTGCATCAAGCACTCAGCATCTAATAGGCGGCATTTAGCACCTCACAGAAGCCAACTGCAAAGAGAATTTTATTAGTGAGTCTTTTAAACCACATGTACACCCAAACTTATAACCCCAGACGGCACAATTTGGCACCTGGCAGAAAAAGGAGAATGGAGTGGAAAACACTGAAAAATACTGGGAAGAACAAGGAAGGGCAAAAGAACAACATACCCACCAGGCAATTTGTGCTTTTTCCTTCCTTCTTCTGTTGACAACGCTTAAAACAGGAAGGGATTTTACTGCTCTAGCTCAAGTCCCTTGTTAGACAACCACTCATGCAGCCTTTTCCCCAGCACAAATTGAGCACTACTCCCATGTCATCAAGTAAAGCAAGTGAGGGGCAGAGCCTCAGATGTTTCTAGAAGTTCTATTATTGCAAAGATCGAGGAAATTCAAAACATTCCCATAGAGGACACAACTGACCTTTCTGAGTGGACATTCCACTCTGATTTGTAGTAGCGGCGCAGTAGAAAAGCAAATGTTCACTTACTCCTCATATTTGTGTGGTATTAGTTACCTTCAGTGAACGACCTTGATCAATGTCCTCTAGACCCTGGCATCTGTCAGTAGGATCTGCAAATCCTCGTCTGAGCTTCTGTATCAGTGACTGCATTCACACTGGAGTGCAGGCTTGTTCTGCAGTTCATGAAAAACTGCCCATCTCTACCATATTTTAAAGCTACACATGGCAAAGACAAACCTTAATAAAGAAACATTTCTTTTACAATCTTTTATATCACTTTGATAAGTCACAGCATTCTGACATCAAACCTCTTGGAAAACAGCTTTATAAAATTTCTAAAACTGAGTAATTGCTCCTGTTCAAATTCGTTTGGGAAGTACAGCTGGATTGTTACCATTAAACAAGAGAATGAACAAGCAACCCAATGTTTTAAGTGATTATTCATCAGGGTTGATTTCAAGGAGGATTTGCATTTGTTTCTTCTACAAAGAAGATATTTAGTACATAATTATTCAGGAACACATGGCACCTAGGGGAAAAAATTATCAGTTCAGCTCAGAGATCCTAAGAAAACAAATGAATAAAAGGCAGTACATGGCCAGTAAGACGGGATAGTCTAATGCTCACCTGTAAAACCATTTTCAGATAAATATTATGCCTGGCAATTCAGTATACAAGTCAAGGATGCCATCCTCAGGGAATTGGAGAGCTATTACAGCTGACTTCCAGAGATGTTTTACGCCTGGACCTCCAGGGAATAACTCACGTAAATTAATTCCTCAAGAACGGGTTAATAAGATAAATATTAGGATACTTCAAATTGTCTTCAATCTTATCTTCCTTAACCGCAGTCATTCCCAAATGTTAGACTAAAACAGGGTCATTCAAGCCTCTTACTCATAGTGCTGTACAGAAAATTTTGCAGTACATTTCATAACAAAAAGTTTCCTTAACACATTGTCTGACAGCTATGCACACCACTCAACTAGCAGTACAATTCAGAGGAAGAAATGGAAGCTTAACTTTTAAAGGGATACTTAATTATTTCTCTTTCAACCATCACAGAAAGGACCAGCATAATTTGATTCTATCAGGGTTTAAATGGTACATGCAAGTTGTGCGACAGTACACAGGAAATAAGACCATTCCAACCATTTTTCATTTCTTGTCAGGACTTGGGAGCAGCCTTCGAGTAAAAACCACTCCTCTTGACTTTCAACTACTCATCCAGCTCCTTACAGAACAGAGCTCCTCTGCCCAAAGACACTCTGGTACAAGCTGTGAACAGTACTTGCAATCTTCTAGTACCCATTTCATGCCCAGTTTCAATATTTCCTGTTTTACACGAGACATTAGTTTTTTTCTAAACTGACTACTCCACATGTAGTATATCCTTCACCCTAAAGGTTCTTTGCGTTAGGGTTTTTTTTCAATTGAACTTTCATAGTTTATAGCTTTTCAATTCAGTATACAAGGATAGCCTCTACACCACTTAAATTATTGTTCTTTTTGGTACAAAAGAGGGAACACAGAGACACCATGAAACTTGATTTAAAAGTTCTGTTATGGTACTTTTCTTCCATGCTGCCTGCACAAGTCGCATGAAGACTGTAAAAAACATATAAAGAAAGCAAAACCCCTTAAATAAGTTGCTTAAAGAAAAAAAAGATGTACTCCCACACATTAGCAGTAGACTGGCTGTTCAGGAGCATTCAACTTCCTTAATTCCAGACAGTGATACCATTTGTTCAAGAGAAGTGGTTAGTGAAATCAAGTTTAAAAAGGCATTCACCACTGGACTGCTGCCAAATGCCCATCAAAAGTTAATCAGTTTAATCAATGATAGGCCTGGGTTAAATGAATTTGCAAGCTAGTTCAGATTGTCTAAGTGAAATGTTACTATAAAAAAAATGAGCTTTTTCCCTATCTGTGATAAGTTATGAGGCTACTGATACTCAAAATTATCTACTAACACATCAAAATTCCAGTCATCACCAAAACAAACACAGATCCCAATTTACAACTTGTGATTTATTAGCCAGCAAAACCCAGCCAACAGATCTGATTGTAATCACAAAACTGATAATCCATTTACTGCAGACAAAGAATTTATTCTGCATCAAGCCCTCAAAAGGTGTCTGTTGTGGTAATAGGAATTAACAATTCAAAGGAAAATGCACACATCCCAGCAGAGGCAAGTCTATAGAGAACTTTTCTTACAGTGAGATATTTGAGGAGCTCAGTCATTTCAAAGCATCAAAGTTCAGTCAGTTAACAGTCTTTATATAATGGGAGAAGTTCTCTTTGCTATGGTATAAGGTGACTGCTTTTTTATCTTGCCTGGCAAAAGTCACAGGAGAGTCACTAGTTGGTAAAGTTGGGTAAGATTTGTTCTTTCTAGGAACAGTAAACATAAGAAGTTACTAGAAAGACTTGTTAAAAGTTGCAGTAGATCCACTATTTGAAAGTATATTCTATCCAAGAGGGTTTGCCACTCAGTTACTCGATTCAGTTATTACTTGTCACCTCAATATTGTACCTAAAAAGAGTAAACAATATTTTGACAATAATCCCATGTTTAAACCTCACTTATTTTTTCCCTTCAACTTCACAGGAAGACTTATTGGGCCAAAAATCTCATTCTACAAGTCAAGGAAAATGGTGTTGTCTGTTTTCCATGTCTCAGAGAAACACTGTCTGCTATCCAACCCACACATCATGTTTCCCCTGTTGCTTCCATCACAGGAAATGAAAGTCCATCTATGACAAGTCTCAGACTGTAGAAACTGGACCTCCTCTACAGATCCCAGGCACAAGAAATACTGCACACTGCTGTTTGAGATGGGAACCATCTTTTTTTTTCAAAGCCTTGCCCACTTGAAGAGTGTATAAGCTACATATAAAATTATGAAAGGCTTTTCAAGAACTGCTTGTTTGCTCATCATGAAGAGGTTACAAAGCTGTAGCCTGGGATACTTCAGTTCAAATCTACTCTGGATTCTCAAGATGCATATTTCATGCCTGCATGTCTGAAAACAAAACAGGAGCCTCTACTCCAACCCTCATCATCTTCCGTCAGCTACTGCAATTATTTGTACTTCTACATTTAAACCCCTCTTTCTCACACAACCATATAAAATGCTGTTTCCAAGAGACCAGCATTCACCATCAAACTCTGATTTCCATTAAGTCTTAATTTTCAATGTTCTTCCAGACCTGCCTAATATACATCTTAAAAGCCAGGTGGCCTATCCCTTACTTCAGCAGTTCACCACTCATCTCACAAGTTCCCCAAATACCACTTGTTCCGAGCTTTCTCTCTTTTTGTTTTCTGTACTTGCCATAAGCATCTCTCTATAGGCACTTCATCCTCCAGATTTTCCCTTTCAGTGCAACAACCTGTCTGTGACAAAATACACAGAAAATATTACTGAAAAATTGCTGAATATATTACATCCAGAAACTACAGTTCACTATGACATTCAGAGTCATCCTGTGGCAACTACAAGCAGCACAAAACCCATCATACACACTGCTGTCTTTTCAAAGACTATTGGCTTCTTGGCAGTTTATGAAATGCCTGATGCAAGATTTCCTCTGCTGGAGCCCACCCAAGTTCCGCCCTTTCCTAGCTGAAAGTTTATTGCCGCCTTCAGTACTGGCAAAACTCAGAGTATCACAGCACTTCTGAAAATTACTGGACAGTTTTTCAAATGCAAGACACGAAGAGATACTCAGAGCCAATGGTAAGGCACACTGATGGCATTAGGACTTAAATCAAACCAGGAATTTGAAAGGTTTAATAGGAATAAATGCTCAAAATACTTGAATGATTTGACAGAAAGAGTGGAAGACTTGGGAAAAAATCCATATAAAGTCATTTGTCAAAAGAGTAATAGCAAATGTTAAGTACTTTGTGTCCTGTTTGTCTGTCTTGATTATCAACATTAAATCAAGGAGAATATATCAGTGATCATTTTGGAGAAAACTGTCAAATGTTTTCTATTAGGGTATTTAAATTTACCTTTACAATGAGCACGACCAATTGTAAAATTGCTAACATTGGATTTCCTCAGTATTACATGTTTTATTAATGTCATTTATAAAACAATGCATTCCCCAAGTTGTAATAATATCAAGCATCAGTTACAACAGCAACTAGTAAAATGCTTTTGGCAAGACTGACAAATACAGCACTAGTAGATCCAGGATTGCTCTGTTCCCTGAAAGCTAATGAAGTTCTGAATCGGGATCTATTGAAAAATGTATCAGTGCTCTTGACTCCAGAGAGCAGTGCACAGAAAACAACACTGATATCACCTACTTCTTGCCTACACAGCTGAAGTGTTATAATGTAAAAATACATTGGCGATCATTCATCTGCTCCTCTGAAATACCCCACAGGCACTACACACACACATACACAGACTGGGGAAGGAGGAACAATTGGCCTTTCCCCACTCCTCCAGAGAGTGCCCTACAAACAGAATAGGAGAAAAAAAACTTGGTTCATTGAGCCACTGAATATTTTGAAACAGTAGTTTGCATAAACACCAAGTAACAATAGGCTCAACTGCAGCTTAGCTCAGAGCATAAATTGTGCTAACTACCTCTTTGTGAAAGAAACTTTGAAAAATTAGTTTGGTTTCTTAAGTATTAAATGCCATCATTTGTTTTGAGTCCTAAGGGATACAGCCCCTCAGCATCTTTGCAGAATCAGGGTGCCTTTTAGAGAAGCGCGGTCTTATGAACAATAGCCTCTGATTTGTTACGGTATTTATGACCCAATTTTAATTTTTACCCATAGTCTTTGGTATTAATCAAAATTCAACACTAATTACAGCTGCCAAAGCACGTCTCTTCACTAGTACAGCCAAGGCAGACACACAGCCAGGTACAACATGCTGAACAAATTTCTCCCACATAAAAAATATGCCAGTTCTCTTTCTTCACTAAAACACGCAGGATTCTTTTTTAGCCTGTTTTTATACTGTCTTCTAAGATTTAACCACTCCATACTTTGTACTCCATGTTTTCTTTCCATCTGAACTTGCACAAAAAATCCCCATTTAGTATCACATTCTGAATTTACCTAATGAGCTGTTTCACCTCCTCCTTTAAATCATTAATAAGACACTCGATCTAACTAAGCCTGACACTTATCCTACAAGCACTGCTCTCTGCCTTGCAGCTCAAATTACTGCCACATCTACTATTTTTGCTTAAGGTCCTTCAGTAAGTTTTTAGTCCATGTGATATTTAGGCCAACAAAGTTGGGCATTTTTTCCCCAAATTTTACAAGGAATAACTTCCAAATGGCTTGCTGAAATATTCGTCACAAGGTATTTCTCTACCTGCAAAATAATACTGTAACTTAAATCCTTTTAGGAGGAGATAGTATGCTTTTTCATTTACAGATACCAGCAGTTCATCTGTCACAGATCTATTATTTTCATGTCTACCACAGATGTACCTTCCAGTGCTGGCGTTAATATTTTATGTAAGGATGGATGCAGAATTAACACTGAGGACTCTTACTGTCAACATACATACAGGGAGCCAATTTATTCGCAGCAGACACTGGTGAGCAGATAGACACAGCCTGGCTACAGAAGCCTAGACTTCACACTATGCCGTTCATCCTGTTGAAGAAGCTTCTGGCAGCTGCAGCTCAACTACTTGCAGCACCTAAGCCCGCTAGATATTTTATTAATTTCACAGTGAAACAACGGTTTGTTCCTGTACTTTAGGAGAAACAAATGCAGCACCCATATCTTATCTGCTGCCATCATCAGCCTTTCAAAACCCACTTGCTAATTTTGTAAATTGGGTAGCTAATCCCTTTATATTTGAAAATAAAGCTACTCTTCATTTACAGATGTCCTTGCATTACTATGGTGAAATATGGATTCCCACCCATGTATCTGCAGAATCAACCCTTGCCTGAAACCGTCCTGTAACAAACAACGTTAATAAAGCCTCTCACTGCGCAAAGCCTGCAGGAACAAGCATCATCACACACATAACTGATTTCACCAAGAGCTGAGGAAAGTTAGGTGTCTCAAGTCTCCATAGCAAACTGGGAGCACAAATCATGTATTCAGACTTCCAAAACAAGCACCACAGATGCAGAGCCATGCCATTGCTTCTACTGATGAAAGGCAAGAAGCTGAAATAGATTCTCAGCTGATGACTGTCTCCTTCCAAAAAAGGCATTTCTGCCTCGGTACTCCCTGCTTCTGCAACCTGCCAACTCCAGCACTGCAATTTGACTTTCACATCACTGCTAAGATGCTTTTTTTAATTAAGGTGTGACTAAGCCACATGCAGACATCTTGCATATTTGTGTTAAATTGGAAGAGACATTACAATTTAAATTGACTTAAGAGTCAAATCCATACGATACACAGGCCTATATAACGCATTACACATTATAATGCATATGAAGTCTTCATGCTACTAGCACTTAAGTGTTTGACATTCCAACAGGATCTTCTCATAACACCAGGAGATATGGTTCCAAAGCTCGGATTTCACTGCTGAAGAGTCTCAGGTAAGATATTTGTGTCACTGTCACCACTGCATGAATGGGAAAAAAAGAAAAGCTCACATTATAGGAATTCCTAACAAACCATACTACAGACCATCTTCGGAAGAGTTACTTAGCCTCTTCCTATCTTCCCCCTGCCTTACATTTGAAAGAGATGAGAGAGGAATAATCAACAGTTCGTAGGCAAACAGTTCATAAGTTTCTTTAAAACCACTTGAATGTAGAGGAACAGAAGTCCTCTTTTGTTCAGAAGCTTTCCACTCAATAAAATTCCCCATTTGTCTTTCCCTTCCTAGACTTCTTTCCTCTTGCTAATCAGTGCCAGCCTCCAATTAGAACTGACAATAGAAGAAAGTCTTTTTATGATCTTCAGTCATCACTACATAAAACACCATACTGGACTCCATTCTGCACTCAGTTCCTTCTTTTTCTCAAAGAGAAAACTTACAATAAGTTTACTGGTTTTAATCCTTTTCTTGTTCTCAGGCCAAAACCAAAATTCTTTCCAACCCATTTTGGACTTGGAGTGTGAATACTGAGCATGAGCTGGGCTTGTTTGCTGCACCTTCAGCTAAATTACTGCTGCCACCACTGTTCCTGCTCTCAACCATCTCGTAAAATATTGGCTTCTGCTGTACATATCCAATAAAGAAAAAAAATTAATTTTCCCCTAAACACAGCAAACTGGCAACAACTGCACAGATCAGCCTGTCAGCCTAGTATGCAAAACTAAAATCCAAAAATTAACTAAAGGCCTGATGTGAAGAAGGAGAAAGGTGTACGGAGAAATAGGAAATGCAAACAGTGGTTGTAGAAGAGTAAAATCAGATATAGAAAAAGAGACCATGATTGTGAAAGATGTAGTTTCTAATATCTAGATACTGCTGTCTTGTTACACCGCAGTGTATGTATAAAATGGCTGCACACCTTAAATCATCAGCACAAATTAGAGAACCCATGCCAGAATCCCACAATAAAAATGCCCCTGTTCTTTAAACACAAAAACACAGGCATACTAGTAGGGAGGAATCATGTGTCACACATTAACCAAATGGATTTGGAACAGTATAAAATCTCCAAGGTAAGCTGACAGTATCCCTTTTCCTCTTGCGGGTGGATAGGGTCTGGCGATCGGAAGATTTCGGGATGGACGGAAAGGCAGGGACCACCCCCCTCTGCTGCCTGACAGCCAACAGTAGTTTAGGCGATACCGTAAGCAGATGGAAATGACGGTGCAATCAAGCACTATAAAAGGCCGTGTTACGAGCTAATAAACGCCATTATACTGTCCACCACATTGGTGTCAGCGAGTTAATGGTCCTAAGTGACTAAAGGGTAGTCACCGTGCCCTTCTTGAACCAGGTCATCGTTGCAACATCCTCTTGCACTGTCCACTCTCCAAGTTCCTTGCTGTGACCCCAGCAGCTTATATTTTTCAGCAAAGCTCTTCAGGTTCACTGCAATTCCCTCTACGTTAAAAAGGCTCAGGAAAATTCACACTGCTGTGGAGAAACTGAAATGACAGACCTGCCTCCATCACACCATGGGACACCTAGGACTGAGAGAACAGAAAATGTTGCTGCCAGTCACTGAAAGAGCAACAGGTCTGACCCCTTGTACCACCTGAGGGGCTTGACATGACCAATCCTCTAAGTGAAGGACTGCAGAGACCAAGCACTAGCTTTACCCCAAGAGATGCCTACAAAAAAGCCAGAACTCCTGGAACATTTCTTCCCCTTTCAGCACATCAGAACCGCACATCGGGAGCCAACCTTTGATAAGAGGCACAAATACCATTAAAAAAAGACCTCTGAATCAGCAGAGTTTTCTATGTACTGTAATAGATACCAACTGTATAAAAGATTAATACTGAGCTCTCAGGACTAAGGATATGGTATTGGGTCCAGGATACATGCTTTTAAAAGGTCCCAAAACACTTATTCATCTAATAAACCACAAAAGCGCTAAAGAAGCTGCTGCCATCTGTTTACTGGACTTTGGCATTTCTATATGATCCTCTCCCTACACCCACTGTTATTTGGAGACAAAACAAGAAAATTAAAACTAGGCCTGTATTCTTTAGTCACAAGACTTCTCTCGACTACTGAAAGGATCTCCAAAACTTTGCAATGTGTGGTACAACAAATTGCATTGTGGGCAGATTTGAAGCTTTAACTCTGCGTTTCCTTATTTCTGTCATGTAAATCAGACTCAATTTCTTCTGCATATAGCTCTTTTCAATTTAATGTGAATTCATTTACTACTTGCAATTTGAAATAAACGTATTTGTTTTAAGCCAACAATTCGAAAGTAGTGGTTGAAGAGGAAAGAATAGTTAAGTGACAGCTTTCCTTTGATCCTCAGGTCTTCCCAGTTAAGTTGGGGAGGGACCCACTAACCACACCACAGATTAGGTACTGAAAACATTTTATCCACATCAAAGAAAACATCTGTCTTTTGGATAAGCAAAACAAGTAATTTAATGATACCAGCAGTAATTAGAACAGGTTTATAAGAAACCAAGTAATTGTTTAAGGAGTTCTTTGATTCTCTGTTTTCAAATGAAATCAGGTGCAGTTCGTGCTTTGGGGAAGGCTACAACTACTGTGTTAATGGTTAAAGGGTCCCCAACCACTAGCTATTATGTACAAAAATGATCTCTACCTTCACCCTTTACTTGAGTTTGACTATCATCGTAGACTGAGGTAGTCTACACTCTCCAGTCCCATCAGGACATCATGTTAACTGCTTTAAAAGCTCTGGTAAAGACCCAGTAAGTGACAGTGGGCACTGACGCCCAAGCAGCACACAGTATCCAAAGGGTAATTCCTCTCCAGCCAAGGACATGAATTAAACAGTCTTTTCTCTGCAGGGAATACCCCAATGGCCAATCAGAATCCACAGCATTAAACATTCATATACTTCCTGATTAAACATTAGAAAAGAGAATTCAGTTTCTTAAAGCACACAGTTTCTCATAGCCCAGGATCTCCACAAGCACAGCACGCTCACAGCAGTGCACTGGACAGCAACCACTGGGTCCACCGGCCTCCACTGGGGCATGCCCTGCTTTTATGACGTGTGCCAGACCAAATAGGATGCCTGTGCTCTGTCCATATTGATTGCCAGGTTAGCTACAACATGAAAAAAAAATAAAATTACGTGGTCACAGCAAGAAAAAAATACCTGCAGCTTCTTGTCCATACAACTGGCATGAACTGTGGATATACCTGTAGACACACACCAGCTTCTTATAAACCAGAAAATCATGTAGTCATCTGTTTTAAAAACAGTCGTGGAATATTTACACTCTAAATGTGAAGGTCCTTCATATTTTAAAACTCTAAAAATAAAGTTCAAAATGTGAATAATAGTCACCTTGTCCTGGGGAGAAGAAAATTTCTCAAAGTTTTAAAGCATTGTCATACAACAAGGTACTGAATCTTTCACACAGTTTTCAGAATAGTATTCAGTAATTTTTAAATTACTTCATCACATCTTTGACTTACCCGATGTCCTCTAACTGTATGCTACTGCCACTAATATTTTTTTCATTTTGTTACCTGTGGTGTTTCCAGGATAGCAGGTATCACACGTATCAGTCACTGTGTGAGTAACCACACACTCGAACAGACTGTCCAAGGAGGTTGCGGATTCTCCCTCAATGGAGATATTCAAAATGCATTTGGATGCAATCCTGTGCCACATGCTCTAGGATAACCCTGCTTGAGCAGTGACATTAGACCCAATAACCCACTACGTTCCCATCCAACCTGACCTAAGTGGTGATTCTGTGATTCTGTATCACCCCAAGTCCACTGTTAGAAGCAGACATGACCAAAACAGTTGAACAAGGTTTTAGCTAACCAGGTACAGCAGGACAGGACAGTCTCCCAGAACAACTCTATTGTTGTCAACAAGCATGAAGTGGGCTTCTCAGACCTTTTTTCTTAAATCATCACTGTTTACTTCACCCATTCAACCACCCAGACAAAACCAGCAAATCCTATGAATGTGCTAAGAACTCCTGAGCTCAGCAATTAAAAGAAAAACATTCATTAGATTCTTACACTTGGGCAGGATAAAACTTAGTTCTATGTTGCCTTTAAAAGTCTACCCTAACAAAACATCCCCGAACAGCTTAGATTTCCAGCCCACACATGTTGGTTATCAAAAGAAACAGAATGAGAAACAATGAAGAAGAAAGCTTGCACAGATTTCTTCCTTAGACTCCTAAAACCAGCTGTACTGAAAAAATAAAGCGAAGTTAGCCACCCAGAACCAGTGGAGGGACCGTCACAAGCCCCATGGGTTAAAAGGAATCACATCTGATACATGGAAGGGAACTGCTTACAAGTGTTGCTTGATTTTTTCCTTCCAAGATGCAATCAGAACTTTTTAACCAACAGAACACAGCTACATCTTGCGCAGTAACAAAAAAATTCAGCAACTGCTTGTTGCTCTGGAGGATGTCCTTAATTCTAAGTTTAAGTCAGTCACATTCTTACTCCTGTTATATCAATCAACATTCAAAAGTCTACAAAGATCTGATCTGAGCAGCAGAAAACCCCATAGTACAGCTACCTTCCATTTATAAAAATCAGAGCCAAGTCAGGTCTCAAAATATGTCTATATCAATTCTGACAGTTGTATGAACTTCTGTCAGTTTTTGTCAGCTACTGTTGTCAGCTTTAAGGATGCTCACTGAGGGATGGGAGAACACCACACAAAGGTCCCATAAGTAGCCCTCAAAAGAGCCAAGACATGCACACACATCTAATCTGTGGGCAATGATCTCAACATCATCATAGTTTAGTCTTGGACACACTCACACCACTACAGCAGCGCACAGAGCCATTGCGTCTCCTGGACAAAATCACTGACCCACCATTCCAAGAGACCCATCACCCAGTGCAGACTGGATTTGGATGATCTGTCTATACAATCCAGTACCAAGGCACATGAATTACCTCAATTGGAGGATGAGGAATGTAAGGTAGGAAGTTTTCGAGAAACTTGGCACTGACTTAGACAGTGAATGCATCAGATGCAAAAATGACCCTCCACCTTCTGAGTACAGACACTTCTGAATTTAACGTTTCACCAAATGAAAGACTAAAACCAAGAGAGAGTACTGAACCAGGGCAAATGCTTCTACATACATAACAGAGCCACCTTTCTTGAGCTGCAGAAATATTCTTAAGATCTTCCAGCCTACACAGAAACTGCCAAATCCTGCTTCTCCACTCAGGAAGACCAGTTCAGACAGCAATCTTTCAATGTTCAGCACATCCTTCTGAAGAATAAGAAGCTATTCTGCAGAAAGACAATAGGCATTTTGAGTTCCCAAACAGATGCCTTCAGCCCAGCTATGTGCAGTTACTAGCTTGTCTTCATTTTGAGACCCTAACACATGATGTCACAAGTTTTTTTTGTTAATTTCTAAGACTTCTCGGTTCTCCCTTATTAGGGCCCCCAAGTAATAGCTCTTTCAAGAAGACATGTAGGTACATAAACACGGGTAACATGCTACACAGGTTCAGACGTTCTGATCAAAGTGTCCCCTGTAGAGGGCACTGTGATATGGAGCAATTTAAAGTTTAAGTGACATGGAAAACAGTAAGGTAAGTGGGATATGAAGGAGGAAGATATTAAAAACATCATAATTTTCAATGCCTATCACTGTATCTAGACACTAAGGGAGAAGCAAGTTTAGAAGAGACAAAAACTTCAGGGAACACACATGCCAAAAGAAGATATCAAAGCGGCCTTCCCAAAATAGGCTGGAGCTATCTAAACCTCCTTTTTCAGAGAAAACACAAGAAGAGCCAATTGGTAAATGCAGAATCCAAGCCTCTACCATTTTAATCCTGCCAGTTGTGTAGAGAACACATAGCCTCTCAAGCTTAATGGTAGTTCTGCTACAGCAGAAAATTAGTTTTTCATCAAGTTTTGGAGTATACTTTTGCAAGTCCTCACACATTTGATAGCTTCCCTTTTCTTAGAAGTACTAAGGAGAATGACTAGCACAGGGAAAATATTTTTCTTTCTTAAAGGATGAGTTTAGTATTGCTCTGCATAAGCAGGTGAACATACCTTACAGAAGATTCTGCAAAGAATTATTTCTGCTCTCTGTGGACAACTGTAAAGAGGCAAGTCTAACCCCCCCAAGAGCTATCACACCACAGACACAGGTATTTCGCTAAATGGTTTTCAGTGGGGCAGCCTTGATTGCTCTGCAGAATATAGTGGGATTTACTCACACAGTCAAAGGAAAAGCAAGTCTATAGATCTGTATGTTTCAAGCACATAAGCAAGCCAAAAACTGCAAAACCCACTGGAGCCAGTACCTCTTCACTTTTCTACTCATGAACTCAGAAAAGTTTGCTTCCTAGTCTAGCCTGTTGAATCAAATCAAGTTAACTCTATTTTCCTCAAGCAAGTTTTGTTTTTATTATCATGACTGCAGAGATATGAAAAACAGAGAAATATATCTAAGCCTAGCTATTCTATTCAGTGTAAGGTCAGATTTTTCCAAATATCTTGTATGGATTCAGCTGTGCTCCTACTGAACTCAGACATACTCTAGAGTCAGCCTCCAGCAACACTAAGCATTTTTGGAAACTTTGACCAGAGCTATTTTACCAGTTCAGTGTCCTGCATATTACTATAGTACACTAAAGCCCAGAGTTCTCATCAAGGCAATTCCCAGCAGTCCTAAGAAGCTTACAGAACAGACTATTACTGCCTCTGTAATTTTATAGCCTGTACTTTTAACAATGGAAAATACAATATTTAGGTGGACCTGTGGGATAGAGCATAAGACTCCACTGAATCTTATGAAAGGAGTAATATCACAGTTGTTTGGAGTCTTATTTCTGAATGCAGTACAGCACCATGTATTCTTCAGAAGCCTCTGTCCTTTGTAAATTCAAGCATCAGGGTATTAGTGAAATTCAAATATTTGGAAAACAAAAATAAGGATTTCCATAAAAGCAAGGAGTATTCTCAAATCCTCTCCTAGGAGGAGTTTTGAGATCTTTTATAACTACCCAATATTTAGAGAAGGAAATTCAGAATAGTAAGCACTGATCAAGATGAGGTTACCTATTCCCTCATAACATTCTACAAACCATTACAAGGAAACAGAGAAGGTAAAATATTTCCTTGTCATTGCAACCTGGTGAGCAAGGAATTAAGGAACTCTTCTACACAATCAGAAGCCTTTACAAACCAGTTGCAAGATTGCAGCAAGGTACCAGACCCTTGGCCTCCATCCAGCCTCATGGACCAGCAGGGAATTCCTTAAGAGGAAACATTCAGTCACTCCCTGGCAGACAACATAATGTTCCAGGAACTCAGGAAAAAGGTATTTGGTGCAACAAACAAGAAAGAGTTAGAAATAAGGATGACTGTGTCAAGAGCCTAATTGTGCCAGAACGCCCAAACAGGAAAAAAAATGCATAACAGAGGTACTATGGAGAATCGGAATGTCCGACACAATTTGGATTTCGGAAGAAGCTTCAGCTGAGACAGGGCAGTGAGCTGCAGGTAGCCTACACACCATCCTATTAAGAAACTGTTCTTATGAAATACAGAAAGTGTATACACCAATGAATGTTTTTGTACACTCTGTCAGAGACCACATATTATACATGCAACACAAGCCATCTTGAAAGAGCTCAAACATTTTGTTGACAGCTAAATTACAAAGTTAATTTATTATCTATAATTCCACTGGAAAACTGGAAGAACTGGGTAAGCCCAGAGTCAATATGCATCACTAACATCTCCTAACTGTAAAAAACCCAAAAGGCAAATACACGCAAAACAAACAACCTTCCCTCCAAAAAAACCAAAAGCAAAAAAAAATTTTTGATTAAAGAGACTGGTGATAACACATGCTTCCAAAATTATTTTTACAAAATAGAAGGCTAAAAGGAAGTGATACAAATAGTTTGAGGTGGGTTTCACAAGCAAGACCTTGGTGCACTACCTCTGGAATAAAATCTGGAGACCTTTAGCATTCATACCATCACCCTCAACAGCTTTGCATAGGAAATGAAGAATATTATATTCAGTAAAGAAGGCAGAGGGAATTTCAGTGAGAAGGAAGTAATTGTTCAAGTTGGAACTTTACCAAAACACACGGGTTAACACACTAACACTTGTGGAAAGAAAAATATACCAGTACTATGAATTTCTCACGGAACAGAAGGTATTCCAAACCACAGTTTTATCTTTCTTCTAAAATAGCATACGTTCCAGCAGCATAGTGTTTTCTCATGTGCAGTATCTGTGGAATGTTTATTTTCCAATTTGGGAAGTGTAGGGCTAAACATAGCACTGCTGGCTGCTCCTGCTCAGAAACTGAAGAGACTAGTAGCAATTTGGACAAGGTACTGCAGTGTGGTGAAGAAAATGATACTGATACCATTTGGAACTGTTTGCGATATTACCACCCCATTGCTCAAGACAGAAAATTTCTCATGCATTTTATGAAATACATCAAGTGAAGTGCTAAGATTTTGGTCACCTAAATACTAGGCTCACAACACAAAAAGGCAACAAATGAACTTAAAAAATAACAACTAGGGTAAACAGCACTTGGGGAGGAGAAACTTGTTAAGTTTTTATCAGGACATGAAATATAGAAAATGTGCCTTTCCTTGAACTTTTTCCAAATACGTGCTGGTAAGTGAATTTGCTAGTAAGAATGGTAACATAAAGAGGAAGTTCAAGTGAAGTAGAATATTTCACAAACAAATTTTTCATTCATACTCACACTTACGGGTATGAGAATTCACTCAGCTGGTCATCCCATATAAACAAACTCAACACTAAAACAGTGAACTTACTTACCAAATATTTTACCAAATTGTGAATAGCAGTGGAAACTGGAACACTGGTTTAACTTTGAGATCACTTTCTGTGAATTATTTCCTCATCTGAAGTACATGGCAAGAAACACAAAATAATTCTAAGTATAGTCACAGTCACAATAATGGGACAAAGTTAAGCAGTAAGAAACGTTTGGCCATATAGCAAGAATCATTTAAGTTCAGGCTGTCAGACAATTGAGTAGTTCCCCAAGGGAAAGAACAAAACATGCTTCAGCTGTGTCTTTTAAAAAACAGTCAAAACAGCATTAATTGTTGTTGATTGTTTATATATCTAATGTAAATAAAGATAATCCTAGGGAAGCGAACAAGTGATTCATGGATGTTTCTGACTTAATAAGCATGTATTGCCTCATGAAATACTACCCTGAGTCTGGGATGTTTACCAATGCATCTAACTGATACAGCCATATTTTGGAGAAACACTAATGCACTCAAGATTACAGTTAAGTCTTGGCTTTTTGACTTGTCAGTTGACCAGACAAATTACTGAAAACAACAGTAATTTTTCTCCCCTTTAAACACTAGCTATGTATTTGAATGATTTAAACTATGAGTGAGATTCAGGAGCTGTCAAAGCTCAGAACACTGATTAACAAGAACAAACAGAAGCCAGAAAGTTCAGCAGAAACTCACTCTGTCACTCAAAGGACAAAATAATTACCAAAATTTCTAAGACCAACCTCTCCTAAAGTTGGTCAATATTAGCTTTCCAACACAGAATTGGTGGCATTTTGCAAGTTGATTTAGCTCTTGCAAAGCAGCCAACAGGTTTTTAAGAAAAGTAAAAAACCTTTTTACTTTTACACATCCCTACATACACACTGGACAGTTTAGGCAACCATTTCTAATAGTCTCTGAGTATTCTTTATTCAGGAGTGCAAAGAGCACCACAATCCTGCAACCCCAAATGTTCTTCCCACTTCAATTATCTAAAAACTTCAGAGCTGACAGAATGGTCCTTCCCTCATGGCTTTCAAAGTCATGAGATGAATATTACTGTCATGAGTTGTCAGAAATAGAACAAGAAAATCAGCATTGATAATTTAGTAGGTGACAGATGAGAGGAAACAAATGTACATACAGCAAAGTGTAACACATCTGTTGATTTTCTTTGGGACCAATTAACATTAGAATTGGCTTGCATACTCAATCATAATTGCATTGCTCATGAAAATGGGGATCTTATCTAATAAAAGCCAACAGGACACTTTTTTGATTTAATAAATAAATACATTCTGAACTATAGCACAGAACAATCATTTTGTCAAATACTAACACTAGCAACAATATGAGACTTAGGGGCATAAATATTTAAGAAGTATTCCAGATGTTCATTTTATGAGCTATATTATTAATGTCTCCTCCAAATGATGACAAAAGACCAGAAGCACTCAAGCTATGGCCTTACAACTCAGACTGCTGAGGCAACTTTACCTATCTCTTCTTGATGCTTAGCTGATGAAGTGACACTAGCAGTTAGCAACAGGTACCCTTCACAAGTCTCTTCTTTCTTTCCTTTATCCAGCCTCCTGTTTTCAGTTCATTAAACCCCTTCCAACACCCAAGCAGGCACACTCTAGTCAAAGGGTATGTTTATTCCAGAACATTTAGTGGCTATTCTCAGAGTGATGCTTGAGGGTTCATGTCCTTACCCTCGCATACTACACACAGCAGCAATGCAGATGGAAAACCAAGGGAGTTTGTTGTTGCTGGGGGGCTGTTTAAAGAACAACCATTTTCTCCGCTTGTTTACTTCTTTACTCAGTACCCAACCATTATTGCTACAGCTCCAATATTGCTCAAGGTACTGAAAGCAAGAGTTCATGCCACTATCACCTAACAAAGCTGGGGAGGTTGGGCAGAAGCCCTCCAGTCAGTATCCACATACTGGGTAACAACTGCACATGCCTTTCACACCTAAAAGCAAGCAAAATCATGATGAAGTAGTAACCATGAGATGGCAAGAGCTCCTGTGGAAATAGCAGAAAGCCACAGACATTGGTGTTGCTGGATTTCCTAAGTTTCTGCTCATGCTACAGTTCTGTATAGATAGGTACCTCCAAAGAACAGGACATCTGATAAAAGTATAGTAGAAAAGGTGACAGATTTTACAGCAATTGAGACATTTTTCTTGGTTTTCCTATTGCTTGAAACCCCTCCAAAAGGGTATCAACTCATTGTTCACTCAGATGAAAAGCTGCAGGACCTAAGTCTATGTTTGGAAAAGAGAATTACTCCACTGAAACAACATTCCAGCACCATCACCTCAAGCAGTATTACAGAAATGGTCAGTAATATAAGAGGAAAAAAAACCAATGCTAAGGCAGCCCAATGACAGAAGTAGTCCCAGCCTTATGCTACACACCACTCTGAAGATGCTTGCTTTGTTGTGCTTACATCTGTAAGAAATTAAAGGACCACCTCTACTGTCCAACCCTTAATTTTAAGTACTAAAGTACTTACAAACTGCTTGGAATTATTTAATGTCTAAAATGCGGGTGAGTTGCTTCTTCCTGATGCAAGTCCTGTTAATATGGTATTAAACCCGTAAAAAGCATAATCACTGTCACCTGCAGCAAAGTTCTATTAAACAACAAAAAAGTTCCCAAAGCATAGTCATAAAGAAGTTTTTCTGAAACAGTACACATTTCAGTTACAAATATTTCAAGGTAGGCTCCTTAGTAGAGAATTAAATATGCTGCCATACACACAAGTTATAGACTTCTCTGCTACTTTTATATTCAAAGCCAAACCCGGCAATCTGCTGTACAAAACTAGATAGTTTAAAAGCACTAGATGAATGATAACACTCTCTTTTGTTATTAAAAGAATAATGTCACTTCTACCTAAGCCTTAACATTTGGTTTTCTTACAAAACATCAATAAAAACAGGTCCTTTAAGGAACATTTTAAAATCTGAGACAGGCAATCAACAGTTCAGATCTCATAAATGAAGTCATGAGTTCAACTGCCCTCAAAACAACGCTTACTTCCACTGAAAAGTAAATTTTGCTTGCTCTCGACGCACTGGCATCCCAGTCAGTACGAAGGAAGATAATAAGATCTGTCAGTCTCTGGAAAAACTTTTAACAAACAAGGCTTTTTCTTGAAGAGTTGTTTGATTTGATTTTGCTTGCTTTACCAAGTCTCCCGAGGGGTGTATTTTACTCCACTGTGCCACTGGCCTGCTAGAAACACTGTAACAGTGGAAGACTTAACCCCACCACAAGATACCATCTCTCCCTCTTAATGCAAAATGGAGCCAGGTTTACTACAGTTTCATTTTAAGAGATTACCCCTGAGAATCAAATTCAACTACAGTTTATGCCTAAAGCCCAGTAAATGAATATACAGCATATCTTAAGTATATTTAAAAAGAAAAAAAACTGAATGGTAAATGCAGCTGAAACTCCCCAGAGAAGATGAAAATGTTTTAGTAAATTTTTGAAATATTAAGTCCCACGAATTTATGCAACATTAAGAATAGCAACACAACTCCTCCTAGAGTGATTAAACATCATACCACTAAGTCAAACATCCAGATCCCCCTCCCAATTAACATTTTTGTTTGAAGAGTAACTATTTAATTTGAAAATTCCTCTTGCTACGCCAATTACATTTTAAAACTTTTTCCTGTGAAGTTTAAGTGCACTATCTTATTTTACACACCAAGTACTATCAAAAATAACCGAGAGGAGAAAAAAAAAGTGTTTTTCTTGCCTCAGTACCAAGGACCTGGCAAGTAAATGGAAGGTTCCTGCAAAGCCTTAAAGGTTATTAAAAGCATTCCTCCTTTTCCCTGGGGACTTAAAACTCAGTTATTTTTATTCCTCCTTTTAAGCCTATGAAATTACATCATCTTTTCCCCTTTGATTTATACTTGATAGTATTTTTTCTGCATTGTTCCTCAATTTGCTAATTCACTAATAAATACTCCTGTTGGCTCCCATAATGAAATGAGAGGAAATGCCCAGTATTGCATGTTTCTTTACAAAACAGGATCATTCATTATCTTAATTACTTATATTTTGCGTATAATTTTAATAATTTGCAATTTATTATTTGTTTCAGCTACAGAGGTCTTTGACTTAACTTGTCAAATCTTTGAGAAAAAACTAACAAACTGCCTTGGAAGGATCTCTACCAAAGCATTGTGATAGAGTACAAAAGAAAGAGCTTTCTATTTGCTCAGTGTTTAACTTCCCCACAAATAGAGCATAAGTCTACACCCAGGGTTAATTCCCTTCCTGGGCACTTGGTGCTAAGTCCAAGCTAACTTTCTTACTGGCCCTACATCTGGGCCTGTTACACTCAAAAGATTGCTGCAAATGTGTTAGATCCCCCTTGTAAAACACCGTTGTTCACTCCCATGAAACAGCTGCAAATTAAGACCGTCTGCTCTAACACTGAATGCCCTCTCCCCTTGGGCCCCTCCCCAAATTTAAAAGAAATTTAAAAAATAAATCTTCATTCACTCCTATTATATATTCATACCAATTGACACACTGAGTGTCAGAGAGTACAAACTGATACCCTCTGAGCCCTCTCTAGGCTGAACACTTCCAGTTCTCTCAGCTCTCGTCATATGAGTGATGATCTAGCCCCTTTATCATCTTTGTGGTTCCTGCACTGGATTGTCCATTAAACCTGTTTGCATCTTGTACTAAGGATTCCAGAAAGGGACACAACATTCCAGATGTGACGTCACCAATGCCGAGTGGAGAAGGAGGATCACCTCCCCTCAGTCTTTGGCAATGCTCTTCACATTGCAGCCCATGGTACTGCTGGTCTTTTTTTGCCACTAGGATTCATTACTGGCTCATGGTCAGCTTGTCCACCCAGACCCGAAGATCCTTCTGGACAAAGCTGCTTTCTAGCTTAGCAATACCCACAGTTTACTGGTGCAAGGGGTTGTAACTCCCAAGGCACAAAACTGCATCTCCCCTTCCTGAGCTTCATAAGATTTCTCTGCTCAATTCTTCAGCCTGTCAAGGTCCCTCAGCATGGCAGCACTGATATATCAGCCACTCCTCACAGCTTTGTATGATCTATAAACTTGCTGAGGGCATACTCCATCTCATCATCAGGCCATTAATGAAGATGCTGAACAGCGCTAGCCCCAGTACTGTGCCCTGCAGAACAGCAGTCCGGGAGACATCTGGAAAGAAGCTGGTCAGACAGAAGCCCATGGGTTCATCTACTTCAGGTGCATGGACAGTAATTGCTTTTGCCATGTCATACTTGTATGACAGTACACACATAAAGATAAGTAAGGCTGCAAAACAGTAGTACAACATCTCCATATAGTCATTCCCCACAGAGCAGGTCTTGCTTCTAGAATGCAGATAAAACTTCCCATCTGCCTAAATCAACATTCCCTTCCAGGTCACAGTTGTCCCAAGATACCAGGAACGAGAACAAATACACATACAGTCCTCAAAGCTGCATGATCTTTCCAAGTTAAAAATGATTCAGCCCTCCTGCCATATGGAAAGTAAAGCAGGTTAACTTTTGGCTTTCATTTTCATATTTCTAAGAAGGCTCTTATTTCCTTCTGAAATAGTCATGACATAGGACCACATCTGTGTACAGCTAAATCCACAAAAGGCAATAAATTCTGCTGTGACATAGTAAAGCAAGCACTAGTCTAACATTTAAATAGGCCAAATTGCACTGTTATCCACATGCTCACATAACATAAAATTTTAAGTCAAGACAAATTTATCCAGAGATCTTCTCTAGAGCTGAACTGTACAGTAACACAAACTTTTTGCTTACAAATGACTACATCCATACTACTCCTCCTCATCAGTGTCTACTATAATCAGGCAATCAGGCACAATGTTTTCTCATGATCTTTCATCATTTCATAAAAGAGATCGAACTCAACTGCGACTGACTGTGGCAAAAGGGACAGCATTATTAGATAACAATTTTAGTGAAGGACTTGCTTCCTCCTCCATAGGAGCAAGGAAGACACTAATAAGGAAGCTGCTTAGTAGCAGGGTGCATAGTACGTTGAATTTCACAGGCTTTACACCCATTTTGTTACTTGAAAAAGCCACAGAATTTCTTACCTGCAACAAATGACCGCTTTACAGGAGAGTGCCAAGTCTAGAAAGCTCTGCCTGACTTCAAATGAAAGGGCATACTTCAGTGTGTGGCCATCAATAATCAGGGCAATATCATTTTCCTTGCCCAGCGACTCTCCCAGACTGGTACAATGTTGAGTCAGAGAGGCTCTTGTTGCCTGAAAAAAAAAACAGAAAGAAATCATGTTTCTTTATAATATAAGAAAAGTGCATCCAAACTACAAGGCATCTCCAGACTTTGCAACAGAGCTCAGAATATGTGCACGCAAAATCATCAGCAACATGAGTTTGTGTTTTTACAGGACCTCGTGCAGAAATACTAAGTTGTCACAAATCGGCAAAAGTTGCCTCTGCTTGCTTAGGAAACCACGTCTTGTGTCACTGCAGACTCCAGCATCTCCACTACACAGTTCTGCATGATGCATGTGCCCACAGCAGTTGGCATACATCCTTTTTAACTGTAGCCCAAATGAATTAACTTTCCTGGGCAAAACAGCTGGAAGGAGAATCAGGCCACTTTCACAAAAAGGGGAGAGAAAAGTTGGGGCGGGGGTTGGCAGGAGGGAGAGAAAAAGAGAGGAAGTTGCTTTGTAATTCATTTTCTCTCACCCCACTCACTGATAGAGTAGCCAAAACAAAAACTCACTCTGATTCACAAGAAAACTAGCCCCAAACTAGAGAAAAATTTAGAGATTAAGTTAATGAGTATGACAGAGTGCACAATTCAGCCCTTTCAGACTCGGACTACCTTTTGCACCTTCTTCATTACAAGAATGACTGCATTATTCCCTGTTTCCCCATTAAAATGCGAGAGATTAGATTTATGATTTCATGACTGTACATGAAAATTTAACACAAAGTAGATGACTGTGCTTAAACCTTTAGAGACCAGAGCTGGAAAAACAAGGGTATGTCTTCAGGGAAAAAAGCTGTTTTATCTAGTTCAACACTACTATGCAGTGACAATATTCGGAGAAATCCCAAGCATGGTATAAGGGATACAGTTTCAGTAATGCTATCAATAATAAAATTTTATTCCAAGAACCCCCACCCCTGGAAACTTGGAGTGTCATTTCTTTGTCTTTACTGCTTCCTCTCAAGTGTTGCTCAAACATTTTTCTTGCTCTCAAATGCAGAATCAGCCCCCATCCTTTTCCTGAATGGACCCACAGGATTAAAAGCTTCACTGACTATTTGAAACCAAGGGCAGTCCCTGCCCTTATTTCCTGTCTAGCACTTTGGGCACCTCAGGAGAAACAGCCTCATTTTTCACCTGACCCAAAGAAGTATGAAGGGCCACGGCCCAACCACTCTCTCCCACAGAGGCAGAGGAGAACCCTGAGGGCAAGTAAAGGAGGGTTATTCAATACTCCTCATCTGTTGCTCAAAAGAAAAAGCCACATGACAACAGCAAGTCTTATAAAAGGTAATGTTTCTCATCAAATGAGATTAGTGGTATCTCCACAGCTTATTATCATGGCTATGCACAAGCATCATCCAATTCATGCCCTGGTCATGGAACTTTATTCATCTTATATAGGATTAGTAACAAGGTTATTAATACCTCAAAAAGGCTATAAATTAAGGATTACAAAGTAGGCGCTTAATTTAATCAGCATTTTATAAAACTCTTACTGTCCTCACCCATACACAGGGATAACTAACAGTTTATATAGTAAAAAAAGCATACATTGTAATTTGTGTTTCTTCCAACTACTTACAAATGCTATGTTTTACAAATGAAGACAAACTACTGCTCCTGTAGGCCACTGCAATTAAGCAGAATAAACCAGATCTCAAACTCCCTGGGTATACACATAATGAAGACTTGCTAAGGAAGCAGAGGAACAAACATTTGGAAACCATGGGCAACTATATCCTTTTGTGAGCAACTCATTATTGGTAACTAGAGTAGAAATCCCTACTTTGAGACCTAGCTTGCACTCTGTGTTTGACATCAAGGGATAAATTTCTTTAAGTCACATCAAGCAAAACTAAATCAATCCTTTACTAAAACAAGCATAGTGCAGCAGAAATCAACAGTAATCTTAAGAAAGTATCTGGATAAACTCAGGCCTGTGGAATATCCCTGCCTTTTTACTGAGTACCCATCAAGTAAAAATGGAAAGTCTGTCAGAAGTTCTGACAAAACCAGAGTATTAGAAGCAAATATTACAAGCAGCTCACTTAGCCATAATAAACGCTGCTTTCCTTCCCTGAAGATTTTCTTTAGACACACAAAGCATCCAGATGCTCTGAAGGAAACCTGGAAAGGTGCCTGTCAATCAGACCTTATTGTACTAGCATATCAATTTTCAACAAATATTAAAAATACACAGTCTTAAGTAGAAGTCAGAAGGCGCAAAAACTCAAAAGTCCATCAGTTTAGTAGCCCTGATTCAGTGGGCTATTCCAATAAACATGGACACTTCATTAGCCAGTAGAGGACATGTGCATCTGCTTAAGCTGTCTGTTCAATCACAGCAACATGATCAGTTTAGAGCTTCACAAGGGCTTAAAAACTCGTAAGACCACTGAGCCTCAGAGCACAAACATGAAAAAGAAGATCGACCACAGAACTTAAATTGTAGTAGATAAGGAAATTAGGTTTTAATTTATTTTTATTCTACTTTTGCACATTTGACATGATTGAGGGCCTTGCTTCTAAAAGTATGAAGAAGTCTGACAGATGCATTTAAGGGAAATAGTTATGGTCTCTGTGCTTGAGTTAAATTCAAGACATGGTGCTACATTCCATAATCAACCTATCACTGCTTTTCCATAATCAAGTAATCACCTGCTATACCTGTTTGTTTTTCCATTTCCATTTTAACAAGTCACAACCACAAATACAAACTCTGAACAGAGCATTTACTTGTATTACTGCCTTAAAATAAACTTACAGATGTTATTGTTCTCTGTGTGCATAGTTTCCATCCAGAACAACAAGCAACATTATTAGTGCCCTACTATAAATCTTCACAGCCTAGTGTAATTTGTTGACAGGCAGAAAACAAAAACATCCTGAAGCAGAGTTTGTGTGGTCTTTTCTCTGGACCGCACTCTCAGGATCTTTAACAAACCTTCTGATGTGCCCCTATAATCTCACTTTCTAAAACCTCAGAAAAAAAACCCTGCTGAGCCCAGCTTTGCATCTGAATTGTGAAACTGACTAACAAATTTCGGGATTTCCCAGGCTATTATTTTGTAGGTTGACAGAGCACATATTACTTTTCACATGATGCTTAAAGTCAATTGGTAAATCAATGCAATCAGAGTGAACTTAATCAGAGCTCTGCTGACTTCAATAAAAACAAGAGCAGACTCCTCATACTGCAATAAAAAACATTAGGAACATTACTACATAGGCTATATAACTAAATCTTGAGCAGGTTTTTTTGTGTGTGCCTTGGGGTGGGTTTTTTGTAGTTGTTGGGTTTTTTGTTCAGTGGAGATTGCCAAATCCCTCCCATGAGAGCTTACAAAGTGTGCACACTACAGCAAAAAATGTTGGTGTGTGAGGCAATTCAGTATCCAACACAGAACCCCAGTATCAGACAGGTGCCAAAAATTAAAAAAAAACAAAACCAAACAACAAAACAAAAAACCAAACCTACATCAGTAGGACTTGCAAAAACTGAGAACCAAAGACTCCAGCAGGATAACAGCCATTCCCTAAACTTCCCTTACAAAAAAGCTGATACCCAGAGAAGAACTGGACCATTATTCTACGATGATCAGCTCCAAATCCCCTCTTCTCCTTCCTCCCCTGCATTTCCCTGGGAAGGCTCACAAAGTCACCGAGATGACAGCAAGAGACAGAAATGACAGAAATCTGGGCAGCCACTACACCCATGTTTCATGATAAGCATACAGTGATACATGGCCCACAAAGCAAAAGATGTTGGGAAGAGAACATAGCAAGTAGCATCACATAGGCAAGAAGGCCTCTTCAGCCAAAAAGAGCCACTCACCCCTGCATCTGTGACCTCTGATAGACATATCCCCATCAGGCCAAAATCAGCCTTACATTCTGGCCTTCTTGGGCATTTACATTTCATGCACCCTCCATGCATGGCCATTCCTCCATCTCAGAAGACCTAACATGACTCTCACAGAAAAAGCTCCTGCAGTAAGAAATATTAGCTTATAGTTAAACTAATTTCTAAGTTTAAACCAATTGTATATACTACTTGCTTCTATGTTTATCTAAAAGGTACTGCTACTTACAGCAGTTTAAAGACTTTTTCAAGTTAACTTCTTCCGTCATCCTATAATTAATTTCCAAACCACTAAGTCTGATACGAGATTTAAATGGCACAATCTGCTAACTCGTTGAAGTACACTGCAGTGCCAGCTCAACCTATTTCAACAATCCAAAGATTTATTTTTTATGACTTCTGTTTTCCTTCCTATGCATTGATAATCTGAATCATAAAATCTAACAATTTTTTTTTTACTGTGCTAAAAAAAGTGGTTTCAACTCAAAATACCAGCCATGCCCCCTGCTCCCCAGTGTTAAATCAAATTAAATGAAAAATCTTCCAAGGAGAGCTTAACCCTATTCAAGATAAAACTAGCCAATCCAACTTCATGGAAGATTTTCCACTACATATTAATTGCAACCTAAAAACTTTACCACATGTTAGGTGAAGGCTTTGACTTCAATCTGCCTAGTTACCATGCTAGAGAGATCTGTCAAGACATCCGGCAGAAGCAAATTTACAAGAGAATAGGAATAATCAACATAAAGGCAAGAAAAAAATTTAGTGTTTAAACCAAAGCTGGCAAAACACTATGCAACACCTGTTGAGCAGAAGAGTCACTGGAAGTGCTTTCCACAAAAAACAGAACATGTGCAAGGGCTAAGCTTGAAACCTGCCTTAAAATCAAGAAAGAAATACCACTTCCTAAACAGATCCTCACTTTTGCCAGTCTTTCAAGTTTGGTACAAAACATGACTAGGACAGCAAACTACTTCAATTTCTGAAAGCAAACAGGCAAATTACAAAGACCTAGTTATAAGGAAGGGTGCAAAGCATATTGTCACAAAGCCTAGTGAAGATGACTTCATGGGTACAGCAAGAGTCCAGCTGCAGGACTTGTTCTCATTTTCCTCTGCTCCCTCTCTTCTGTGATTTCTACAGTTGACCAGTCTTCAAACAGTTGATTATTTAACTGCTTTTGCTTACTTTCAGAATTAGGTCGTGGACAGAAATACCAATCCAAACAAAGGTGTGCTTGCTAGGTGCAGTGTGTCACCTGCTTGTATCAACTGATAAAAAAGCCATGGCTTATGGTCAACTACACGGAAACTCAAACCTGAGCACAACTGGAAATATCAAGTTACTAATATGAGGATACGTGCGGCCTAATACAAACAACTTTACAATGACATGGACCTCCACATTCACCTTACAAAAAACTTGCAGACAAGCATTTGCATACTTTCCCCACAATGAAGAAATTCTTCAGAGCATGCACAAAACTACTCTGGCTGTCTTATACCCTTAAAGCCATATCACAATCACTAAAAACAAACAAACAGAAAACTAAATAACACACAAAACAAATAAACAAAGGCAAAACAAAATCAAACTTGACAGCAGTATGGACATTATTCTTGCTACTTAGAGTGACAGATGAGGCAGTACATGTTGAACAGAGCAGGTTATATTGCAGTGCCATACTTTCTTGCCTTTTGCCTTTATCACTACAGCACAACATTTAGTTCACATTCAGCTTATGACCCACCTTCTCCTTTTCTTCTCCCCATCTTGTGTGGTTGACTGCACAATAACATGATCTTCCATATTTCCTTTTATTCTATAGCTTCTTATAAAAGATAGCAGAATAAAGGACTAGAAAAGCAGGAACATGCCATCCCATGCTCATACAAGTACTGAGAGACATGAGGAGCTTGGAAATGTCTCACGAGATGAACCTATCTGAAGGAATAGCAGTAATACTGGGACTTGTGAGCTATGGGATTGCAGCAGAAAATCCAAGAGGAGAAAATACACCAACATGACTCATGGAAAAGAAAGTTATGTACCAAAATTCCACAATAACATGCAAGCAAAAAGTATACAGCTCCATATGAAAATCCATTACCTCTAAGGTTCCTCTACAGCCAGAAGTAGAAATATTAGTAGAAGAACAACCTCCCTGCTAACTCACTGAAAACAGCATTATGGAGAGATGCCTCTGAAAATTACAGATGTCTAAAACTGAATTTTAAGATTACATCCATTCCTTAGCTTTACAGGAAGAAGAGACTATGAGGACACTCTCCAGAGTTGAGAGCCAAGAGAACCTTCAAAAGATAAACAGTAATGAAATGTCAGTAATTCACTACTTCACATTTCAAAAGAAATAGTATGAGCATCTCCCAGTTTAGGAAGCCTGAATACTTTAAAATATAGGATTCATCACAAATTCAACCTGTACATACAAAACCATTCAGTAAATGGATCATGGAAGATCAGATCCCAGATGAAGACCTTCAATTTACTCTTTTAAGCAAGATAAAAATTTCAGAAAAAAACCAAACAGGCTCATCAATAGCTGTTGCTCAGTACTACTGCAGTGCTCAGCCTGTGTCACATGCTGATTTGAAGAGATACATAAGAGCACACAGTGTGACCCTCTCCAATGACACTTAACACTAATCAGCGCTAACTTGATTTTATAAGTCCCAATCAATTACTTGACTTCATCACTTTGAAGCAATTCTCCAAAGAAAGACTGACAGGAATAACCAAGTGCCCCATATTCCCTCTCTAATATAAAACAAGCATGCTTTTGACAGAACTGCAGCCTGAACTAATTATAAGACATTTGATCCCAGATTCCAGTGACAGAAATGCCAAAATAGCTTAATAGTCTCCGAGTCTGGTGGGAACAGGACCATGTTTGTACAATCATTAGAAAATACTCTATTCTAAACCATTTCTGCAGGTGCCATATAGAAAACCTGCCATTTCTAAATCATTCCCAACAAGATTGCCCACAAAGCCCCTGGAAGAGTCAATTGAACTCTGAGTAGTATGAGTAGATAATTCTTCCAAAAGACATTATTATGGCCTTTCCACAAGAGTCTTAATTTGATCAAGCAGCATCTGCATTTCTCTTATGGAAGTATTTAATAAGCCCAGATACTACAGTTACGCACAACCCCAGCAATATGCCATCTGTTCATCCAAACCCATTTGTGAGACTAAGCTCACTGTGGTGTTTAAAAAATCACAACATATAAAATACTAAGCAAATATTGTTAAACAGAAAGTGCAAATATCACTAAAAGCATAAGGCAAGACAACAAGAACTCATTCCTAAAATATGCCAACCAAATGACTCACTGATTCTACACAGCAGAACTTGCTTGTTAAATAGCACCATGATTTCACTTGATAAATAGGATCTCCTACCATGCCAAGAAAAACATTGTAAGGAGGACCCAGAGATATTAGATGGCCTCATTCAGATCATTTTCATAGCTTTCAATTTAACTTCAACCTGAAATTCCTTCACAGTTAGCCAAGTAATTTAAAACGTCTAGATACCAGGAGTTCTTAATCTGCATAGCAAGTCTAAGGTTATCACACATTCAGACCAAATCTTGCCTTGATATTAGATAAACAGATCATATCAATATTTTTGTCTCCAGGGGCAGCTGAAAGTCCAGGTGAATTCGACCATCAAGAGCTATATAGACAATTACTCTAGGATGTTTTCAGTTCTGTAACAAATTGATTATGCAGGAGTCAGGGAACTCGGTTAAATAAGGAAGAAAATACACCCTGAAGGAACATCTATTCTGTCATCAGTACATTGATTTCCAAGCATGTTCCACATAGTTTAGAAAGAAAAATGAAACAAACCTTTTTACAAGCTTTGTCTGATCACAGAAAAATCATCTCCAAATGTCTCGATCAGATACACCATCTCAAACCCATATCCTGTATAAAGCATTGCAAGTACTTCGAGATCACAGTAAGAAGGAGCATCAAACAGCTGACCACTTGAAGACCATGTGGTTAACTGCTCAAACAAACTTAATGCTTGGTTATCAGATAGCTGCATGTTAAACTGAAGCTCTCAGTAAAGAGAAGCAGTGCCTGTACTAAGGAGTGTTTACACAGCCCTCCCTGCAACCCACGAGCTGGAGGCTTCATGGGGAGGAGAGAAGAATCAGGAGGAGAGAGAGGCTTTTGCCAAATTAAGAAGTAAAACTAATTTGTTCAAGATTGCACTAACTAGTCATTTCCCATCTTGCAGATTAAATATCATGGCAGTGTGTGCTGCCAGGAATGGTGGTCCTAGTGTTTCAGCCTTCTGAAAGAAAATCTGCAGTTTCCTGCAGCACTAATTTTTCCTCAGATTAAAGAGAAATTTGCTAATTATAGTACTGGTATCTTAAAACTGCAATCTTGACTTTAAGCCTTGACTAAAATACTGATTTCTTAAAAAAAAAAAATCAAGGAAAGTGTCAAAAGTCTCAGCATTCTCAGATCAAAAGAACTGACATCCTAAGTAGTTATCCAGTACAACATGGTTGCCAAAGGCACCATCTCGAAAGCCATGAGCCTTTTGCAATCCTTTGAGTTTCAGAGGACAAAGCTTGCAGCATAAGAAACAATGGTAGAAACAAGTGAAGTCGAAGAGACAATTCATCAAATGTTCTTCAAATGCTATGAAAGACAATACCACATTTTTTCAGTTTGGCATTTTTTAATATTTCTAACTTTACCAGGAAACATGTGTATCCTGGGAAGACCAAGGATTTCAAAGAACACAGACAAAACCCTGTTCTCTTCACACTAATAACAGCATTAGGGGTATTACATGACTTTGATTTACTCCACAACTGCTCTATGTAGGTCAATCGGTGCATTGCTTTCAATACATATTAGATGTTTGACTACAGAACAGGTTACGGTACACATTAAGATAGTTTGTATCGCATACTACAGAAAGGAAAAAAACCAAAGAGCTTGTTCTGGACACTTGCATACCTGTATAATTACTAAAAACAACTGTATTCTGCAAAGAGGAAGCAGTCTGTTAGTTTTGCCAACAAGCTAGAATGACTCAGTGTCTTTATATTTTGATATTTCAGCTTTATGAAATTAATTCAACAGGTTTTTTATTTCCTTCTACTTTTGTCAAACAAGTCCAAATTACTTTTTCTCTTTCAAATATAACAGTCAACCTTTTCCACAGCAGAAGCATGCCCTTGTTTAGACCCCCAAGGAAGTTACATTTCTGCAAAGTAATTTCTCGAAGATAAAAATCAGCCTTTCAGATCAAGAAAAGACTACAACCTTCTGCTTTAGATCATGATGATTTAGGATTTTCTGTTACAGTGTCTGAACCACATGCTTCTGTGTTTTGTTAGTACACTCAGAGGCCCACAAACAGCTAAGAACTATTCAGCCAAGAAAATTACTCTGGTATGTGGACATTCAAGTCAGTCTGTAATTTACTCCCCTCAACTTAAAAAAAAAAAAAAGACAAAAACAAAACAAAACACACGCACAAAAAACCAACCAACCAAAAAACTGGGAGGGGAGTTATTTCTCCTTATAAAGCATCATACAATGGTTTGAGTTGAAAGACGCCTTGAAGATCATCTAGTTCCAACCCCCTGCCATAGACCAGGTTGCTCAGAACTCCATCCGGCCTGGCCTTGAACACTTCCAGAGATGGGGCACCCACAACTTCTCTGGACAAACTGCTGCAGTGCCTCATCACTCTCACAGTAAAAAATTTTTTCTTAGTATCTAATGTAAACCTACTCTCTTTCAGTCACTGCATGCTCCTGTAGGAGGTCCCTCTCCATCTTTCTTGTAGGCTCCCCTCAGGGAGGCCACAATTAGGCCACCTATAATAGAGTGATAGGGTGCTTTAAAGAACTAGATCTCTGCTACAAACAGTTTTTTGTATGTTCGTATCTCTATCTGTGTATGGGATTTTTTATATTCATGAAGCAGTGCATACCTGTATTATGATTGATAGATATAAGATATAGCCATCCTGATCCAATGAAATTAGAACAAACTTTCCTGAGAGAAATAACAGCCAACAATGCAGCCAAGGCTACACTAAAGGAGTTTTATCATTGCTAGTAACTAAGGAATCCATGTTGATATTAATGTATAAAAGACTGAACACTAGTCAAAATGAAATAGAGACTAGATGACAGAACTCATCTTTTCTCCAAAACAATACCATACACAGGAAACACAATATTGAGTAGATTGATTTGTACAACATGCTTTTCTCATGCTGCACTTCCCTTGTCAGTACAGACATAAGCATGCTTCAGAAATGCACTAAGGAAAAAATTTCATATTTTCAAGTCATGTTACATATGCAGTCTGAAAAAGTTTTGGTTTACCTTTTCACCTAAGGTAATGCCAATTTGTAAGACATCACAATAAAGTTTGTAGAACAGAATTTTCCTCTCTACAGACTAATAAAATTTAAATAGGGCTAGGGAAAGCTATAGCTTAAATTATTTTTAGTCTTCTACTCTCAATTTCCTCTCCAAAATCCCCGTTGAAAGAAACCCAGCCACTATTAGCATCTGTGCAGTTAATAGTTCACTTGCATGCTAGTGTAAGTAACAGAGGCCATACCACTGTCAGAGTTCATAGCCAAAGTTATTCCCACACTTAAGTAAAAGGAAACTGCTTTGAGAATTAAGCCAAACAGCGAACTATAAACTCTAAGCTACTCAAGCCAGACCCAAACATGCAACAAGCCAACCTGTCATGTTAGTCTTCCTTTCAAGTGCTTGTGTACTACCAAATCTGTTTCTCCAAGCGAAGCAGAGAAAGTTCCAAAGTGAGTGATTAGCGCCGGCAAGCTCTGTAATAAAACTGACTTTTAAAAAGCAGATTGCTTTTAACCCAAGTTGTTTGCTTAAAGTTCTGGTTTTGATTTAGACACAATACAGGTATTGAGCAGAAATATGAGAGAACTTACAGTTCTTGAAATACCCTTTGAGATTTTACTTCTACTTTTACAGCATGACAAGCATCAGAAGTTACTCATGTTCCTTGGACTATTTTTCCTTTTTACCCATGGCTGACTAGGCAATAAAGCAACACACAAAGGTGCTGCCAGAAGGATCTGATACAAGCTGCACTCCCATGACCTTACCTCTTCCTCAACAGCCTCCCAGAAATAGAGAACATGCACACTCATGGACTCACTCCATCCAACTGGGATCAATTCAACTCCTTAAAGAATTAGGTCAGGCTTCCTGCCCTTTGGCAGCTGCTCAGGAGTAGGCAAGCTATCTTGGACATTTCATGCCTGGCCTCAGTTCCATCTGTGCCCTCTCAGAACTTCTAACAAAACCAGAGCCCAGCAAGCAGACAGTAAGGCAGCCTTCTCCTGCCTGAGCCAGCCCCTTCAGCAAGCAACTAGAAATAAGGACTCAAGCCTGAACATGCTTCTGTTTAAGACAAAACAGTGCCCAAACTGCCCCACAAGGGTAGATAAAGGATATGGAACACCCTGAACAAGGAAAACACCAAGCATGCCCTAAAGGACAAGGGTCTGGACACTTCCACACCTGGGAAACACAGACTGTCAGAGGAAGAAGTGGAGATGGGAACACTGGAACAGCAAATATGTAGGGAAACTGGATTTTCCCTCATGTTTCAAAACTAAAAGTGAGAGCTCTATAGCTTTGCACCCAAGCAAGAGGACAGTAGCAGATCTAAAAATGTTGACCTTTGGACTACAGTTTTTCAAATCCATAAATTACAGTGTGAAAGTACAAGTACACACAAGAAAGGAGAAAAACGCTACTCTGTAACACAAGATACTAGGAAACATTCCTGCTACATCAGCAGAGATCTTCACTACCTGAACAGTTCTAGATCTATAGGGATAAAATAACTCTCATTTAGTAACTGAAAGTGATAGGAAAGCTATTCAAAACACTAGCACTGGCACAGCACATAAATTACGAAAACTAAAGAAGTCAGGGTTATAATATCAAGATTCCAGAAATCCAGATAGCTATATACTTGTCCAGCTGATACAATACCCATAACAGAACTATCTGAAGAGCATTAGATACTGAAATGAGAAAAGCATGGCAGAATTACCCAAACAGTTGTATGCAAGGAAGCCTCTTGAATCTACTTACTAGTTTTGCTCAAATTAGTCATGATGCAAATTGTTCTGTTGCAGTTTGATTACCAAATTAGTACTACACAACAATAGCATCAGGTAAATACCATAAGATTGTCCTGCTTTAAAACCTTTGTCAGAGAAGGTCTACAAAGCAGATTTTCTAATACAGTTCTACCAAGATCAGTTCACGCTTGATGTTATTTATCTTCAAAACACCAAAAGAAATGCAAGTTTTCTGTCTTGCAATCCAAGCTCAGCAGATTAGAGTGACAAAAGGATGAAAATTGTTGCCCAAAGAAGTTGTGGAAGCCGCATGCCCAGACATATTCAAGGCCAGGTTGGATGGGGCGCTGAGCAACTTGATGTACGGAATGACACTCCTGCCTGTGGAAGAAGGGGTTGAAACTAGATCACCTTTAAGGTCTCTTCCAACTCAGATCATTCTACAATTCTATGAAAATAAAGAGGTCTGAAAAAGAAAATACAAGGAAGCTTTGTTGGAGCAATTCATTTTACTTCAACTAGCAGCACATGTGTGAGCAAACTAGATGCGGCCCAGATTGAAACCCGCCCTCCTGTCTCCAGTTCCACCCTTTAAACAGGGCACAAGGCAGGCAGCTCCTCCAGCCCATCCACCGCCACATGGCACATGACAACCAGCAGCAAGGCACAACCTCCACTCACCTCCTGAAGTCTCAGAAGGGGTACCTGGGTTTACGGACCAGCTCACCACACATAGCCCACAAGCTGAAATACAATTGTCACTTTTTATACTGATTTTTACTTCAATTCCAAGTCAAATTAATTTATTTTATAAAAAGGGTTTCCTACTACACCACAGCTTCAACTGCTTAGAAGAGAGTAGGTTTAATTATAAAACTGAATGGCTAGAGGCTCCTGAAGACCCTGAAGCCTACACAGAAGGTTTTAAAAACATGAATATAACATAACATGGAAACATGATAAAACATGAAAAGCTAAGGGTTTAGAAGAGATGATAGTACAGGGCACCAAGATTTTTCTGAATATCACTCAGTAGCCTGAGATTATTTTATGCTACTTGACTGCCTTAAATAGCACTACCTTGTCAGCATAGGCTACACCCTTAGGGAAGGATGATGTGCACGAACAAGCACACGTCTCCTGACAGCAGCTTCAGAGAGCACGGTTATGGTCTGGCCTTGACACAATCTTACGTAGCGGTGGAAAAGGATACAAGCAGGAATGAGGGCAACTTTGCCACTGGCCTCCTTGAAGATCAAAGGAAGGAAATACCTCCACTCAACTGTTCCCTAGGCAGCAGTCCTAGTAATTCTGTTAACTAAGATTATTTGAAAAAAATTTTAGTAAAGCCTTCAGCAATCTGAGCACCTCCCCAAGCTGCACAGGAAAAGAAAAATGGCCTTCACTAAACACAGTCCTATTTAATACTACATAAAATGACACTAGAACGCCATCTGCCCTTGCCATCACATCCTTCAATGCTTAAGGCAGTTTCTTCCCCACCCATAGTTCAGTCAGCACTGAAATTCCATAAACACGGCACATTTGAAAGACTGCATGTGTTCAGTTGACAATTTAGTGTCTTCGTACTTTCAAAGCTACACTGGAAACAACAATCCCAGGGAGTAGGTCTGAGATGAATGGAAATGAGATACACTTGCTTGTTTCAGCGACTGAATGGTTCATGCAAGGACCATTTTGTAAGAGCTGTCCTGATACTGGACTAAGGTTAGCTTTCAAGTAACTTAATACAACTACTTTAATAATCTTTAAGTTCCAATATTGATAAGAATCTACAGGAGAGCTCTCAAACAAATAATTACTCACTGAAAGTCTTAATAGTATATAACTTTAATATCATGTAACAACTGGTTTCAGCAACTTAGTACTTTAGATCAAATACAAAACCCACAAAAGCCTTCTTCAAGTCAACAAATGCTTTACCTGAGGCAATGAATTCTGACAAGAATCAGAAATACCAAAAATAATGAAGTTTATCACAGCAGTTTTTCAGACTGCATGCAAGACCTCTGAAACTCAGAGATGCTGAGCCCCCATTTATCCCAACCTCTCAAGTCTCCAAATATTGTATTCTTCCTAAAGCTTATATCATTAGCTGACAAGGTGTGTGTCCACACACTAAAAAACTTCTACACAAATGTACTGTTTCAAAAGACAGCACCATAATGATTTTCAGAGCTCCAATTCCATTGCAAAGAAATGCACAGTTAAAGCAACAATATTCACAACTTTAAGATCAAAATATTCATTCTGACATCATACAGGCCACCTTTCTGACTGTGTAAATTGAAATCATACCATGTGGGAACTAGGTATTTAGCCACAACCTACTTGGACATTGAAATGAGTTAGGGCAGAACACTATCTTTTGGAAGACACTAGCAGAGCTGAACAACAGAGAGTCTACCTTTGAGTAATATGTAGCAGTAATTATTAATTATCCTGAGCTTAGTCAGTGGTCTTGCTACAAATACATCTGTACTTTGCTGCTTTGAGCTTCCTTCAGGCCCTAGTTAACCTTTGCTCATAAGGAATGATGTGTTCCAAAAATGCTTAATGGACAAGAAAATTGTAACCAGCTATCTGTACATGAGAATCCAAACTCAAGATTACTGAAACTGCATTTATTAGTCAGCAGACACGGTCTTAAAATCACACTGGCCATTTTCACAGTCCAATGTATTCTATGTCTTATTCAATGTCTTATTAAAATATTTAAAAAAAAATTTCTTCCCATTTTAGTCCAAATTATTTAGTCTATTTAGGCCTTAAAATATGCAGTTTACTTTAGTTCATATTAGCACCATGCTTCTGTTAAGCACACATGTAACAAGTTTCTATCCATTTTTTAAAAAATCATCTTAGAATAACAATAGCAACAATAACAGCATGTAAATTAACAGCCAACACCCAAGTAAGGAATCAGGCACTTTTTTGGAAGATGCATCTGTGATTGAAAAATAGAGGCATTCCAAGATTTTATGTTCAGTCAGTAGGCAATGCAAGGCAGTTAGGTGAGTAAACAATCAAGGTAACAAATTCCCAGTGCAGAGATTAAGGCAGTCTGAGTAGGAGTGCTTTGTCGCTTATAAAATTAAGAGATGTGAGAAATCCATGCTCGGTCCTACATGGTTACCATTATTTTGAATAATATTTAGTTTGAGAATTTCCTGTAGGTGACCGTCACAAAAAGTTACACTGCAGATCTATGTTGCTCTTGGGAGGTTAGTAGCTCTACTATGGTTCCGTACAAGAGCTACAGCAACAACTTTTTTATTTCCTTGAGTATGGCACCTTGAGCTCCTAGTATTCTTGGCAAACATACTTTCTAACACTTATTGCCAGAACTATCCCTCTAATTTGCAGATTTCCTTACTGAAGGTCTGTGTGGCTCCTGGGTGCTGGACAGCCGTGAATCAAATTATTTGACAAATAAGGTATACTTTATTTGTAACCTCAAGCAGCTAAAGAATTTCCATTTCTTAAGAAGTTTCACATACTTTCTTCATACAAACAAAAAAGCCTCAAATAAAACCCAAACACCAAACAAACTAAACAACCATCTGTTGCCTTTTCTCCCTCCAAAACCATCACACTTGATTTCTCCACTGTCCTTACTTGACTTCTCCAAAATACTCTGTCCACCTACAATAAAAGTTCCAATAAAACTGCTAATGTCGGGCAACGAACCACAGAGGAAAAGTGCACCTTCTAGCTACTCTATACTCCGCCAGACTCCCACAAATAACCTATTCTATCCCCTTCCTTCCCCTAAAAGAGACTTGCTTATTCCTTGCAGACTTAAAAGCAAAATGCATTACAAATGACATGGATTTGTTGGCAATTGCCACTGCTAGGAATGACCGCATGGCATAATGCACCTAGAGGTCACAGGGCAGCCGGTACATAGATGCTGGTTCTGTTTGACTTGAACTGCTCTATATTATAAAGTAGGGCTTTACAACAGCACTTCACAGAAGTTCAGACTCATCTCTGCATTCAAGCCTGGTAAAGTCTTAACACTGCTGATCAGTAGTCCTCACAGCTTAAATCAATGCTCTATTCCCATATACAGCTGGTGAAGACTGACGTGTCCTGGACATAAACAGGTAGCTCAGGAAGCAAGAATATCTCTGCTGCTGCACTGCTCACATCTCACAGCTTTAGTCTAATTCTAAAAAAGAACTGGAAACAAATCTTACTGACACGCCATAACGGTTGCCCAGCAGAGACACTGCTACTCGCTCAACTGAGAAGCTGGACACAACACCTGATTTGCTTTCATTCTGAGAGCTTCCAGCACTTATACCATTTTTTTTAAGCCAAGAATATAAAGATGCTCTGTAAGAAAGCCCCAGGCAGGCTTCTCTTTCCTAGTCAAACAAACACCATTCCCTGAAATGAACACTAACTTTCAAAGACCTCTTTTTGCCTGAGTTTTAAAAACACACCGGCTAGGTTCCCTATCAGTTTACTCTATACATCTGAAGGTTTTATGGAAGTTTATCCAATAAATATGATACCCACTTCAATTACTAAAAATAATTTTAATAAGAAAACTCCACAAAAATCATCAAGATCATGTTTCTTTTTTAAAATTAAGCCACCAGAGTAATTTCCCTAAAGATTTCGTTTTACAATAGATTTATTTTATTAATATTTACTAAACCTATTAACTCTGTCTACTGAACTGTAGAATTTGTCTGTCAAGTCCTGGATAGAACTCTAAATCCCTTGAGAACTTGATAATATTAAACCTACTATAGACAGACCAATTAAGTTTTAATAACTTGAAAAGAAAGTACAAGTTTTCAAAAAAATTCAGCTAGTTAAGTTGGGAACACATCCCCTTTTTCCTTATGTTATCTACAGATAAGTTCTGAGATTTTGATTCTATAATCAAGATAAATATTACCACACCAACCTAGATTTTACAAAGTCCCTTCATTATTAATTGGTTTTATTAATCCACATTTTCCCAGAGTTGTACAGACTACTAAACTCTGTATCCAAAAGCACACGCTCTGGTGACCTTCCCCCTCCTTCCTAGGATGAAGTTAGTCATATTTAGTGTTCCAGATAACTAAGAAGAAGTAAATCCATCTTGTATTGAACAATGTTCTTGACCTGACCAGAAACAAGCACCAAAGGATCCAAAGGCACACGCATTTAACAAACGAACCTATTAGCAAAATAATGGACTAGATAACCAGGCTCTCACCTAAGATTTTTGAGGGCTTTGTTATGTGAATTGCCATACTGGATCACTTATGTCACTTTCACCATGGTGAGGCAGGAGGTAGAACACAGTTGTGTAAGTGAATGGCTAAGTTCACTGAGGAATTTGATTGTTTCCCTAAACTAGCCTATTTCTGGATAGAAGGACAAATGTTTACCCAAGATGAGCACAAGACTCAAGCTGAAAGAACTGAAGAGATTACACCAGTTCTAAACTCATGAGGCAATTTCTCTATGAGTCTTGCTAACACTACCATGATCCTGGTGCCCATCAGGAATGCCAAGAGCTTGACAAGTACACTCTTACCTTGCCCAGCTAGCTTGAAAAACCTGAGTACTTAACAAGCATACATACATACATACCTACCACCACAACCCAGGATGACAGCAGCTTCAGGAGGACATGTGAATCACCTCAGCTCTGATGAGCACCCATTCCCAGAGCTCTCTGAAAGAGTATTACATTCTGACACTTCAGAACTGTGATTTTAGCCCTGCTTAGAACACAGGCTATGATAACTTAGGATTTGAACTACTTGAAAATTCAAGATATCCAAATAACTTTTATCTTGAAGCTATGGTGAGATCACACTCATTACTTGAATTTGTAGAAGACAAGCTGATTAGAACACTCAGTAAATATGAAAGAGAAACACCGATCCTACAGCATCACTACCTCAGTTAAAAGACTCGAGATACTAAAGTGTGAAAATGCACCTTAACACATTTTTCAGTTAAAAAAAGAAAAGCATATAACATTGTGGCAAAGGTAGGTAAGAACCTAGAAGTCTCTAAAAGATTCCTCTGATCAGTTCTACTCTATGTAGAAGGTTAAAAAGCAGAAGGAACACATACTTAAGTATTAAAGTCATACAGCTAGAAAACTGTTTAATTGTAGTTTCTGACAGACTGATCAACCCAGAGAAATTCTATGGGATTTTTTCTAGCTTCAACCAGATGTAAAACATCTTTTTTTCTTCATTCCAATGTGAAGGAAATGTATTCTTTTATGTGACTGATGGGCAGGCTTGGAGTAATCAAGCTTCAGCTGCAAGAATGATTCTCTAATTACCATGGGAAAAGAAAATAATCCTCAGAAAAGGATTTAAAGTAGTAGTAAGTCAGTATCATGCAAACCAAAAAAGTAAGACCACAGATATTCATATCTCTATTTTCTGAATATATGATCAATATGTACCCTGTTACCCTGAAACAGTTAGTTCTCCACTATCTTCATCAAGTTAACACTGGAGATAAATCCTATTGCTTTAGGCTGGCTCTGCACCAAGAAAGGAACACTGCTTATTCTTAAAAACCCTCCACAGACTTGCATGAATCAGAGACTCCCCTTCAATAAAAGCAGATCAGATACTAAACTATCTTGAGAGAAGAACTATTTATTCTTTCCCTTCATCACAAAAGACAAATCTGAATTCTTTTTAGAGATGTGCAGTATTAGCCATGTCAATCAAGAGGATCATTATCCATAACTCACCTGCCTACACATGATACCAACTTAGCCTTATTCCCTTAAAAACACACCATCATGATTTAATATCAGCAAAAACTGCATTTCCTGGTAGCTTCTCATTTAACAAAATCCATTTAACACTTCATTATGCATCCTTAAGTTTCCATGGTCTCTCGTGCTTAATAGAAACAAGCGTATCGATACGCTGCAAAGAATGCCATCTTCAAAGCACACAGATACCTCCTTCACCATCCAGCCGAAGCCACTATTATATTGTTACCTACCCAACAGAAAGCAGATCTGGATAATACTCAGGATCATCTGTTGAAATAAGCCTTCACATATGTGAAGATCATTAGCAGTTTTAAGAGAAATAGGATTTGATGCCAGTAATTTTCTTCTAACATATGAGAACTCTTGTATACAAGACAGCAAATTTTAGATGGAATTCAGGGAACACACGCTCTTCCTTTCCATTTCTATGTAATATGCTCTATTCTGTCCTATAGCATGGACAAGGCATTAACCCCCTAAATACCTGCAGCTTAAAACTACAAGATTTTTTCTGCCTCTTGTCAAAAACAACCACTCATAAAAGTTGGTTTAAGATATGAAAGTCAAAGTAACTTTGAAAATAGTGTGTCTGGTTTTTTTAAAAGCCTTCCCCAGCCTTCTTCCCCTCCAAACCCCCACCCCAATATTCCACCTATGTAAAGAAGAGTTATTTAGTAACCTTCTCTTAGGACTCCTAAAGGTCCTTGCCTTCCTTCAGGTCCAAGTACCCCCACTTCATCCACATCAACTATCACAGTGCCAGAAAACACTCACAGAAAAAACAGAGACACAGATAAGAGAGAACAGTCGTTAACGAATTCTGAAAAGCAAAAGCAGGATGAAACAAAAATACCAGCCCAACTCATTCACCACTCACAGCTCAAACCTATTAGTATTACTTCCTGAAAAAATGGTAATCTAATACTTAAGTTACACAGTGCTGTGTGTATTTAAACCTACAGGTCCGGGTAACACCTATATTCTTTCATTTCTAGTTCTATGCAGCACACTCAAAGCAGCTTTTCACACGAAGAGCTGTATATTTTCCACATCCATACAACTAACTTTCTATGCAGATTAGCAAATACCTGGAGTTATGAAAGATCCTATTTGTTCCCCAAAAACAAACAAGAAAAACACTAAATCCCTTCTACCTAACATTTTTGAAGACTTATCTGAATACTAGACATTGCTCCTTATGTAACCACTTACTGGCTTGACATCTATTTCCAGATTAAGAAAAATAGAAATTTGACCAATAAGAAAAGCTTGGTACAATAAAGAAATGTATTCTTTTCCTTACTAGCTTCCTTGGCAAACCCCCAGTGTCCACAGAAGAGCTGATTACTATTCCAGGCTGACTGGTAACTACTGAAGTAACTTACTAGCCACAAGACACTAGAGGGCCATGGCAGATGCCTCTCTGAAGGAGAGCTGATGCTTGGCTAAAACTGAGCTTGCCTGCATTGATCAGTTTTCCAGAATATTAACTTGGTCAGAAAGCATGTGGGCAGATGACAGCAGGAGAGAGAAAAATCCCAGTTTCCTCCATAGCACCACACACAAGACGTAACCTTCAAAGCATCTACAAGGTTTTAGTAGTACAGGGCTTGTTCTCATCTTCCCAGCTGTATCTGCATATCTTATTATCTTTTAGTATGACTGAAGTAGACATGATACCAATGCTTTGGAGCATCTGGAGTACTAAGTAACTCCAGTTTTAGTCTGAAAAGCTGACAATAACTTTACCCCCATTTTTCGGGAGTAAGTGGCATGACATCACTGATAAGGCACAGATGTCCTTTCTCCTGCAAGAGAACCAGGATCCCAAAAGCAAGAGAAGACAACTTCTGCTTATACTTTTAGTCATATCTGATTAACAGACACCCCTATTGAGAGTTCTTACACTGGAGTATCTATTTGCTGTTGGTTACACGTCTGTGCATAACCCCAGATGATGACTGTCAGTCCAGGCACATGAATTCTGTAGAACACACTCACTGTGCAGCTCCATTTACATCAACAAAATTACTTTACAGCAAAACACTACCCACAGGAACTGCATCCCTCCAGTGTTGTCCTTCTACTACTATTAAATACAACCCCACGTGATATGCAACTGATACAGCTCCCAGCTCTTCTTTCTACAGGACTGATGGCTGGGAACACACCCAACATTCCTTGGCTGTAACATACACTAGACAGGGTGTCTCTGAGTCTCCCGATTTCCCTTCTTCAGCTACTCCTCTCACTTCTCTCACAACTCAAATTCTAAGAGATGCCAGTGAAAGAAATTTTTCCAGATTAAGAGCTGCACAGTAAGACTTCATGGTGTTCCCATTTAATTAAACAGAAACTGAGTCCAAGAATTACATTCAAGGTAAATCTGGTGCTCAAAATATTCTCATTTCAAAAAGCTTTATTCGGAAAAGAGAAAACAAGTGAGTATGCATCTGGTTAAGTCTATAAGGCATAGACATTTGCAGATAACTATGCTAAATTTCTAGAATTCAGCTGAATCAAGCTAGGGATTAGTCTTTTCTATTCCCAGGAGTTCCCTGAAGAGAACAGAAATGATTGATTTTCTCCTGAAGTGCATAACTTCGAAAAAAATTTACCTCTCAAAACCAAGCCAAGACAGTTGTTCGATCACATCTCACCTGCTGCTGCATGCCAAGGAGCGGAAGTGGGGGGAGAAGTCACACAGGGACTGCACAAAGCTGTAAGTGTATCAATATTTAAAGGCTCTAAGCTCAACCTGGATCTTCTAAAAACTCATTTTTAGTATTAATGGATTTCAGAGGTGGAATATATTAAATATAATACTACAGAATTCTAGTGTGAGAATCTTCTAGTGATAGATTTTAAGCTCAGTTGGACACAAGTCAAAATTTCTGTTACAGGTGTAACACAAAATAAATACTACTATGGAGATCCCACACTGAAAAACTGGCAGAAAGTAGTTAGAGACACCTTAGAATCAAAAGAACTAGCAGCAATTATCAACAAATCACGAGTTTCCTATTCAGAATTATAAAAAATTCAATTCTACATTCAAAAGAGCAGCAAAAGTGCTATGAAAAATAACGTATTTACTTTAGTTTGAAAACAAGACTGATTTAATACAAAGCATTTATGATGAACCAGTTCAGAAGCTCAAGTTTATGCCCATGTTTTTGAAAAACACATGCTATCTGAGCTAAAGCAGCAGTCACCTGCAATATTTGGTATGTCTTCATGATGTATCATGTCATCATCCATTTTCTTCACTTAAAAGACCATCAACTATATACCAATAAGAATTTTTTTTTTCTCCTTACCTGACATGCCACGGTTCTCAATTTCTTCATAGTAGGGTTAGAGTTGTAAGGGACCTTAAAGATCATTTAGTTCCAATTGCCCTGCCACAGGTAGAAACACTTTGCACAAGACCAGATTGCTCAAAGCCCCATCCAGCCTTATCTTGAACACCTCCAGGGAAGGGGTATCCACAGCTTTTCTGGACAACCTCTTCCAGTGTCATACCACCCTCCCAGTAAAGAATTTCTTCCTAATACCTAAACTTACCCTCTTTCAGCTTAAGGTCATTCCCTCTCCTATCACTCAACACCCTTGTAGAGGTCCCTCTCACCAGTCTTCTTGAAGGTCCCCTTTAGATACTGCAAGGTGCTATAGGGTCTCCCCGAGCCTTTCCTTCTCAAGGCTGAACAGCCCAAACTCTCTCAGCCTGTCTTCATAGGAGAGGAGCTCCAAACCCCTCCTCTGGACTCACTCCAATAGGATCACATCTTTCTTGTGTTGGGAGCCACAGAGCTGAACATAGCACTCCAGGTGGGGTCTCATGAGAGCAGAGTAGAGGGGAATAATCACCTCCCCTTAATCTGCTAGCTGTGATTCTTCTCATGCAATCCAGGATGCAGTTTGCATTCTGGGCTGCAAGCACATATTGCTGGGTGATATCGAGCTTTTCTTCTAACCACCCCCAAAGTCTTTCTCCTCAGGGCTGCTCTCAACCCATTCTCCTCCTAGCCTGTACTTGTGCTTGGGACTGCATGAACTCAGGTGCAGGACCTTGCACTCGATCTTACTGAACTGCACGAGGTTCATACAGGCCCACCTCTCAAGCCTGTCCAGGTCCCTCAGGATGGCACCCCTCTCTCCAGCCTATCGACTGCACCACACAGCTTGGTGTCATCAAACTTGCCAAGGGTCAAGTTCATGTTCTGAAACCTTCCTTTAGTTATGTTTACTGATAAATTTCCAATATTCTTTACAGTCAGACTGTGTAACCAAACATTTCTACACATGAAATTATTGGGATCACATCAAGGCAACAGGAAACTAACACTCATCAGGTGATAACTTTGCAACAATAGTATTACCCACTTCCACCAGATTTACAGGTATCCAGTAACTCCTCTGACACTCAGATACAGGCTTTGCATCTCCCATGCAGTCAAGCACAATGAATTGCCAACCCTAAATGCAAGTGTCAGATGCTGCCTATTATAGATCCTTTCATCTGTTCTACAAATACCTCTAACAGAAATCAGATATTGAAGTGATATCAAATACTGATACTGACATTGAAGCACACAAAACAGAAAAAGATCTTCTGGGAAGATTCATATACAAGTGCATGATTTTTCTAGTTAATTTTTACACACAGATAAGGAACATGGCAATCATTTAGCAGCAATTTTTGATTTAGGGTTTTAAAAGCTATTGTACATAGGCCAGCTCACAATGCAGTTTGCTCAAGCCTAGGTTTGGTTACAGTTGTTCCATACAATATTGAAAATAGGTTACTATATTGAAATTACTTATGCACCTTTTTTTTTGGCTTTTTTCTTTCTTCAAACATGTTACTCCAATATCTATACCTTAAAGACTAATCATAATCCTGATGGTATGCTGCATGTTGGTCCAGTTTGCAGCAGAAGTACCTATGAATCCCATAAGTTTCTTGTTCTGAGGCTTCGGTTTGATTTGTACAGCTTATGACTGAGACATCAGGAATACATTTTGCACAACACACCTATGTCTTAGCATGAAATGTTTATCTTGTTACCCATAAGGGCAAGCAAAAGGAATTCAATGAGAAAGCTTGGCAACTTTCCATCTTGTCAGTAACACCTCCTTCTGTCAAGAATTATAACAGAATTTGCTTACTTACATCTAGTGATTCTTCATTGACCAGAATGAGAGACATACTCTGTGAAATGAGTCTGCAAGAGTACCCTGCAAGACAGAAAGAAAAAAAACAAACAAACAAGGATTTACTTTTTGGAAGACTAGCTAAGGTTGAGCTCAACCTTAAAATAAGCATCTATAGCTCAGATGACAATTTACTTTTTGAACAGTTACACCTATCAGACAGACTGCTGGAAACAATGGCGCATAGGACACACTCCAACATGACAATTTTACTAGCAACACAGGCTGAGTTTTATCTGCACTTTCAAATATATCACTTGAGATGTTTTAATTAAAGAAAGCACCATGTGAACTAGATGAATCAAATACAACCCTACAGCAAAAGTTATTTTATTTTTTCATCTACATTGGAGGCAGAATTGCCTTCCATGCACTACAGGAATAGGTCAGAATGCACAGTTTGCAACTATGCCAGATGACCAGAAGTGCACACATGGATTAGTTGGTGCTACTCAGGTCCCTTAGCCCACACTTGCACAAGCATTTTTTACGCTGGAGAGTTCAGTGTGGAAGGTTCTGAGCATCATTAAAAACTACAGATCAATGACCCACAGAGAGGCCCTACGAAGTCCTATAGGAACCACGTAACTGTAGTAGTTTATTCTTAGTGTAGGACTGGGACATGAAAGAACAAGAGCAAGTTGCCATACTCTGCAGCAGCACTCAGAAGGCAGTTCTGTACAATTGCCAGGACACCAAAATGGCAAACAAAAATCCTCAAGACAAAAAAAGCCAAAACAAACAAACAAAAAACCAAACTCCAAAATCTCTCTTACGTCTATAAAAGTATAAGCATTTACAGAATGAAGACTTTAATTCCCACTCTTATTAATGGCAAGAGACAAATGCATCAGACCAATCCCACTGCTTTATCCTAAGAACTCACTTGTCCATACAAGTTCACTTGGGATTGACACAGTCACATATGGTTAATAAAACAGCAGAGAATTAATGTGAAGCACACACCTTTTAGTGCTCATCTAAATTACACAGTAAAAAGAAATACAACAGAATTGTTTTGTATTTGTACTGTGGTTTTGTACAGAAATGAATTACAGCAAGTTTAAGAAATTGCTGTCAAATAAAGTGAGATCTTAGGAAGCCTCTTACTTTTCTTATATGGAGACTGGAGGCTATTTCACTGTAAGAGTAATGTCCCAGTGAGGAACCACTGCAAGGCTGACTGATTCAAAAGTGTAACATATACAGTTGATGTAATAAGATGAAGTGCCTCTTTCCGTATCTTACAACAGCAACAGAAAAACTGAGGCATGAAATTTTCATTGGGATTCTTGGTTCCTTCGAAAGGCCATACTGGCTCATCAATTGCAAAGCAAATCATTTCCTCAGGCTACAAAAAGTTTTTATAATTGGGTAGTTTTGTAGGCATAATCCAGGGTTAACATGCCTGCATGAGTGACTTCTGTCAAGAAAGTAAATCCCTCATTTTCCTTTGTGGAAGACATGCTTACAATCACACAGTCAGGCCCTCTCAGGCAGCAGGTTCGATTACCTGCATAAGCTTAGTTTGTCCTCCATTTTCACAGCTGTGTAGACTATCGATATCAAGTGCAACCTTGCAAATACATTTTCATCTTAGTTGTGTTAACAAGCCAAGGTTTACATTCTGTTTCAGAAAACAACACAAAATGACACTGAACTCACACATATCTCTTGGGAAAAGGATGAAATATATTCTAATGAAGTGCAGCCCACAGCATGAAAGCTTTGCAGACAGCTCTGATTCTGCCTGGGAACAAGTCTTAGGTGGTAGCACAGAACTGAGCAACAAACCTCCAACAGGTATAGACAAAACACTGACTTGTTTCTCAAGTCAGTTTGCCGTTTTTAAAATGGCTGAAAACTCACTTCCTTGTTTTTATTAGAAAGAAAAAAGGAATATTATAAATTTAAGCACTTCCTTCCATATCAGGGAATGGCAACAGTCTTGTACAGTAAGGTGTTATAAATTCAGCATAACTAATTCAAAAGGATTTTCTTTTGAAAGTAGCATTTGATTAGAACAGCAGCTGCAATAGCAAGCTGTCATTTCTAAACCACTGCTTCACTTTACCTCTTTGAAAATGAGCAAGAGGCCATTCTACAAGTCAAGCTGGAAGAAAAAAAGATACTGTGGAAAACCGAGTTGCTCTGCTGTGCACCTTGGAAGTCATGGATTCAGAAGAACTTACCCTGGAGTTGAGGCTATCTTGCATCTTTCTATCACATTAAAACAGGAAGGTCAAGACTGGAATAAGAGAATGTAAGCCAAGCCTAACAAGGGTTTATAGAAGATCTATACATTATGCAAAATTTCGGGGCTAAGATGATATTAAAATCTAGCACTAGTGCAAAGCAAAGTAGGTGGCAACTGTGAGACTACCAGTAACAATCTTAGACATTTGCAGTAATATTTTAAAGTTTTATAATAGTTATTACTGGCAATGCTAACACAGCAAGCAAAAATACATTCTCTAACGTAGGTACATAGTTTTCTGAATGCTTCTGAGAAGAGTAAGATCAGCTGCTGGTTCAAAGCCAGATATAAAATGTCAGTCCACAGCTGTAAGTTGATATCTAGCTCTGTCATTTCAAAGTCTGACTAAAAGTCCATGAAGCAGATGAATCAGGTACTTCTGGGACTTACTTCCCTTCAAGTGTCCTGGGAGAAAGACTGCTTTAACCAGAGTTCAAGATCATAGCCCACAGGCATTCATACTGCAGGCATACAGAATCCAGCATCTGAGGCAAGAAATCATTATCCTGTGTGTTCAGAGGGTATATATGACTGATCAAACTTGCATAGGGATGTCGGCAAGTTTGCTGGCATTGCTTCAGTTTCCTCAACTGAAAAAAAGCACAGTTCACCAAGAAGTGTTCTCACCTCTGAATTGTAAAGATATGAGTCTGATGGATATATTGTTAGATGAGTAAGGAATTGGCTGGATGCCTGCATCCAAGGAGCTGCAGTCAATGGTTCAACACCCAAGGAGTTACACTCAGTGGTGCAACACACAAATGAAAACCAGTAATGAGCAGTGTTCCTCAGGGGTCAGTTCTGGGACCAATACCATTCAGTATCTTCCCCAGTGACACGCCGTGGGATCAAGTTCACTCTGAGCAAGTCTTCAGACAAGACAGAGCTGAATCATGCAGTTGATACACTCAAGGGAAGCGATGCCACCAGGAGGAACTTGGATTGGCTTGAGTAGTAGGCCTATGAGAATGTAATGAAGTTCCACAAGTGCAAGGTCCTGCACCTGTGCTGCAGCAATTCCAAATATCAGTCAGGACAGACTTGGGGATGAATGGATTGAAAGCAGCCCTACTGAAAAGTACCTGGGGATACTCAGTGATGAAAAACTGAACACGAGACCCCACCTGTAGTATTGCATCCAGCCCTGGGGCTCCCAGCGCAAGACAGACGTGGACCTGTTAGTGTGGGTGCAGAGGAGGGCCACAAAAGCTATCGAAAGGCTCGAACATCTCTCCTATGAGAACAAGCTGAGAGTTGGGGTTGTTCAGCCTGGAGAAGAAAAGGCTCTGGGAAGACCTTTCAAGACGTAAAGGGAGCTTATACAAAAGACTGAGTATGACTTTTTACCAAGGCCTCCAGTCAAAGGTCAGTCATTTCAAAGTGAAAGAGGGTAGGTTCAGACTGCACATGAGGAAGACAATTTTATGATGGAACAGGTTGCCCAGACAAGTTGTGCATGCCCCATCCCTGCAAGGGTTTGAGACCAGGCTAGATAGAGCTTTAAGCAACCTGATCTAGTTAAACATGTCCCTGCCCACAGCAGGAGGGTTGGACTAAGTCTTAAAAAGATCCCTTCCAACCCCAAACCCTTCTATGATTTTAAGATAGTGTTCACAGCTATGAATGCACATGCTAGGTAAGAGCACTCAGCTCAACTGTAGAGACTGATTAATTGTTCAGAGGAGGGATACCATTGAGAAATACTGTATTCCCATTGCCAGAAAACAAATCTGTTCCTAAAGAAGTTAATGACTGGAAATAGAGCAATCTTGATTTTTTGTAAGCCTGTTGAGCACCAGGATGGTAGTAAATATAAATCTGTCATGGGTGTTTTTGTCTCACTGAAAGACAATGAAGATCCAGGTTGACTGAAGGAAAAGGATGAAGCTGCAAGAACACATCACCCTTTTAAGAGTTGTTAGCAGGTCATGCTCAAAGATGCTTCTGAACCTCTCTGGAGCTCTCATTTGTTATAGGTTAAAGAGTTCAAACGGTTGATCAGCATTAAAGCTTATCATGAACACCCTCCTCACCTGCAAAATTATTGACTGGCACATGGCTGAGTAGAAGGCATATAGCCAATCCACAATAAGGTCAACCACTACTCTCCAGAGAAGTCAAAAATGCAATCAGGAGAGAGACATGGGCAAATTCTGAAAAACAAAGAATCAAGAGGAAGCTGGAAGAACAAAGTACTCCAGCTCCTTGATACACCTGCCAAGAAGTCAAATATACCTCAACACACACACATATCCATACAGCAAGCAAGACTCCATAAGGATAGCCTCCACACACAATGAGAAAGTGAAAATACTTTTCACTCCCCATATGAACATGTGGGTTGGGTTTAAGTGCAATGTTTATTAATGAGTTACATACAAAAACTGGAAGGCTGCCACATGTTTGTACTTTCAAGATAACTTGAACGTGAAGCTAATTAGAGTTTCAGTACCAAACTGTACAATAAACAAAGCGATAATTTAGAAGTTTTAATAGAGATGCTTATTCTCCTCAAGTTACTATAATAAAAGAAACAACAAACTAACAGTTTTTAAAAGAGAAGCTTGAAGTTAGTCTCCTTTACAGCCTTCAGAAAAAGCTCATTTACTTGTGTTCAAGCTACCTGCTGTTGGTTGATATATCGACTTATTTGAGGTACTTATGCCAAAATCTGTAGATACTCTTTTTTTTTTTCAGTAGTCAAAAGATGATGCTTCCCTCCTCTCACTGACTACTGCTTGTCAAGAAAGCAAAATCTGCATATAGTAATTCAAAACAGATAACTAGTCTTTAAATCAACTGTCTACTTAAGCCATCCACCTTATTTATACTACAACTGTAACAGTTAATTTCATCTTTTGGTACCAACTTCAACATACAAAGACATGAGACAAGAATGGGTTATACCTCATTAAAACAACCCATACTGATCTACACACACACACACACTCAGTAGCAAGCATCAGTAGCAAAACACTTCCACTAACAATCACAATGTACTCAACTAATAGATGTGCCATCAGGGTCAATTATTCAAGCTTCCACCTCCTTGCACAGACATGGTTTGCAAGAACCTGTAATCTATACACTTGCATTACCATATTTCCCATCATCTTCCAAACTCTATTAGAGCCTAGAAAAGGCAGTCAGTAAGTAAAAAGTTCTAAACCAGTTTCATACAATGCACAGAATACCTGAAACAGTCTGGTTGAGCTCTTAGGTTTCCATAAGAAAGCAGAGTTACATATATTCACTCCATAAAAGAGCTGCACCTAATCAAGAGCAGAAATGCCCCTTTTGCCTTAAAAAAAACAAAAAAATCTGAATATAGCCTGACTCTGATTTCACTAAAAAACCCCTTCTCCAAAGTCATGCAGAGGAACCATCCTATATGAAGCAAGCCTGATTTTGGAGAAAATCCCACACAGCACATCTCACGTGTAACCTGCTATGTATCAGACAAATTCAGAGTAACTAGAAAGATGGGTACCTATATTGAGAGCTGTTTCCTGTTTGTCACCCGTCAGAATCCATATCTTAATTTCTGCCTTTATTAGTGTGGCTATTGTTTCTGGAACACCTGCTTGCAGGCGGTCTTCAATGGCTGTAGCTCCAAGAAGCAGTAAATCCTGAAAAAAATATAAAAGGATTTGAGGGATTGTTTTCTGAAGATAAACCTCTGTGTGGAACACACTCAAAAAGGAATTAAGACAGCATGTTGCCTCTCATTGTTAATACTGCATTTTGACAAGCAATGTTACAGTAAATTTCTGGTGGGGCTATTCTATTTCCTCTGCACACAATTCACATTTCAAGAGGTACAGAATGGAACAGAGTGTTTCTGATCAGAAAGATGGCAACATTTCAAGAATAATTAATGGGAGCTATAAAACTTAAAGCTAACCTATAGATGAACATATATACTAGAGCATTCACTAATCACCCTAGCAACATGAGTGGTCACAGTTTATGCATTTAAGCTCACAAAACAAGTCATTTGGCATCACATCATTTAAACCAATTTCTGTCCATAAAATGTACATACAGACTGGATACAATCACTCAAAGCAAAAATTATTGCAACTATTTATGGATATAATCACTACATTTATGTAATACAAGTGGTATGAATGTTAATCAATCCAAGTATGTCTAGTCAATGTACAGGTGTCTGCCAGAAAAGCATGCCTCATACAATGAATTTAAAACTATAGAGTTTGCCATATTCTTATGCAATTCTAAAGTAATTTCTTGAAGAGATTTGGCTAACTTACAGAAAAAAAAGTGAGGCAGAAAAAACAGCTAAGAAATAAACCTTGTCAAAAGCTACAGTCTACACGGATTTTACCTTTAAAAGCATATTAATGATTCCTTAGACATGCAAAGATCTTTAACATAAATTGATATAAATTGAGTTTAGGTATAATGTGTCACTTCAGTAATTGCACAGAAAAAGGACAAGCTTCTATTCTTGGTAGAGACTAAAATTATTCAACAGAAATGAAGACAGATGAAGTGAACAGAAGTAGTTAGGAAAGTTACTGTTGTTCAGCCTGAAGATGACGAGGCTCCAGGATGACCGTATTGTGGCCTTTCTATATAAAAAGTGGGCTAATATGAAATATGGATAAAGACAGCTGAAGTGGTAGGACAAGAGGTGATGCTTCTAAACTGAAAAAGGTGAGTGTGGCGAGACACTGAATAGGTTGCCAAGAGAAGTGGTGGATGCCCCATTCCTAGAAGTGTTCCAGGACAGGCTGGGTAGAGATTTGAGCAATCTGGTTTAGTGAAATGTATCCCTGCCCATGATGGGGGGGAGGGGGTTAGAACTAGATGATCTTGAAAGGCCCCTTTGAACCCAAACCCTTTTATGATACCATGAAGAGGGCATTACAGCAGCTTCTGCTTGTATGAATCCACGCATGCTCAAAGAACAGAAAAGCAAATTGTTATTCATACAGGTGTGTAAGTTGGCATTAGATGCAGGTCTTAACACAGCTTCATTTTTGTTATAAGATATTCAGCTGGTAAAGGCAGCAGAATCAACACATGCAATTTATCATGCTTTAGTACCCTCTAGCCTCCCAATGAAAGGTTAAGCCCTACAAATGCTCTCAACATCGCTACAAAGAGAATCCAAGTGTGCAATTGTACATTGTCTTTTTTCCCCAAATCACTTATTAAACAGCTAAACATGAGAGCACAGGAATCAGCATGGTTGAGCTACCTGACCAGGGGAGTTACTGTAACGGCCACCAAAGCCCTCTCAGCCAGCGTACAGCTGGGGAAGGAAGCCAGTTCAACTTTGTCTCCACATGTGCATTTGTACTATGATCCAGCCATCTCAACACTCAGACTGACAAAGTAGGTCTCTTGCTCTCAGTTTGAGCCCTTATATGAAAAAAAAAAAAGTCAACCTGTTAAAATACATTATATTTTATGTTACAGCCACGAGCCAGTTTATCTGGAAATACCTTGTTCCTTGGCATAAGCAGGAAGCAAACAACAACAGGAAAGGCATACAGTGGATAGTTCTTGCCAAAACTCCAATTCTAAAACCCATGCATGGATTACCTGTTTTTCAAGATACTGATTTGTGAAAAAAGGTGAAAGAGAGATGACCAGAAGTGATCTAAGGTTTTAGAACAGACTTTAAAGTTAAGTTAAAGCCATGTTCATGTTTCACCTCAGTGACAGAGGAGTACAAGAGCACAGTGAAAGAAGCAAAATGCTGAAAGGAGCTACCCAGAATTAACGATTAGACACCCACTGTTACTGACTGTAATACCAAAGATTTTTAGGCATTACTTGGAAAAGAGATACTCAATCTTCAGCTCTTGCAGAAAGAGTTCTTGGAGCTTTTCTGCTACCCTATGACAGATTAACTCCCCTCCTAGTCTCAGCCTCCTCACGATGTCCCATCCCTAGAAGTCTTCAAGGCCAGTTTGGATTGAACTCTGAGCAACCTGGTCTAGTGAAAGGTGTCCCTGCCCATCACAGGAGATTGGAACTCAATGGTTTTAAAAGTCCCTTCCAAGCCAGGCCATTCTATGATTCTGCCCCAATAAAAAAGAGTGCTCCAGAACTTAAGCAGCATTTTTAATATTAATTTTAAAATAAAATGAAGTTCAAAGCATGTTTTAAAGAAATCACTAAATAAAATGAGAGTGAAATATCCAAAGCAAGGGGCAAGAATATGAACACGTGGAGGTGAGGAGTGTGACTACCAGCATTTCAGAAAGCAGCAAGACCAACAAGGCTCAGGGAAACACTGGCCCCTAGTGTTGGCACTTTAACATTTAATTCTATGTGGGATCAGCGTTATGAATTGCTCCTCTGATACCTACCTTCCCCTTCCAAAATAAGGAGCTCTGCAATTTTCATGGAGTGCAGTTTATCCACCTTTTTTTCAGTCCATGCAACTACAGGCTTTGGTAAGCACTTCATTGTGCCTACACTTCAATGAAGCCTTCAGAAAACCTGAACTGTGACTGCTGTATGAAAAGCAGTGCATCTCTTCATATATTAGTACATGGGAATTTGGTGCAACACAACCATTTTTGTACATTTGGTTTATCAAGTCACAAAAATCTTACACAAAAAAGCAAGATAAAAAATGTGTGTGAAAAGGTTTTATAAGTAGAAATTATTTTTTTATCTGTAGATTTGTCTCAGACCAAACTTACAAATTAAAACTTGAGAGGTCTATGGACTCAACAGGCTGCCATCTAAGAACACCTTTTCAGTTTCTCATCTATGAAATTAACAGTTTATTCTATCGTATAAAGCCCAAATTCCACTGAAAAATACAAATATAAGGGAACCTCCATCTGATCGAAGTACTAGTTTTACCTTTTCAATGATCTCATAGCACTCCTCCAGCTTCTGAGTTCTGTC
>JAYRBT010000001.1:46046613-46077979 GCA_036023395.1 Myiotriccus ornatus
AATTTCCAGTGATTTAGGGGTCCAATTCAAACAAAGCTTCTTGCTACACAAGCAATGCCCATCCTAATGAGCCTGACAAGCTACAAGTGTTTGCAATGTTTGTATTTTCATAGATGGAGTGGTTCTTAAGAAGAGGCACCTCCAGTTGTAGTTTCCATCTACTCAGAAACAAGTAATTTACAGAAGATCTATAAAAGTGTAATTTCAAAGCTGTTCTTCAAATAGACAAGTAAAACATCAGGATATCTACGAGTTACAGCAAAGCACTTCCAGAGCAGCAACATTTCAATAAATCAACAAAGATGAAGTGACAAGGAAGAGTTTCATTCTCATATGCCACAGCCACCAGCTCTGTACTGATCCTACATCAGAAAGGCAAAGATGGAGGGGCAGAACAAAAAATAACAACGTTCTACTTTTCTACTGCATCAGTTGTATCTTTTTTATTTGATTTTATCTCAATAACATGTTTACAAGAATGGTCTTCTTATTATGCTGCCTTTAGTATATTAGAGGAAAACTCACCTGGAAAACTCCAGCACATTAAGAATTTCAAAGGTTTTCTCTTTCCCCAGCTACAAAAGAAAGCATGTACCATTATAAGTACAATCCACATTGTGTTCTTACACGTGAAAACATGCAAGCTGGTCAGGCATCTCTCACACAACCCAACATGATAACAGTGGCAATGGCTCCCTCTGCCGGTTAAAGCATGCAGAGCCCTATTTAATGAACTTCCTTCAACATTCAGTACTGTGGCAGCCTTCATTTACTATTGCTACACTATTACAACGGAATTAATGTCTTACTGCAAAACGATAAGCATGCTCTGAAAGGCAAGCTGCATATTTAGTTCTTAAAGGCCATCAACAGGCTGTGAACATTTTCCCAAGTTAAATAAACATATGCTCCAGATTTGGCATTACAATAACCCTTGACTGAACTCCCTTAACATTTCTTTTACTTGAATTTACAAGAACATTAACTATATTTTTCGTGGCAAAAAAGTTAACTGAGGAGACATTCCTCTTATCACCAACAACTCTCTGCTAGGGTCAATCCCGAACCACCTGAAGAAAGAACCAGATTTCAAAACACCTGTCATACCTGTTATATAACAGACAGAAGGAGCAGTAGGAGTTACTGGAGTCTCAGAACTCCAGTGGTATTTGCAGCATCAGGTTAAAGAAAGTGCTGCAGTAAAATCCAGTTCCAGTACAGACTTATGTCCTACAAGGCACAGTAAGACCAAAAGGTCTTTGGTCTTGGTCCCCAAGACCAAAAGGCATCTCCAACCCGTATTACATCTGCTGCCACTGACAGCAATAATAGGCAATAAGGAGGGGCAGGAACCTCTGGGATTAACAGCTTTTATTGCTGGTTGTAGACTGACCACGCTCCTGACTTGGCACTAGGAGTATAAAGCTAAGCCAGGTAAGCCCTCGCTCTTTCTATGGAGAAGCACCTAGATAGCTCTAGATCACTGCTCATCCTAAGTTCTTCCCTTTAAACTTAAAAAAGAAGCAATTTCTGAGAAAGTGTAAAAAGTTTGTGACAAGTTGTAGAGGTTGTTTTTTAAGTGCTTATCTTGACAGTGTTCCAAGGAATTTGAAAGTGACCACACCCAAGAGGAACGACAAAAATACATCCATCATTTGTAATAAGCACCCTACCAGCTGCATCTGTATAAATCTGGAGCCATTTTAGCTCAGACTGCAACTTGAGTCTGAATGTGGCCCGTGAGTTTGAGACTGTGTCAACTGTAACCCATTAACTATGCATCCCTGCATACAGAGCTTGTTGAGTAGATACATCTTCTTAAGAAGATGCAGAACATCTTCCTCAGAAGAAAAAAAATTCCTTTTAATACAATAAATGAAACATTTAGAAGAATTGTAATCACTAAACATAATAGTCAGTCAGACATGTGAATTTGCTTCTGAGTATGAGTGTTCCCATCTGTGCCTCCCAGACAAGGAAAATTTATTTTTCAGGCACAACTGCTGTTATTTCCCATGTACACTCGCAACTTCCTATTGCCCATGCCACACAGAAGGGTAAAGGACTTCCCATCTTCAAATAGATTTAAACAACTTCACCCCATGTGCAAAAGCCTTTTGCATATAAGCATCCCAAGGACCCTGGAAAGGGGCCCTCACAGAAGCCACACAGGACACATTTATGCTCTGCATGAGCTTGGCAGCCTGTGCCATGCACATCTACCACTTACCGCATCAATGATAACCGAATGTGGAGTCCGTCCTGTGAAGACATAACCAAGTTTTTTTGCTCCTTTCACCAATGCCCCTTCATCTGCCAAAACAAACAAAAAAAGAGCTGAAATTTCATCTGGTATTTAAGAGAGGCCTCCAAAACCTGTATTAAATATGCCAGACTGCCAAAACAGAAGTCCCCTTACCCATATACTGTCCTGTGTACAGTTGCTAGAGTAGCTCTGCAGACCCTTCCACAAAAAATGTTCAATGCTTAGTTCTACAAAGGCCATGTAATATCAATGACACAAACTTTGTACTCAATCTATATAAAGTATCCTGTAACTACTGAAGCATTCAACTCTATTCTTTGGAGGAGCCATACTTTTCCGCACGAAAAAGGGGAAATACCTGTTCAGAAAGCAAGATCAAAGCTGTGCTGTTACTCTAAATTCCTACAATATACCTTTAAGCCATTTTCTGCAGTAAAGGCATGAAGTTCACATGCTATGGAAATGCAGCATTGTCTTCTGGGGACTGAAGTGAGCAGTGTCATTAGGAGCTCAAATAACAGAGCTGAAACCAGAGCTGACACTTGTACCTCCAGTAGGTACTTACAGAGCCTCATTAAAGAGCAAATGTCATTAAGCACAACCACCATGCATGTGAATTTAGTGCCCAATTTAAGCAACCCTAATGTCTCTACAGTACTCTTAGTCTCCTCATGGTTCATCACACTGACCAGAGCTTCCTTACACAGGCTCTTCACCCTACTTTTCAGACACACTATTAAGACATAAATGAGAAATGATAATCCTCATTGAATGAGAATCCTCACTCAAAACACCACTACAGCAATTCTAGAAACATCCTCGCTAACTGAAAATAAAACTGATGGAGATCAGGGTCATGCTGTTCTGCATCCTGGCAATGCCTGTACTCTTCAATACCTCTGCACTAACTTAAAGGAGAAAAAAAAATGTGTCAAGGGCAATGTCATTTATCAGCACTTGGTTGCTTCCTACTTTGCTTTATGCAGATACTACTAGATCGAGAGAGAAAATCTGTACTTATGCCGAATAAAGCAAGTAATTGTTAATGCAGAAACAAATAATTACTTCCATAAATCAGCTCTGCAGACTCAAAGTTTTACTTTTACTTTTCATCCCTGCAGAAAGGTCAGAGTAGAAGGCATCATGAGTCCAGCTTATCTCTAAAGAAACATCATGGACACTGTAGTTTTGTAGAAGGCATTCAAAAGCAGCATGTACTGATGACAGGAGATGACAGACCTACTGCTAGCATCATGGGGGTCATTCTGCTTTCAAAATCAATAATCTTCACAGAAATTTATGGACCTCCAGTCTACCTTCTACTCCAACTCCTTCCCTCCCAAAAAAGAAAGCAACAACCAACCTGGAGAGGAGGCCTGGTAGATGATTGTATTTCCTTGTCTCTCAGGAACAACAGTATGACACACGGCCAGCAGCGTGAGGAACTCCTGTATGTGTACAGCTGTGGGCTAGACCAAACACCAGGAGAGTGAGGTTTAGCATTACACACAGACTGAGGCATCTATTCACTAACCTAAGAAGACTACAGAGGTACCACAAACCAAAAAAAAAAAAAAATAATAATTGTTCTGTTCCCTATTTACAGCAGATCAAGACAGCAGAGTTCAGGGCCAGCACTGACAAATTAAGAGTGTTAACAATAAAGACCTCACTTAAGCAGAAGAGAGATGAGAAGCCAGAATATTTCCCCACCTTCCCAAATATAAAAGCATTAGTTCTGTAGCACCCCAAGCTTCATATAGGTGAAGACATCTGCCACAAGCTGGCAACAGTCTAGCAAACAGGAAATATTACTATGGCAGCTTCTAATAGAGTGACAGTAACCACACCAGAATTAAACTTGATGCAACTGCACCATTAACAATGAAAATCCAGAGCTGACAGCCACTGAATAGCCAGTAGAAGCCAACATCATATGCCCTTCCACAGCAATACAGCATCCAGCCAAGCATAAAATTAATCAATGGTCCCTACATATTCAGCATCAGCATCATAGAATACAGAACACTGTTCACAGCTGTCCCCAAGTGCTTAGATAGACACCAGGTCTGCAACTCAGCAAAGATGCTACAGCACTTCAATCACAGGCCTCTGATCAGCCAACTCTGGCAACTGTAGCTATAGCAATTTGAAATTGAGTCCCTCATCCCTTCTCTCCATCTTCTCCATCTCTGGCACATTATTTATAGTGTCACAGCAGTCAAAAATGGTACTCAGCTACCCAGCTCAAAACCAGGCACAACTGGTTCACTTCAGCTGAAGTGAACACATGGTTCCCCAACTCTGCCATAACCATAATATCCACATTTGGTAGCATCAGCGTCTTCCTCGCAGCAGCCATTTGCTCAGTGACTGAGTCAGACATGAACTTAGTCATTCTACCTTTGCAGAAAGCCTTACTTGACTTTGGAAGCTAGATCATATTTTTATGTGAAAAAATTCTGTGAGAGTTTGCAAAGTTTTTATCAGCACAGGATACACACTGGCAATATCAAGGTTTAATTAGTAGGAAGTAAAATACTACAAAAGCCACAAAACCATGCCAGCTGGCAAACACTGTGTCAACATGTGCAAACAAGTAACAGTATTAGAAAATAGTGTAATAAAAAGACTGAAGACCGTAGACCTATACCCATGTTTTACTTCATCTACTTTGTCATGAAGATTTTCAAAGTAACTGTTTCACACAGGACCTTTATCTTTACATATTGAAACCTCCACATTGTATGGTCACACACCGCTAAAATAACAACAGTTGTAACTTGGTGACATACTAGGGGTGTAGAGGCTGTGTTCAAGAAAATTAACATATAGAATATAATCAGAGAGTAGTGTGTAAAATGTTAAGTCCACAGCAAATTACAGTCAGGAGGTTACTGCTTCTCCATTATTTCCAGTGAAAGCAAATAAAGTTTTATCTCCATCTCAAAATGCAGAGCCTGCCAAATTCTCATTTCAGCATCCATTGCTACAGATCTTTGATGTGCTTCTTCCACTTTTATTACCTAGCCCCTTAACATGTTTTCACAGTATGTGCTCTATTGGCTAGAAATAACATGTCTCAGTAATGACAAGGATTTTAATTTTTCCTATGTATATATTTATGTTTTCAGGTTAGCAACATAATTTGCTGCTGTGTTGATATTTTCACAGCTCACAATGTATTACAGGGCAACCTTCCAGTTCTGTTGCAACACATCACCAGAGTTCCAGCTTATCACAACAGCTCCTCCACACAGCTGTCACTTGTTTCCTTTCTGTATTGTTCCAGTACTGACAATATTTGTTGCACAGGCATGAATCAGGGTAGAGCACTCAAACTTTCAGATTTGTGAACAGAAGATTCATTAAGGGTTCTGTGGCAACACATCCCTTCCAACATGCCAAGTTTAACCCCAGTACAGGACAGAAGTCCCACAGGTTAACTGATCCTACTTGATTATTTTCCTCTGTTAATTCTCTGACATTTTAGTAGTCAAATTTTTACTGATGGTCTCAGATACATTTCTTGCTTGCTCATTTGTTAAGGCCAGCCTTATTTCTTCCTACCCTACTTTTTCTATCTCTCTTTATCTGTAGCCAGAACAAAGTTTGCATATTTTAGTCTCTTTTTCATCAGATCTACCAATATGTAGTTGTCAATTTAAGTGCCTTTTTCCCCTCATGCCTGTGTGGCAACAGCTCTGGGTAAAAGCCATTGCTTTTTTCTCTGGTTTTGGGTTTTTTTTTTTCCAAAGGTCCATGAAAAAATTCATGTACAAGCACCTATACCAGGGATATACCCCAGTGGTTAAATTATTTTGCTTACTGCCCCTACAAGCTAAGAACCACATACCCATTGAAACAATCTCCTATTTCTGGAAGCAGTTTTTGGATTGTTATCTACAACACATTATCCTTCGTGAAAGCAAAGTTTAGCTATCTAGAAGGCACAGCAATAATTGTTATCAAGCAAGGCACAGACCACTGGTCAGGAAGCTGCATCACAACCTTTTATCCCTTCAGTGTTCCCTTATTCAGAGGAACAAAACACTAAGCCAAACCTCAGCCTTTCAGGGAGCAAACTGCACTCTGCAGAGCTACATAACTGCACATATGTCACACGTGACCTTATCTGGGCCTTGTCACTCTGAAGACAAACTACTTTTCTCTAGCCAACTGATAAAATTCCAAGGAAGTTGCATGTGAAGTTAAAGGCTTTTCACCTCTCCTTTTCCATGTAGTATGAGATCAGTGCCTCCGTTCATAACATCTTCAGATGAGCAGAACTGACAGTTTTTTGAGCAAATGGCCTTTCTGTGCCAATGGGATATTAAAGCACAGTCTAACAACTTGAGCTTACTCCTTCAAACAAGGAAGTGGCAAATTCTGCCAAGGACAACTACAAAAATACTTATATACTTGATTACCAAGGAGAATTATGACTCACCATCCTAAAAAGATGTTAACTTCCTACTGTTTAGTTCACTAAAATATCTGGAGATCAGTGTGAGGACCCAGCCATGTTGGGCATCTCCAGAACAGAGAAGTTGGTAAGATCAGAAATGACCAGGGTATTTCAGGCACAGACTCAAAGAGAGCATTAATCAGTGTTTGAAAATCAAGAGAGTTAAATGCAAGTTCATCTTGTCCAAAACCAATGAGATATGACCTATAATTAAGATACTGTCTTATACCTGAACAGCAGCAAAGTCCCACACATAATAGGAACAAAAGCAGACAAGTGAAAAATATTTCTCACCAAGCTCTAACAATTTAGCTGTGACCTATAAAATGAGAAGTTTACAGAGTTTTCCAGCAACAGTTACTTACCAAATTAAAGCCTCCCAAAGACTTTCACTATCTAAACATACTTTCTGCACTACTGTATTCCAAATTCCAGTTTTTCATCCCAGTTAGTAGAGACATGCTCTTCTGATTCAGCTTTCCTAAGGAATTAAGAATCAGCTGATGATAGCTGTCATTTCAGAAAAGCCTGATTGGATAACAGCCTCAGTTTCCACACACTTCACAAAAATAAGTAGACATGTTGGCAGGGTCTAAACAAACACTTACAGTGTAGTAAAGGCTCAGCACGAACACAACAGTTGTCTGTTCTGCCAGGGCAGCTGCTAAACTATTCGTAACACATACTACTCGCTGAATCAATTCATGCAGCTATACTTTCCTGCTTCTTGGTCAAGAGAGAACTTGGGGGCCATAGAACAAAGCTCTCAGGCAAATTGGAATTGGTAGATGAAGTTCAGAGAGAATCTGGGGAGATGCAGGAGTCCAGGATGAGATCCAAGTTTATAGTTTCTGCACTTCTTGACCTCATTCCCTGCTCTCCTGTCATCAGGTAAAACATAACCCCACACCAAACAGGCTTGCATCTCCATAGCACATATGCAACTAGCAAGCACCAAGATAAAGACCACCTAGCATATTTAAGCACTCTTTCTAGTCTTAGAAAACAACTGCTCTTTTCTTACTAGACTAAGAGTTTATGCTATTTTCTCTATACAGAGAAGACAGCATCATTCAGAGTTCATCCAACAGAAGCAGTTCCAAAGAAAAAGCACAGACAGACAAACCTAGGTACTTTCTTCCACATTAAAATCCCAGTGCAGGCAAAAGAAACCTCCACATGTTTTCAAGACAAGTTATTTTTCCTTGGAACATTTCCAATGGTGCAATAATTCTTGAACTGCTGTTCAAGAGTGAGCTTGGCTATCAGTCAGCCCTTACGCACCAGTGGCCCAGAAGAGCTATGAAATTTAGAGGTGACACAGGATGCTAAAAATCTTCCTAGCAGATGGAAGACAGTCTCAGGAGTCTAAGTACATAATTTTTCATTTTCAACCTGGAAAGAAAATTACTTGGCACTGAGACTGCTCTAAACTAACACTTGCGACTGGACTGAAAAAAACCCTAAAATTTTCAAGACCAGAGCAATGAGCACTTAATAAGAGTTCGTAAGATATCACACTTACAGCTTCAGCTGCAAAAGGTCAAATGTTTAAAGGGAATTAATTGCCCAACTAAGTACACTACCACCTACCCCACTAGGCAGCTTGTGCTAGAACATTTCAGTTTTACCACCTCAGTTCACAACACGAGTAGAAATTGTCATACATCTGCAAATGTCATCTGCAGCTACCTACTAGCTATGAAAAATAAGACACTATGGAGCTTTAGACAGAAGCAGTTTATGCACATTAGCAGCTGACCAAATGCAAAAAAGCAGCAAAGACCCCTTCCTCTACCACTATCCTGGACTTCAGCCCTAATCTCACCAACACAGTCTAACAAATACTCCTGAATGTGCCAAGCAAACTGTTATATGTAGTCCTTGAATTCCCACATCCTGTGTTAAGTTACCGCATGCCAGTAGGTGGTACCCATTCCTCCAGTACAGCCAGGCTCTGAAGGACATCTTTGGCCTACACAAGGCACATCTTCAGTCTTACTAGCCAGAAGTTTCACCACTGACTGTCTGTGTCCTCAGCCCATCAGCTGTGCAATGATAACAGTTTTTATCCATTTAAGTTCCCATCCAAAAGGAAGCTTGATACATAAGACTCAGCATGTAAAGTACAAAGACTTCTGAGCTGTCTAGACTCAGTGACACCTAAGGAAGCTATCAAAATTGTTCATCTGCCTGCTACAACAGCAAACATTTCTTCTATCTCCCAAGGTAGAAACTCTACACAGAGGAGATCAAATAATTAAACAGCCAAAAGTAAGGGGCCATCTCAAGGCTAGATGAGACATTCCATCTCACAACTCATTTGATATATGTCCCTTCTGCTGAATCTACTAAAATATATCAGGGCACTTCTCTGTACAGTAGCCAGCAAGAGCGCAAGCAAGCTTTATCTGCAGCCTACTCCTAAACCCGAATGAATACCCAGAGTCAGAAACTGCCACAAGACGTAACTGTAGCCATAAATGAACAAACACGACAGAAAGTAACAGGATGATATCCAAGTTTTCGCTGCAAGTGATGTCCAGTGGAAAATTCTTCCAGTGAACGTCACTACAAAAGCCACACAGGAAACCAGTGCACTGTACTGGGAGGGTCACCTTGATGTAGGTTAGAGCACAGGAGTCATCTTTAGGCTCCATCACCATGAGTAATACATAGTGCCACAACAAGTAATTAAGAACTCATTCAGATATTTACACCTTGCTGCATTTCAAGTTTTTAAGTACTGTACAGCAGAAAACAAAGCTTTCCTGCACACAGTCTGTTGCAATTACATTTGAGATGCTCATAACTAAACTTAACTATTTCTGTTACAGAAGTTATATTGTCAAAAAACAACAAATCAGCTGCTGGAGTTTGTGCTTGGCAATGGTCAGATCCCATACTGAGAGACAGCCTGCAGAGAACAAGGGTCATGCTTTTTGCAAGTGTTTGAATTGTCTGGTGTCCAGTCAGACACTTCATAGCCACATGATTTCTGAACAAACAATGAACTGACACCCTAAAGACTAGGATTCTTTAGGACTCAACCACTTAGGTTAAAATTACTAATCACTAAGCTCATGCTAATCTTAGATTTGCAATTAAGTCTCATCCCTTATATCCTTTACATAATCTAAATTCCAAATGTTTCCAATACTTGAAGCAAGGCTCATACCAGAACCACCTTCTAATGCTATAGGTTACTGTTAAAAACAATATTTAACAGTAAAGATGTTTGAATAGTGATTAGTTTTTCTTTTAAAGAATTACCATTTTTATCATTACTTGCTACAAAAAGTAGCAAGTAATGTCATATCTTCCATATACGACAGCACACACGAAGCTGTTCTATAGGTAGCCATATCGATGCCACTGCTTCTTTAATTCAATAGTAAGACAAGTGGGCAGAAAGTCGTTGGAGGGAGCTATTTTGATTCCTTTTTATCCCCTCTGTGCTTGCATGACACACTCATGGAGCAGACTTCATCACACAAATAGATCTGTTTCGCATTCAATTCCAGACAGGCCTAGAACAGGGCATTTAAGAGGCATGATATTCAAAGAGTAGACTTACATGATCATTTTCAATGTTTTGCAGCAGTCTTGGGTCATCAAATTCACATGATTCACTCGTGGAAGGAGGTAGCTGGCTACAGAGCAAAACAAGCGTATTGAAACAAGTGGTGACATTGCCAATCTTAATACTTCATCTATTTTCTCAGGAAGCAAGTTTAAAAAACAAACTAAGACTCCAATGCCCTTGAAAGTATTGTGAAAAGATTATATAAGTAATGCAGAAAGTGTAATGAGCAGCAGCAAGAAATGGTTATTGTTGACAGTGTATTTGAGAAGATTCAAGTGTCAATGCACCTCATGGGACAGATGCTGCAAAAATAGTTTTCAAGCATACTTGAAATAAATGGATTTCAAGGCAACTTGCTTATAAAATAGATCAAAGTTCAGTATCCCTAAGGTCACTTCCTAGTCAGGGTTCTGCTTCAGAAGTTGACCCCTGGAGGATTTTAAGTCTGAGTACCTGAAAGAAACTTCCACAGAACCGAATAGAAAAAAAATTTACAGGGAAATAAAAGATGGCAATTAAAGAAACAGCATTATATTGGAAGGAAAGAGGCACCAATAGAAATTACATCTCAGCAGAAGTAGCAACCTATCATGGTATCACCCCCCTAAAAGATGATAATATAAACAAGCTGTGCCAGTGGAGAAGCCCAGCTTAGATCATAAGCAAGTGCTCTTCTAACAGCATTCAGTGTTGACCTGTTTCTTGGGTGGGAACTCACTTCTTGCCTATATTTGCCATTCAACTCCATGTCAGTCCTCCCTGGCTCTTCCCCCTTTTCCTGATAACCTCAATGTGCTACACTGACACCTCTGTTACACCCCTGGGTTTTCACTTGTTTCTATGGAATGGGACAGATCCATTACCTCTATTCATTAAAGTTCTGAATAAAAAGGAGTAGGATTCTTTTGACATGATACATCTATATATATGTCAAGCTCTCTCCCAATTTTATTACTAAAATATAGCAAAATAACAAATATAGCAAATACAGCAAAATATAACAAAGAAGTCCCTTTTCTTCCCTTTGTCAGGTCTGAACTTAGTGATTAAAAAGAGTAACATCTTGTCTCTAGCTAGGGGGTAAGGTTACTGTAAAGCAGTTTACTTTTAACTCGACTGTCTGCATTTATAAATAAGCACTGCATTAGCATCCAAGCCACCCCAGCCGCTGCCTATTCCTCACCCCCTTCACACACCATCTCTTTATGCAGAGGAGAAGATCCATCACCACCCACCAGCTCTGCATTAGGCTCCCACTGAAAGACCATTTTACTCAAACACACTGCTCCCTTGAGCTTCTTCCAGTCCCAAATTGGAAAGTAGTCTTTATATAGATTGTACCCACTTTGCTATACAGAGCACAAACATCCTGGAATACATTTACCTGAAGTCTTCTGATGAGCGTTCTCTTTCCAGCTCAGGGAAGTGACTGAGGGATAGAAAAAGAAGAACATTTATTCTACTTTGGTAGCCAAAAAGAAAAAAAAAAAAAAGAAGGCGAAGATCAATGAGTCATCACACAAAAACATATGCTGGAACCATGGGTTCAGCTGTTCATACATCTGAATCAAGTTTTCTGCCTCTTAAGGTATCTAATTTAGTCACCATGAAATTCAAAGGTTAACTTGCACAGAAATCTTAAGACTACCTATTTAAAACTAAGCAAATAAAAAGATTTAGTATGCAAGACTGGAAAGGCCAAGCACTAAGGAGTACTGGCATGACTCAAAGGGATCCTTTTGACAGCAGCAGAACAAAACCAGTTAAGTAGGTATTCCTAGGCAAGGAATATTAAACTCTACAATTAGAGCTACACTGTTCTAACAAAATCCTGGTTCATCTGAACAAGTCACAGAAACATGACTAATAATTGCTACCCTTGGGCTGCAGCTTCTTCCCTCTCGAAAGGCCAGAGGTTATTCAGCACTTGTGTTTTTGTTTAAATTACAATCAGGTAAGTTAGGAAGCAAGTTGCCTTTACTTCATATTTACTCCACAGGTTTGACTTTCATAATTTGTTGCTGCAGGACATGAAAATTAAAACTATTGATTAAGATCACAAAATACACTAAAATGTAAATTGAAGAACAGAATGTTCTAATCCTTTTCCAATATCAAAGTCCATATCAGTAAGCACACATTAAGCTAGAGAGTTTTTAAGAGTCATACCTACCCGTATGTCACTCCAGCAATACTACACTTCTTAAAGTTCATGATATTGCATGTTAGAGTGCCTGTTTTATCAGAAAACAGGTATTTTACCTGGAAGAAAAAAAAAGTCTAGTTTTCAACTTGTAAAGTTAGAAAACTTGAAGTGAAAAACAGATTAAGAAACATGTTACTCAATGTCACAATACTGGCCAAGGCAGGCTTATGACAGGTTAGTTTGTCTACCAGATCTACAGAAAAATAACCAGGAAAGTTGTTTAATGGCATCAATTCTTCTTGATCTCTAAATGTAGAAAAGCTCAAATAGTAGGTATCAATTGCCAAGGCTCTAGAGTGGTCACTACAGATGTAGTTGGTTGTGCCAGATGGACATTGATCAAATCTTTCAGCTGTACTGAAGTCAAAGAGCAAGACTGGAAACTAAACCAAAGACTCTTAAGATTGTTTAAGGGTCAATACAATTTAACACACAGAAGAAATTCTATGTTCCAAAGATCACTAAGAATGCATTTGGGGTGGTTTTCCCCCCATAAGCATTAAAGTGCAAGGAATATGCTAGGGTATGTTCAATTGGTAATCTGTAGTCAAACAAAAGCTGCTTTTTTCTGGTATCCAGTCATGAACTGTCCTTAAGACTGGCAAGACACAGCCACAGTCAGCACTGCCCAAATTAATAATCCCTTCATGGAACTAGTGACTTTCAGGTAGGACTTGGAGGCTACCCCAACACAGCAACATGACATCTTGGAGCATGAGCAGATTCAAGATTCCCACCTGCAGTGGGCTATAACAGACCAAAAACAATTGCAAGTTAAATACCACAGTTGCACCTCTGCACCAGGTATGATTTTCAACCAGCAACATGTAGGAAGGGATGGTGCTAGCATAGGAGTTAAGCAATTTAAAGACCAAAATATTTTGCCAGGAGTTGGAAAAAGCTTTTCCTCAATAAATGCAATTCACTTCAAGACAGTGCACTACACTACTACTTAGGTGATCCTTTAGCTGTGCTCTGCACTGCTCCTTGAATACAGCACTGGAAATAGAGTTTGTGTGAGTCAGAAGTCAAAGTGGGTATGCAAACATCTGAGGAACTTCAAGCCATTAATAATTCTATCTACACAAAAAAAAAAATTTAAAGGCACCTGAGAACAGGCAATTCAACTAATGAATCAAAAAACTCAGTCTAGTTACACAGAATCACTAGTAAGTAATTTCTGATAACAACATATGGGCCAACAATATACATTATGCCACACAAAAATAGAGCCGTAATTTAGAGGTTGATAAGTTCACATCAAAGTAATTTGCACACAAATCAAATTTTAGCATTAAAAGACCAATCAACTTAAAAAGGAAGCACACTGACTCCCACTCTGCTGAGCAGCACACAATAATTATGTATATTAAAGGTATAAACATTGTCTCTAATACCAAATCACACAATTACTAAGTTCAGGAGGTTCCGTTAAAGACCTATGACTGATGGTCAAGAAAAGAGCTAGGATTTCTCAATGGTACTACAAAACTCCAGTAGCAACACTGTATTTTCCAGTAAGCATGTTTTGGGAATCCCTTCTATTTGAAGAAATGTCATTTGCAGAGTAAGCAAATCTACAACAACTACAAGTTGTTGAAAAATTAAATTCTTGAAGGAACACAGGATAAATTAGGAAAAAAACTGCTTCTTTTTAACCCCCATCTCCTGTGAAGCAAACAGAAACATCAAGAACCAAGAACATAGGCTGAGGCTGTTGGCCTCCTCTTCAGCCAAGCTTAGTCCTATACGTTCTGTCCTGGTATAGACAGTCACAACCACAAATCATGTCCCCAACACCCTTGAGAAAAACAAAAAGTCCGTTTAGAGTGAACATAACGAAACAGTTTAGTTCCATAAGAAGCATAAAACTATGTTAAATTTAATCCTACAATATATCATTGTTTTACTTATAAGACTTGGACTAATGACAAAGATGTCCCATTAAGCTGAGCCACAGAGCAACAGAATAAAGCAAACTTGCACAGCTTGCTCTCATATCTTCCATCTTGCCAGAATAAATCACAAGCATGACACTGAAGAAAGTGTTGTCTTACCTGCCCAAGTTCCTCATTAAGGTTTGAGGTTCTGGCCATTGCAGGTGTATCTGTCTCAGGGTAATACATATCTATGTCCTGAAAGGAGAGCAAAATTAGACCTATATTATTAAACACTGAAGTGTCCATTATTCTTTCAGTCAGCTCCAATTTGGTTTGACTGTCTTCATGCCATTAGTGGAGGTTCTGAAGGCTTGAGACAAACATCATCCCAGGATGAACATGGGTGCCTCCTTTCCAAAGCATACCTCCATACTATATGTACATGAGAAAAGCCAGATTTAACTACAGATAGTTAACAAACTAGAGATGCAATGGAAACAAAATAACAATACAGCAGGGAGTTTTAACAGGCATTAGCCATGCTAATCGTATGTCTTCAATTACAACAGTTAGTTGCTTTCGCCACATCTATGCCTGGAGACAATTTGAATGGCTTCATGAAATTAATTCCTTCTGTTACTACATTTTATTGTGAGTAAAAAAGTCCAGCTGCTACACAAACCAAAGCAACTTCTCAGAAAAGCATCTCTCCTACATCATACGCAGCTCAGGGAACAGACATATTAGATCTCATTTACTTGTATTTTTAGGAACCTACTACATTACTGAAAGTCCAAGGATTAATGCATACCAGCACAAGGTACTCCTCTTGGTTTTGTTCAGCTTAAGAGACATCACTACAGTATTTTTGGTCCACAACTATAGAGAAAGACACTTCTGAAGTCAAAGCTTGCCTGAACAGAGCAAGATCACTGTTTGGTTGCCTAAGGCACCACCAACTTCTCTCCTTACAAAAATACAATCCATACCAGAGAATTTGAAAAAAAACCAAACCACCACAACTACCAAAAAAACCAAAAAGCAATACCACGCCTTCAAACAAGTCCAGTCTTTCCCTCTGCTGTGGCTGAGAGGAGCTATAAGGTACTAAAGAGTTTTCAAAGGTAACTACTGAATATGAGACAGTTCACCAAGACCTGAGACTTCCTTCTCATCCTCAAGGCCTGAAATACAATTCATCATTTGCACAGGGGATATTCCTACGACTAAGTATTTTAATTTCCTGTGAAACACAGAATTGATACAGAATAAATCCTTAGAGCTTTCCCCTGCCTTTCCCAGAAGTTGCATCATTAATTAAAAATCTCAAAGATGTTAAGTGTTTGAATATATCTCAGTTTTGGATGTTGACATTAAAAAAAAAAAAAACAAAACCCAAACATTCTTGTTACTTACCCAATTTATAAAAAGAGCCTGAGTAAACTTGACAACTTCCAATGTCACCAGAAGGCTGATTGGAATAAGGTTGTTGTACAAGATTATAAAGGTCAGCAGATTGTATCCAAAGTTGACAGACAGCATTTCTGTGGACCAAAAGACAAAGGACATGAGCAGACAAGTCCTGTGGTATAGGGAGAGTATAGGGGCAATCATCTTTAAGCAGTTGGCCTAGTCAGATTTAGCAGTGCTAAAATAATCAGCAAGTGTCTTGACATCTAGTATAAGTGCCTTTTTAACATTGACTTTAATAGTATATATATAAAACACCCACAGAACACATGCCTGAATACACAGCATATTATGCCAGGTGAAGAAGGGCAAGATTTGTGAGGCTATACATTAAAGAACAGAACACTTTCTGAAAAACTTTTGCTAAACAGATGGCGAGAAGTACAATATTTCCCACTATAACCCAAATTTAGACATTTATCTGATGTGTCAACTGCCCAATTAAGACCCACCAATATCATTAGTAATATAACTATCTTTCAGAAAGTGCCTACTTGTCTCAAGGGAGTTAGGAAACAAAAAATAAACACTAAAATTAATTCTAAAATCTGACATCATTGTCAGAATTGAGAAGTTACCCACACTAAAGAAATCTAACAGAACAACCAGTTGCTGAACAGGCACCTAGTAAATGAACTAAGGCATCCTGCTTAAGCAAAGAAGCTGTTATTAATGGTGACGACACTGTGAAGGTTGCCTGAGTAAGTGTTTCATCACAACTGGTCCTAAAAGGGAAAGGAAAGCATTTACAGTCAGCCAACAGGAACATACAAGGCTCAGCAGAGACACAGGATGAAAGCTCCTGTTCTCATGGTGCTGCCCAGAGCCTCTCTTTACAACCAAAGTCTCCACATTTGTATGCTCTTCACTTTCCCAGAAGCTTAGGGAGGCACTACAGTCAGCACACAGAACATCCACCACAATGGGGTCAGAGCTCATAACTAAGGGTTTTCAGCATTACAAGTGAATTAGAGATCAGGGAAGCCAAGCAGGAGGAGACAGAGCCCAGAAAATTGCTGAAGCCTAATGCAGATCGGTCTGGACACAGGCACCTCCAAGTGTGAGTACACCCTAATTCCCTATCTTTGGTAAATTTACAGAAAGTAAAAACTTGCCTGGTATTGGAACATTTACCAATACAATTTTTACAGAGATTAGACATTTAACAAAAAAATTAATATCTACCTGCATAACCTGAAAAAGTGTCTTTCTTGTGTGTGGCAATTATTGAAGTAATAGAAACTGTGCATTCAATTTACAAGAAGGCATCTATACAGACTATTACGTCATCCTAGTTTATTTCAAGTTGAACAGGTTTTATATTACAAGTTCAAGAGTTCATTCAATTTGCCTTTTCCAGTACTGCTCCCACCACTGGAAGGCACAAATTTAAACTTACTCATTAAAAAACAGAGGGGAGGGCAGGGAAGAAACTCTGGAAGCTGCTGACACTACTAGTAGAAGACATTACAACTACAAAACCCAGAGTCAAAAATGAGCCATTTCCATGCTCTTCCTATGGGATTTTTTTTCATTACTACCACAATTGCAGTTCTTAAACTGCACAAGATACACTTGCCATCTGGTTTGCAATCATCAGCAGACAAGCCATTTGCAGTTTGCGATAATTGTTTTAAGATCTGCATCTAAAGATGCTTGTAACAACATTTTATAGCTAATGTAACCTCCTCAAAATAGAAGTCTATTGGACAGCACTTCATTCCTGTTATCTGTCTTTGATACTGAACTAATAAGTTCAAGGATTATGAATGAAATAAAAAAAACCCTTCAAATCAACACACTAAAATATCAGTTCTCTTGCAACAAAATAACATGAGTCTTAAGACAGAAACTTGATCCAATAAATAAGAATTCTAGCCATTTAGCATTTGTTTTCTATAAAACAGCAGATCAGCATTTCTGACTGAAAAAAAGTTAAGAGAAATTCTTTGCATCTGCATAGAAGCACAAAGTTGAAGTCAGCATCATCAGCTTGATACTGTCTACCATGCAGTCAGACACATGTAAGGCCGCAGTATGTGACCTCCTCTGAGAATAAATTTGTGTATGGTAACATGGGTATGGTCGACTTGTGTATGGTATCTCCACAGAGACAAACGAATGTGAACAACAGATATCCAGTAATAATTCTTGCCCCTCTTCTGTTTCTGCCCTGTTCCCTGGATGGCAGCCCGGTGATGTTTACCTAACCTTTAGAAGGTTTTATTAACAGAAGCCTCACTGGCAAGTTCACTTACACCAGCCCATTCTAAAAAAAAAAAAAAAAATTGGGTCATCAAAAAGCTAGCAAAGAGGTTTTGTTTCTTCTTTTTCTATTTCTTATTTTATGCATTCATTTAATGAAGCTAAGAGCCTGGCTGGCCCTACAGTCTGATACATCCCTGGCTCAATGCCTGCATACTCACTGTTGGAGCCAAGGTACCAGACGACTTCGCCGTGTGTTCTGTTCCATAATAAGGCACCTACAGAACTCACAAGGGCCATTACCAGGAGAATACAGAACAAAACCAGGATCTGCATGTTGGTCACTTTCTCCACATTGGATCTCTTCAGAGGTGCTTTGGTTGAATTCTAAACAGCAGCAGAAGAAAAAAAAAAAGAGCCTGGCAATGGCTTATACAAGATAAAATTACAGAGGCAAACTCAGTCTTTATTTTCTGAGTCCATTAAAGCACTCCCTGTCCATCCACTGTTGGTCAGCACCAGCGAGCAACACACACATATTGCTGGTCTCTCCAGGTACTCCCTGCCATTAGAGCAATAGTAGCATTAATCTAATCAACTCCATGGTCTTTACTATGTCCTCAGCTGTTAAATCTTAGTTTTAAATGTCATCCAGCTACCAGATAAATCAAAATGAAAGTTAGTTCTTACATACTGAACCGCTTTCAAATACTTGAGTAAGTGTTTACATGTGTGCACATGCAAACTCAAATACAACAGTACTGTTGTATTCATCAAGGCCTCCAGGTCTTTAACAGCTATAATGAGTCAAAGCATGTCATAAAATCAAACCAATGACAAGGAGAATACAGGAAAGATGACCAGCTTATATTTAAATCTCCTTAAAAACTTTACCTGCATGAGTTTTGTATCATGTCCTGTATACACAACAATACCCAAGACCCATTGAGTGTTTCTCAGTTGTGCACCCCTCAGCAAGATTTGGTCTGGACCAACAGGAACTGGGCTGCAAAGCAAGAAGTGTATCTTTCAATTCTTGGTAACTCTAAGGACAGTAATTCTACTTTCAGACTTACATGCCAGTGGGAGTGGTGGGAGAAAGTAATACCATGACCTTAGATTGTCCACACAACTGAAGAAAGCACTGAAGCCTCTGCAAGTCTACTTCCTGCTAAAGCACAGTAGGGCAAAGCTGATACAAGGGATCTGTTCTAATTATCCAAAACTTGAGAGCTTACATGGCAGACATAATCCTATCTTGAACTTGACCTTGGCTACTACTTTCCTTCTCACATCAAGGACAGAGAAGCATCAAACTTGCAATGAGACCATCCACTCCTGGTACACTGTATCACATATACCATTACACAAGCATTTGGGAAAAACTCTGTTACCCACACGATTTTCAAGTGAGATGCAAATGATGATCTGCTATTGTTCCATCTGTCACCCAAAGAATACAGGTTTTGTGAAGGAAAAGGGGTACAGCCAAATGAAACCTTCATGTTCCTACTGACCTTTCAATATCTGTGAATTCAAGTACTAAGTACTTTTCTTTCAAGAGTCGTAACAAATCAAAGTCACACTGATAAAGACTCCAGATTCTGGGATCATTTTTCTCTATAGACCTGACTTTGGTGCAGACTTGGACTCTAGCTGGAAGAGAGAGGTTTCTACTTCCTCTGTGTATCTTGTGTAACAAGAAGGCCCTAAAAACCCCTACCATTTCCCCAAGTCCTTCTCTTTACATGTACCTTTTTAGAAAAAAAAAGTTCACCATAATTACAAAGAAACCAAGTCTCCCATAACAAGCAAAAGGCTCCATACAAAGACAGAACTGTGTTATCTTATACTAGCAGATGCTCTGATTAACTATTACCAATTATTACTCTCCTCTTCCACAGCAAAAACATGCACGTGCTCACTATTACAGACTAAAAGAATACAACAAACATTTTCCCAAACCACGTGACTTGGGCTTTGCTCTCAAGTTAATACCTTTGGCCATCTAAGCGCAAGTTTCCAGTGAAGTCATAAAGATGACGGTTGGGTCCTTCACATTCTATCCTCCCAGATACTTTCATCAATTCTTCTCTGGACTGGAGACCAGCAGTTTGAGACAAGCCCTGCAAAGACCAAATCAAAAGAGACTGTCAAAAACTGTTATCAGAAGGCAACCTAGGAAAATGGTGCAAGGAAGATTCATTACAGATACATAAGAACCTGCTAACAAGATTGATAACTCTCTATACAAGATAGTTATATTACCTATGTGATCTCTCTTTAACCAAGAACAAAGTTCCACCCACAAAGCACAAAGCTGCACACAAGCAAGAGGAAGTAGAAGAGAAGCAGTATAAACTAGGCCTGGCTTTTCTCTTGAAGTATCATTTCACTGATGTGTTATTGCTGCTAAATACAGTCATTGCTAAGTGTAGTCTCTTGGGTCACTGCAGCCATTATGCTCTGATTCTGCTCGAGGTTAATGATCAACCTGCCATGCAACTGTAATCTAATGTATTGCTACTCCACCTCAGCATACATGTACGGTGCTCCACTGCTTTTCATCTGTGAACAGAGGGATCCATTTTGTCTTTCTTTTGCCAGAATTTGACTGCAGCACTGCAAGCCAGAGCAAGGCCATACTTTTGTAATTTACCATGTGTCCCAAAGCAAGTAAGATCCTGCAGAAACTCAAGACCTGACTTTTTAGGCAGAACTGCAACAGTAAATCACATTTCTACAAATGCAGTAAAGAAACAGCAAATATACAGATTTTTAAAAACAAATAGTCTGTGTTTCAAAATCCAAATGAAAAAAAAGGAAAATTCTTAACTATTTCTAAACACTATAATCAACAGTGTTGATTATAATCAAATTAGTAAAAGATCCAAATAAATTCCACTACTTACTGCAAAGAGATAACAAATAAACATATAAAAGGTCCTTCTCAGCTTCTGCCTCTGCATAATGCTCATAGAATGGTACTTGTGACAGAAGAAACTGCACCTCTTATCACAAGCATAGCTGATCTTTTTTATGTACAGCACTTAAATCCCACTTACTGGACCTTTGGCAAAACAGGGTTTAAAATACTTGCTCCAGATTAGTTCCTGTACACTCATATATAAGGCACTGTTGCTTGGGTTTGTATCTGTTGAAAAGGCAGCTTACAGCTACCTGAGAAGAGATGCCTTTTCTTTTCCCATTAAAAAAAAAAAAGTACCTGTATTTTTGTCAATTAAGGTAGATGCAGCTTCATAGCTAATATTACATAACTAAATGAAAAAAAAATCAAAAAATTCAGTTTGTTTTACCTGTCGTATTTTAAGATTCGTCTCCCCATCGAGGTTAGCTGTTTCAATATAGCACATGGCTTGTGGTTCACTGGAAGGAGCATAAGATTTTCAATATTAAAACTCAGTACTTTTTGTATACTGCTTTTGCACTAATATAGTCCACAAGAGACTTTTCCAATACACTGCAGAAGACAGAAAACCATACTAGTGGTATTCAACTATGAAAGAGTCAGCTGAAAGTACATATTTAACAGAGATGTCTTTGGATAGGAACAGGGTAATACACCAAAGTACAGAGAAAGACAAGTCTAAATCAGAAGGTTAGTAAGAATTTAACAAACTTAGATGCCTGAAGTGGATTATATTGAATTGTAATCCATAAAATTGTTTTAGATTGCAAGAACTATGGACAAAATACCAATTATTGAACTGTATAAAGAGGGGATATATTGGAATGAAGAGGGTAATGCTCTCTGCTACTGAGTTCTGTCTGTGAACTGAGCATACTAAAGACCATGTCTGCAAGGTCACCTTAAAGTTGAGGGGCTTGTGGAGGTTCATCCGAAGTCAGTGCTAAACACCTATTTTTTTTGAGCACCAGAAAAAGGTTCATTGAGATTGAGGGCTATGATCTGTATCTTCCAAAGATGTTTCTGCCCTTAACAACAGAGCCAAAAGTATTCCTCCTAGACCTGAATTTTCCATTAGTTAAGCTCTTATCTACATCTAACACGGAGGGCACTCTGCATGGGTAGCACCTTTGATAAGGAAGGTATACCACCACTTCTTTTCCTGACATACCACTCAAGATTTAAAAGTTTTGTATGGAACCACCAAAACTATTTTTCTGCCTTCTCTGCCTGAGTTGTCTTCTCAGTCTGCTAAGGAACATCCATTTTCCATCTGGATTCAAACAAGTGTTTCTTCAGCATATCACTTCCCATATTCTTGATACACTGCTAGTTTGCTTCCAAAGCAACAAACTGCTTTAATAGCAAAGGTACTCAATCAGCAGAAGAGTCAGTAATAAAGGCTCCTTAGGACAAAAACAACTAAGAAATGGACAGGTACATTTGTAATACAGTAAGAAACTAGATTATTCTCTCCAAATTTTTGTTAAAAAAAAAAAATATAGTTAGAGTCTGTTCTTTGTCTCCTCCGGTATGGGCAATGTCAATCTGAACCAAAGAAAAACACTGATGAAGTCCAGCTCAATGCCAGTCTTACCTCTGCCAAACACCTTATCTACTACAACTGAAGTGCTTAGGTTTGGAGGGAGACCTTTTGCAATACAGTTCCTCTCATTTCCACAGTAATGTGGAAGTGTTTCCATACAGAGTTGTGTTTGGAATCAAATGAGGGTTTTTTTCCCCCTCACATAAATTTATTCTTTAGAAAAAATTCATTTGATGTCCCCTTTTTTCCTATGTGGAAAAAGAGTCAAGATAAAAACAGCTGTTTGTTTCTCCTCTGACAATCAGCTCAGACACAGAAGATAACACACAAGCATAAGACCCCAAATCCTTCAGAGTATGCAGAGCTTTCTGGTGAACTGAGGACACTTAGTACTGTCATTTAAAGGAATCATGAGAATACCAATTGCAAAGCAGCATTGCCATAGAAATTGCTATTTATTTCAAGCAAAGCTTCTCCCAAATTAACATGCCTTGGGTTAAATTCTCTAATTATTATGTGCTTATTAATGACAGCAGGTTAGTGGAACAGAACAGTAGACTAATGTAGAACAAAAAGCAGACCCACACAAGGTAAGAAATATATCAGAAGTTTTTAGTGAAACATATTAGAGAAGGTATTAAGTAGAATATTCCTCATTGCTGAAACAGAAAACTACTGATGTCAAAGCTTAGCTTAACTGCATATTAAGGTTTGCAACTGCTTATTTGAAGTTTGGTGTTTGTTTAAAAAAATAAAATACTGTATACCATGGAATGAGGATATCTCTATCCTTCATCATGTGCCAATTCAAGAAGACCGAGCTTCTACATATAGCTTTGAAAAAAATGAAACCTCCCACAAACAGGATAGACAAGAAGGATGGAGCAGAAAACAGAGAAGCTTGACAAAAAAGTTCCATTAAAAGTTGGGTTAGGTAAGAGAACTGTGACCTACAGACCAGAGCAATGCACAGTCACTGTTGAAAAGCACACAGAACAGCAAGGTGTCATATGACTCAGTTATCAGAAACATTTAAGAACAGGAACTGTGCTACTGTCTGCTATTACCATCACGATATTGTGTGATACTGTCTTATGTTTAAATTTGATCTGTCTAAGCAGACTATGGTCTTGATTTGGCTTCAAGTTGTTCTACACAATACAGAATCTAGATTAGAAGCCAAGTACCGCTCAAATGCTTTTAGGAACTAAGAGACCTAGACAAATTAGGGGGCTGGGCAACCACCAACTATATGAAGTTTAACAAAGGTAAGTGCCAGATTCTACACCTGGGGCAGAGCAACCCTGGATGTAGGTACAGACTGGGGAATGAGACACTGGTAAGCAGTGCCACGGAAAGGGACCCAGGAGTCCTGGTCAATAACAAGTTAATCATGAGTCAGCAGTGCCCTGGCATCGAGGAGGGCCAACTGTGCCCAAGGAGGCATCAGGCAAAGCATCGCCAGCCAGTCAAAAGGAGGTGATTGTCCAGCTCTGCTCTGGATGCCACAAGATAAGAAAGATATGAAGACATAAGAGAGTGTTTTAAGGAGGGCAACAAAGATTGTGAAGCGCCTTGAAGAGAAGCCACATGAGGAGCAGCTGAGAACACTTAGCTTGCTCAGCCTGGAGAGGAGAAGATTGAAGGGAGACCTCACTGCAGTCTGTAACTTCCCCATAGGAGGAAGCAGAGGGGCAGGCACTGATTTCTTCTCCCTGGTGACCAATAACAGGACCCAAGGCAATGGCATGAATCTGTGTCAGGGAAGATTTAGGTTAGCTATTACAGAAACATTCTTCACCCACTGAAGAGGGTGACTGGATACTGGAACAGACTTCCCAGGGAAGTGGCCACAGCACCAGCCCTGCCAGACTTCAAGAAGCATTTGAACAATGCTCTCAGGCACACGGCATGATTCTTGGTGTGTCCTACCCAGGACCAAGAGCTGGATTTCTATGATCCTTCTGGCTGTCTTCCAATTCAGGATATTCTATGACCAAGCTTCATTTGTCAGCATATCTGGGGGAAAAGTTGTCCCATAGTCAAACTAAACCAAGCAGAACTCAACAGGTTGCTATTTGCTGCCATGTCAGAGATTGCTCATATGTGCATTGTATCCAAGACAAGCAGTAAACAAGGCAAAAAGCCATTGTTATTTGATGCCAACCAGACTAGCCTCTTAGATTTACAATTTAAAGAGAAAGCATTCGTGGGGGGAAGGAAAATATGCTGAACACTCCGTGGAATTAACTGGAAGAAAACTCAAGCTTCCTTAATTAAGTTGAGGGATTCTCAGAAGGCCATAGAGCCACTGACTGCATGAAGCTTGTGTAAAGGACCTTCAGTCTCCCAACAAACTCATCAGTACATAGTATTATGTACCTGTAATTCACAAAGTGAAGTCTTGAAGAAGCCTTCTTTTTGAAGAGCCTATCTACAATGATACATGAATCATTGCCTAGTAAAGCAGTGTTTTGACATTGCTGAAATTTGATTTTAGATGTGGATTAGAATTAGTGCCATCTGATGTCTGGTTTTATTAATAGCAAATACAGAGATTTAAGTCCTCTGCACCTCAGTTCATCAGACACATAATTTCCACACCCATTCTGGATACCTGGTAGATATAATGATCATGTCTGCTGGAAGATGTTGCCCATTGGTGACCTTCACAATATCGCCTACTGCTACCTGTGGTCAGGAGTACAGTAGCATGGAAAAGAAAAACAAACAGTTTGCTTGTCTTGAATGTTAGTTTGTTATTTTCTTTCACCCAGTCAGAAGAACAGCATCATGCACAGAACAGCTAGAGACAGTGCTTCTGAACGTCAGAGTACTTTTCACTGCAATTGTGAACTTCTGTGGCTTACATTTAATAAAACTTAGTTTTTTCTTCAATTCTGCCATTATTCAAATTTAAGGGTTTTTCTTTAGTCTTATTTAACGTACTGAAAACTTTGTCACTAGGGGAAACCAAAAAATCTATCTTTAAACTTCATCTCCCTCAAGTATGAAAAGTTTCTTCTACTCCTTCTCTATATTACTTACCTACTCAATCCTTACTATCATTTTCCCCTAATTCTCCAGATGCACTGCTTGTACTAGTCACTAGCAAGTAGTATCATCTCTATAGATACATAACATAATCCAGTTCTTCCCTAACAATTACATGAGACATGCAGAGTTCAGAATTGTAGAATACTGAAGACCCAAGACTTTCTACCAACTTTAATTAGTCACATGCATGGAACTTTCATTCTAAAAAGAATCAAGTAGCACTCTCAAAACAGTAAAAAGGTTCGCCTGATGAGCATCAGGCTGCTTGGTGCCAATGCACTGCTGCAAGTCTGAAATGGGCTTAAAATACTTCTAATTTTTACAAATTGAAACAGATGGCATGTTTGAACAAGCAGATTCATAAGTTTTACTCTGATCCCACTGAAAATAAATTCCCTATCAATTTCAGCACAACAACAAAAAAAAACAACATCAGAATTCTGCCTTAAAGTGATCAAAGCGGATCGTACAGAACTGTTATTTCCCAACAATAAATGCAGGCCTGGACAATATACAGATATAGACACAGGTCGATTCAGGAAGTGCCCAAGGGTATTTAAAATAAACAGATTCCAGGTTCAGCTTTAAGATCAATTCATCATCTTTTATACAAAAACAGGACATGGAACAGCATGAACAGGAACCAACACTAGCCACCAGAAGGCCTGGCAATCTTTAGTTTCTACTATAGCCCAACACTTCAGCAGGATTGCTTTTAGGTGTCTTGAGGCTGATGTCATTTCCCAGAGGTTTTAAGAGGGGGCAATTTCTCCTCAATTATTAGCTAAGAGGGCTAATTTTATCCTTTAAAAGGCATTAAGAGCCACAATTAGATCGATATATCCTAAGGCATTTCAGCAACTTCCAAGTCCTAGAAACAAAGCTCACCAGATCCTGGCACAGGGCTTCACAGAACATGGGTCCCAAGTGCCTCAGTAGCAGCAGGGCTTGTGTTCCTTATTTGGACAAGCAGCTTACTAATTAGTCTCAAAACCTGGGAACCTTTTAGCACAGGCAGCAAAGTAAGACTCTTTTAGACTTGCAGGGAAGGTACAGTATTGCAGTGAAAGTTACTCTTCTAGATGTGGACTACAAACAAAATACTCTTCACAGTTTACATATTAACTACATAAGCAAAACCACAACAGTTCATTAGCATTTGACTGTCACACAGTACTAGGATTTAAAGTGAGTACTCATGTGTCTTACTCAGGGCAATTTTAACTACCACAACAGAACAGATCCCTCCCACCGTCCCCATCCCAACCGACAGAGAACTCTCACATCCTGTACATTAATCCTAATTCATTTTGGCAAGAGTAATTCTTCAACAGCTACTTTCACTCCCTCCCATGCCCAGGTTTTATTTACCTCTTTCCACATAATGTTCTGCCACATCCCATTTCTTAGAACTGGAAAGAAAGTTTGAAGTTATATTACAGAACAAATGGCCATGATTTAGATAAATTTCAAAACAACTATATCAGCAGTAGCAAACACTGACCAGAATAGGAACTAACATACAGATCAGAACTGTACTTTTCAGAATCTGAGACAATACTTTTATTCACAGCTGTAGACACATGAATCCAAGAAGGAGGAAGATTCTGCCTTTCATATTTATATAATTTTTATCCCCTGCTAGACAACAGTTGGCGGCCTGATTTCTTCTTGGCATCAATTCATACTAACCTGCAGACAGGCAGCACTGTTTCTTGTGGGAAGTGACCTTCCTTAAAACAAAGGGCATTACTGCCCACTGTCAATCAGTATCAGGAAGCATCTGTGTATGATTTACCACAGAATTCATCTCATCTTATTCCTTACATTTTATTAATGATATTTGGACTCCGACACATCCACCTTCACTACCATTACCAATTGCCCATTTAAGGCTGAGTCTTAAATGCCAAACAGGCTCAAAAGCCCTGCTGAACACAAACGACCAGCTTTGGCAGAAGGAAAATCCTAGCTGCTGAAGTTCACACTGAAATTTTTGGGTTGTGATTTTGCACCTTCTACTGTGCTTAACTCCAAAGGAAAGAAAAGGACAGGCCTGCTCTAGAATACTTACAGGATAAAATTGATAAATTATTACTTGTCAAAAGGCACCTGGTTAAAGTAATGAAGGACAAATACCTAAAAAGACTGTTCCAACTCAAAAACAGAGTTTCAATATAAGCCTTCTATCTAAGACTTTCTAAGACTAAAACTCAGTGTACTGATGTTCCAGATCTAGGACTTAATGCTGTCACTCACACTAGGCATGTAGGGCCATTTCAAGTGCAACTCCTGAAGGGCAAGCATCTCCCATGAGACTTGTGCCACATTTGGCTAGTCCTGTGCATGTCTACTATTCAAGTGCACCCCATATAGCTCATGACTTAGCTCTGTTATTTGACAGTGGGAGGACCAATACATCAGAACAGTTATTACTGAGCCCTCTACGTCTATGCAATGTGCTGCTCAGGGGCTTCATTTGGGATTACAACTAGTCTGGTTTGATTCAACATCATCTCCATATATACCATGTGCAGCCATCAAAGGCATGAAACTCTTGCTCAGAGCCTTAGAGGCTTCATCTCCTAACAGAAATTTACAGCGCTCACCTAGAGCAGAACTTTCAGTTTAGTTTGCTCCAAAGAGAATTTAATCCTACATACTGAAGCCACTCTGCAAAGCAAAACAATGTTTTCCATGTTAAATTTAATACAGCAAAGGCCCTCTGAGGATACCACTGCTCTAAAAAAACAAACATGAAGATAAATGGAAATCCTACATAAATGCTGCTGAAATAAGCAACTGGCCTTTACAGGCAGTGGAGCTCAGGACACAGCCGAGCAGAGAGCAAGCAGGTATGTACTTCTCAGTGAGCTCAACTGCTCTCTATACTGAATGCATTGATTAGATATCACTCAGCTATAAGAGGAAGGCACACAGAGAACTTAATTTAATTCATCTTAATCCCACTCTGAACCTAAATTAGCTTTTCATTCTGATAATACATATTTCAAGGATGAGCCTCGTTAGCCTTCCTCTTAAGAAGTATGAGGATATGGTTTTAAGTATTTATTTTGAGTATTCAAATGTAAAAAATAAAACCTGAACTAAATTTTTCAAGCGCTAATTTCAACTTAGCTCCATTAGAATACCTTGTGTTCTTTAAGGTTGTCTCTCCACAATAACTGTGATAAACTTTCCTTGAAGTGTTTGTTACAACATGTTCTCTAGCTACAAATGAATTTAACTGGCTCTGTAACCTTAAAAAGGGCCATCTTTCTTATTACCTATTACAACGCCTGCTATGCTACAGGCACTTAATTGCCAGTTTGCAATGACTAATAAATACAGTGTTCCAAACAAGCTTCAAGTGTGTACAGCACTTGAAACATCTTGAAGAGACTTGTAGAGAAATTACCTTGGAGAACCGGTAAAGCAGTGCTTTTTGATGAAGATACAAACTTCATGATCAACCCAAATTTTCAAGCACCAAATTTATTTAGAGTAACAGGCATAATGTTTGCAGGACTATCTGACGCATAGAGCTAGCAGGCTATTCACTTCCCCATGTTCCCTGAAGTGTTCCTCTATCTTTTTGACACTTCAGGTATATGTGTTTGGGAGGAAGGAGCTCTGCTAAGAGTTCAAACCCCTGTGTTCCTGTTTCACCTGCAGATTTGCACAAAGGAACAAGGAAAGCTGTCCAACACGGGAACATGGACCTGCCCTATGGCCTTGGCCAATCCCAGGGTGGCTGCTGATAAGCTCTATCTATTTTCTGTACAGGTTTTCAGTTAATAGAGATCAAGAAAACCAAAGTGATGTCTTCAGGTAGAAAGTGCCAATGAGTGTTAATACATTAGGGCTACTCACAGGCATTCGGCAGATTATCAGTGTTAGAATTTATTTCAGTAACACTTCAGGAAAACAAAACCACAAGATTTCCAGACTTCTTATGTTTTATGGACAGCAGCACTTACAAAAGTGACTTAAAATTATTTTGACACCAAATTCTAGTGTTTCAGGGGGTTCTTGGCTTTTTTTTTTGGGGGTAGGGGGGAAGAATGGAGTCTGTCAGGGAAGAAAATTGCTTGGTTTTCTCAGAGGACCTGAGAACTATATACCTTTGGACAACCTTGACATTACATGAACTTATAAAGTCTAATAATCCCCCCAATGCATCACCCTTAAGTGTCAGACCATCATCAGTCTAAAACATTCTGCAAAGTAAAATCCTAACATATCCTAAAATACAGGTACCTACTAAGTCCACAAGACATGCATTCCCCACCACCAAGGCTGTTAAAACAACAGAATTGTTCAAAAGAAAGTATCCACTATTTGCACTTTAAGTATTTAAAGAGTGTTTAGTCTTACCTATTGTTTTCTTTTTATTCACTGCACTGTCTGCCTTATGCCTTTTCTGCAAGGAAACAAAACATTTATTACACCTCATTACACTTCATTACAAATTCCAAAACCATTAGAGCTAAAAAAAAGGTGCAAAATGATACATTGGATCACTTTTGCCTTTATACTTTTGTTGCTGGTTTGCTTTTGATTTTGGTTTTTGTTGGTTTGTTTTTTTATTTAAGCCACACAGATCACCCAAATCCAAATGGTTTATAAAACAGTATAATGTAACTTCAAACTGAGAATCCCCATGCTGGAAGTCAGGCTCAAATCTGTACCAATGGCAAAAAAAATACGTCTCAAACAGGTTTTTTGGAAGAAAAAAGGAACAATGAAGAACACTACATAGCAGTTGTACTACACATTCTATGTGCTGTTGTTTAAACTGATATCCAAATAATTTTATTCATCAGTACTTTGCAAGCAGAAAGACCTTCTTCTGATAAATGGTATCCAAGCATGTTAGTGCAGATTTTCCCCAAAACAGAATTCTCTGTGATCAGGTTGCTTGCCTCCTCCCTGCCCCTATTTTCAAGACCATCTAAAAAGGCCACATATTTGTCAACTCCAGCATCACACACTCAGTGTCTTTCTAATAAAAGCATGAATAAGCAAGTTTGAAGAGGTAAAAACCAGCATCCTGACTTCTACTGTTTTCTTTTTTATCATGTGTAATGAAAATGCTTATTTATCTCAGTGGGCTACAGAAATTCTAGTCAAGTTCAGAGCTTTGAAAGTCAGAAGGATATTTTGCTGCTGTTAAACAATGACTCAAGACTTCAGAGATGCATGGCTTTATGGCATTTTATAGCTTTTTTTCTGAAACATTTGGCCTTTAGCATAGCCTTCCCCATAACCATACTCACATAGTCTTCTATGATTTCTTTGATGCCAGCAACTGTTAAAATAAATAGCAATGGCACCAAGGTGGTATACCTTCCTGTTGGAGAGACATCTGGAATTTGCTGTGAACAGAGGAAAAAGAGATACCCGTCTTATATTTGTATTTAAAATTAATTCCAGTAAATTTGCATTTTATGCAAAGCTCTCAGAAGAGAGAACACAGCTTTCTGATTTGTGAATGACTATCACCCAATTTCAGTGGGCAAACTAGCCTAAGGTCTCAGTAGGTTTGAAGAAACGATACCATAAAGTCAAAAGATAATGTTGCTGTACCTGCCTTTTATTCTATTTCTCTTCCCTTCACAAGAAAAGCATTCAAATGATGCAATTCACATGGAAGCAGGGATAACCTGAACTACCTAAACAGCAGTTTCACAAGAATTCACACATTGTTTTCTCTCTATGATCAATAGTTTCATGTTTTATGACTATACTTA
>JAYRBT010000001.1:46090811-46113606 GCA_036023395.1 Myiotriccus ornatus
CTGCCAGCCGCGCTCCCGCCGGGAGCCGCCGGGCGGCCGCCACCCCTCTTCTTCCAGCCTCGCAGGCTCCGGCGAAGGGGGAGCTGGCGGGGGGTTTGGGGGGGTGGGTGTGTGCAGGCAGCACCCACCGCACCGCCGCGGGGCTCCCGGTCCGTTCCGCTCCCTGGCGCTGCCTGCCCGCGCGCAGCGCATCCCGGGCGGCCGAGCCCGGACCCGCGCTCAGGAAGCGGCGCATCATCCCCGCCAGACCAGACCTCGCCCAGGCCCCCGCGGCGGGACCGAGCGGCCTTCCGCCCGCACCACACGGGGATGGCCACGGCGTCCGTGCTCAAAGACAAGACTCCGTTTTAGACTGAAATGAGAAAAAGACTTGTCTTGCTTTACACTTACAGCTTCAAAGCTTCGACTTGAGGCTTCTTCGGCTTATTTTCATCTGCAGCTGCTCTGGAGTGAATTGAGTTCTATAAGCATTGTTTAGCTTTGCATTGAAACAGTGGGAAAACATAAGGGAAAGGAGCTAGCTATTTGCTCTGTCAAGCCTCAAAACATTAGCAACTTTGTGGGGACAGACTTACTGCTTTCCCCTTCCATTCTAAGCCGGAGATACTTTGACTTACGTGAGCTGTAAATATATTAGAGAAGAATATCAGTTTATTCAATAAGCCATAGATTTGCAAGCTAGCAGAGGTGGCTCTAAACAAGAGTGAGACACCTTGTTCTGTACAAGTCGAGTAATGGTGTTATGTTAGAGTTATTTGAAAAGCTCATTCAAAGGTTAACATTTAGAAGCAACTACTGTAAAGCCAAATCTATTTCTGATTTCTGTATAAATTCAAAATCATACCGCAAAAGAAGCTGATCTGATCAGACAGTGCCTAAAAAGGACTCTTGCAATGAATAGCAAAGATCTCAGAAATTACGACCTCCTTAACTAAAGCTTGAGAGAAAACCTTCCATCCTACACAGCCTTAATATACTGAACACTTAAGTAGTAGTACTGTGTGAAAACTTGTCTTATTTAAAACAAGATATAGTTCTAAGTTAACACCCTACTCATCCCAGACTTTCCCAGTGATTGATTCTTTATTGCTAGTGCAAATATGTTCTATATCCTCTAGCTGTCAGCCACTGGAGGGCATCGTTACCCACTCATACGATGATACAGTCAAGCACACAAACTTTGTGGTGCTAGTAGTCGGCCAATAAAGCTAATGTAATTAACACACTGACGTGCTTTCAACTTGCCAAAGGCAAGCGTTGCACACTGAATTCATACTTTGGAGTCATTAAGCTGACTTGTAAATACGAGGCTAATTAATCACTAACTCATTTCAGTTGAAACTAATTCAGAGAGCAAAAATATGGCAACCTGATAATTTTTACTTTGTGAAAAAGGACATAAATTCAGAAAGTGAAATATGAAGACTATACACTATGCAAGGCAATGCCATTATGATACTATAATAGATTATTCAGCCTAAAGAAGCTTGCCACAACAGCTCAACCTTGCTGAGTGTTCTCCCCTTCAAAAAAAACAGAACTAAGAGCACTACTGGATACTTGTTGTCCTTTCCCATTGATTCCATGTTGCATAACTGCAAAGGAGATCAAACAACACTCTTAAGAGCATTAAGTGCAAGGAAGCTTTCATCTGATTTCCTAGTCAGGCTCCAAAACATAAGTGCAATCATTCTAGAAAAACATGCTGTAAAAATTGCTGGTTTTTTCCAAAGTCTTCATTTGTTTTGTTTTTTCATAATTCCCTCTGAGGCTTGAAGTTCTCCTGCTGACTAGTTCTCCTCTCCACAAAGTTTTATGAAGCTGTCCCACAACTTTAAGGATTAACTGAGTCAATACAGGTGATAAAGTTCTGAATTATTTAGGTTTACTTAACACACTATGCTCTTGGCTACTGTCTCCAAGACAGGTGTCACAAGGACAATTTGCCTTACTCTTTGGATGCACTGAAATATTTTTCAAAGCAGACTTGTGAGTGTGTAGAAACAGCTGCAAAAAGGTTTTTGTTTCTCAAAGTGGCTCAAGTCAGCTGCTTCAACTGTTAGTGGAATAAGGCTCATTTTGGAAGATTACTCAGTAATCCTGCCCATCAGGAATGCCTTTCATCTCCCTCCCTGTTACTAAGCAGATCACACCAGAAAACCTGCAGACAGTGATCTCTACTATTGGCAATAGATGCTTTCATTTCCCTGCACTTACAAAAATTAAGGAGCTCTGAGCTTCTGTGGGGCTTCTGGTAGGCAGCAGTCCCAGGGGTTACACCCTGGGTTACATCCCGTTTAAGGACACCTGACCACATGCAGACAATCACTTCAGCCATGCAAAAGCAACTTGATCTCTGTTCCTTGTTTCAGAAAAGCTATGGATAAATAAAGCAGACTTGCCCACCTTCTACAGTGGTAGAACTTAAAACTGAAGTCTTAGCAGTTCTTACTGATAGTAATGTTTATTTCCTTGTATCCACAGGAATTAGACTCATTGACTTCACTTTAGGGCACACCAACTTTCCACCCTGGGAAGGTGTCTCTCCCCCACAAGACCTGCATATTTTCTGTTATTTACCCATGGATTTGCAACTCTGCTATGCAATTTATCTTGTATTAAACTATTCATGCTTCAATTACTAGTAATATCAATAGCAGACTGTTGTCCCTTACAGCCTCTTTATTTCACATCCTTAGCTACATCAGATTTTGGATATTTAACTACATTGATCTTAAGTCTGTATCATAGAATTGTTTAGGTTAGAAAAGACCTTTAGGATCATCAAGTCCAACCATGAACCCAGCACTGATAAGTCCACCACTAAACCATGTCCTGAAGCACCATTTTTACATGTTTTTTAAACATCTTCAGGGATGGTAACTCAACTACTTAGATCCTTACAGAGTTTCAGCATTGTCCAATATACCTTGCTTCAATTCTGAGGCATGAGACGCTTAGCATAGGTAATACTGCTTCACACTGTGCTTTAAAAGTTCAGTGAGTGAGACTTGAGTTATAAACTCCCTTTTATAAAGCCCATTCATTTCTTCAAGGCTCTTACTTCACACTATTTAACAAATTTATTCCCTAAAAAAAGATAGGATTAAAGCTTGACAAAAATAAGGAGATTTTATAGCCTTCTCTCATCATTAAGAGAAATCAGACTTGATGCCCTGACAAATTCACATGGCATTTATTATCATTTGAAAAGCAATGAATTATGGCTTAATACTCTTACTAGGCCTGCAAAGATGACACTTTCCATGTGTATCTGTCTCCTCAACGTCTGCTCAGTAATAATCATAGTTCCTGTACGATTAATAAATAAAGTGTTGTTAATTCTGTGTTCTTAAAGATGAGTCACTTAGGATGCTTGCCAACTGTCAGAAGTCACAAGAGAACTCATGCTGAAGTTATCACTTTTCTCTTCAGAAGGTTAGCTAGCTAGTTACTGCTTCTAGCTTGGTGATGTGCTTAATTGCTCTAACATGGGTTCCATTTTTAAGAAAGAGTGATAATAGAACAATTAAGCCCCTCACCACTACAGCAGAACCACAAGGTACGAAAAACAGCAGGTTTATACATGAGAAGTTCACCAAGCAGGCTTCTTCATGTCATTTAGAACCTAAAGCAATGTTAAGAGCATTTATAACCAGGAATCATTATACTGATTCTGCACACTCTTTGCAGGAGTAGGATCTAGTACAAGAAAGGACACTGAGCTAGAGAAGCTGCCCCCACTAGAGCAGAGTTGGTCTCAGTCTCCAGAGTCCTTTCTCACTCTGAGAACTCTGCAATTCTAAGCTTATACAGTCACAAGTCAAAGTTTAAGTATCCATACAGAGTCCTCTGTATGCCCCCAACTGTACTAAGTTTTGAATAAAGAGACATAAGAAAAACTGCTTTCCTCAGAGTGAAAGAGAGCCTCACCACAGGCATCCAAACTTTGTCATTTACCAAACAGATGGCATTTTTGTTACAGGTTAAGCCTCAAAGAAAGAGTCAGCAAAGTGAACATCTGAGAAGGTAAGAGCCACATTTAGGGAGGTGGCAGACAAGTTTTCTCTACACTGAAATACAAAGTTAGTTCTTAACAAGCCACCCAGAATTGGTAACACTGTCATTTTCTTGGGATAACTTTTTTTTTTTCCCCCACGGGATTCCTGTCACAAACTGAATACCGAAGAGGACACCAAATGAGGAGTTCTGCAGTTGAGAACTGTCAACAAGTTAATATATGAACAGTGACTTTGAAGCTTGTATAAGTGAGCTGGTTTTACCTGAAACCATTATTTCTTACAATGTTTCATTATCTGCCTTCACTGTTGAACAGAAATGCACTTGGAAGTTAATCTGAAAGTGCATAAGGTAGGAGTTCAAAGAGACAGAGCACAGCATGCTCTCAACAGGAGATGCAGGGCATGAACTCGCCTACCAGGTCCTCACGGAAAGCTTTGTTCCCACTAGGACTGGATATCTTAACCTTGAGTTACAACCAGTTCATGTGAAAAAAAAACTGACAGTGTTACAGCTTTAATTTTTAAGAATTTAGAAAACTTCTACAGTGTTCCATAATGTAAAATTGTAGGCAAACATTCTGACATACTCATGTCTGAGGAAAGGAAGTTCTGGAAGAATTCACAGTGGAGCTTTTATTTTCTAGCTCTTCTATTACCAGAAGTCCTTTTAAACATGCTTTCTTCATCATAGATACATCCTGCAAAGTAAGATGTCTTTAGATCACCTACATGCAAATAACTATGGTTCATAATAGCAACAGCCTGGAAGTTAATACCACAGTTGAAAGACACCTCATTTCTCTCAAGAATCATGCAAGAACTCTTCTGCTCTAAGTTACTGGAAATAAAATGACTCTTTCATTTGCTAAAGGAGAAGCAAAAGTGGTACATTCCTGCCTAGATGACATTTACTCTATATCCTAGGAGTAAAGCAAGTTGCATCAAGAAATGAAGCTATTATTTTCTTTTTTAAAAAAATTGCTAATAATAAAGTAATATATATTTAGTTTTACTGCAAGCTATTTAAGTTTTGTAAACAGCACCATGGATATTACTAAAACATATCTTTCAGGAACTTAAAGCTTTCAGCAGGTACAATTAAGAAGTCTGGTACCCATTTAACTTTGATCACGAAAATATAGACAATCTTGTCAATTTGAATAGACAGTTATAAAACTTTACTCAGATTCCCCAAGAAAGCTCCTTGTGGTTTGAGGCCAACCAGAACTTCTGTTTACTAAAAACAATCTTTTATATATGATAGTAACAAGTGTAAGACTTTCACAGTAATGGAAAAAGTTGACTGGGAAAAAGAAGAAAAGTACTGTATATTTTCACCTGGGACTTCACTAGTACTGAGTTTTTGACCTAGTAGAGTCTAATCAGCTTAGATGGTAAAGAGTTACCTAAAAACAGAATGGTGTCAGTTCTGCTAACGTGAGCACTAAGCATAAGCAGTTAAAGTCTTTTAGACTGGACTACTGACTTTCAGAGTTTCAATCTAGGATAACAAGGAGGCTGTGATAAATTCTAATGACAGAAGGCAGTTGTTAGCTGCAACATACACAGTGCATGAGAACACATGTACCCAGCCTTCAGAGCATCATCAGGAGGTGTTCGTGATGCTGGACGCAAGAGCTATCCCTCCATATCTGTCATTCCAGGCAGTAGGAACCCTACAATGGGGCTTGTACAGAAAAGGGTGAAATGCTTGCCACCATGCAACATTAATAAAGTGGACAGCAAATCAGTACAGCTAGTATCCGAAATGCTATTGCAGATATTTAAGTGACTAATCAGCCAGACCAAGCCCCTCTGCAGGAAGACACATAAGCAGAATTAGGTACAGTCCCAGGGGAGGTACTGTTTTTCTTACAGACTAGTGACAATGTAAAACAGAAAAGCTGGAAGTGAACTCAGTTCTCACTCTAACTCATGGGTACATTCTCCAAATGCCTGTAATTGCTGGTTTGTGTTTTCAGGGGTTTGGTTTTGTTTGGGTTTTTTTAAGCAGTTGTGTGTTCCAGCAAGACTATGAGGATACTAAGTGAGCAAAACAACATCAGGTTGGAGTTCTTCATACTAAAATTTATTCTTAAAAGTTAAGCTGAATTTGTGTCTGTCAACAGCTAAAGCTAAAGCAAAATCAACTTGTGTTCAGCTAAAGCAACTCAAGATTGCTCTGGACAGTCCTACTGCAAATCAAACTTGGGACACCAAGACTTAAAGCTCTCAGATAACTTTCCTGTAAATCAGAACACAGAAAGACATCCACACCTTTATAGCAGATCTTTTAGAAATGCATAGAAGGAAATCAATTTTGTAGGTTTATTTTAACAGAATTATTTTCTGTGCAAAATATAGACCAATAAACAAAGCAAGAGTCAGATGAAGATGTCTCAGTTGAAGACAGTAGCCCCAAAAGGATATGAAGAGTAAATCAATCTTCAAAAGCACAACAAGAGACAACTGTTGTGCAAACGAACCTTGTTTTCTGGATTCCAGGATACAAAGAAGAAGTTGTCATCCATCAACTTAACACAGAAATTGCAAAGAAAATTAAACAGGCACAGGTCTGTAAGTTAGGTCCTTTTCTCTTTATAACTATGCAATGTGTGTATATTATCAAAATTAACAAGACTAAGATGGGCAGACAAGTTAGCAAGTGTGATAATGCTCATGGATTTCACAAGTTTTAAGAAATTCAAGAGTAGTTGCCTATAAGAGTAACTACTAAGAGAAGCTGCCATGCAGAAAGAGCCTCTATCAAGCTTTTCTCTGTGAGAGAAGCCATCATGTTAGAAAGAGATCACTTGTCAGCCTACTCTGAGACCAATTTGGGAGATAACTTCAGTCAGTCAACAACTCAAGACAGGTGAGCGGCTTCTAATTTGGGCTTGCTTACTTTGAAGCCTGGATTGCTACATTGCAGTTTACAAGTGTCAGTCATTGAGAGAAGCATTAATCCAGTCTTCAGGAACATACAAGTGTTAAATATCCTACAGTGTAAACACCTGACAGTGCACTTCAGGGATCACTGCAAAGACTGCTGCTATAAAATCGGAGCTCAGGTAAGCCAAAAGAAAAGCTTGGATGTACTTGTCAGTCCAAGGAGGACCAATTCACTGGTATCATGTAACTACAGAAGAACTGCAGTGTTGTAATAGATAGAGAGATACTCACACTACAGGTGGATCAGTAAGCCATAGTTGATTGATCAGTTGTGTTAACAGACCCACATCATCAGTAGCTTTCACTTAACTAGAACTGAACATTTATGACAAACTTCTTGTAGCCTTAGCTGATACAAAAGCACCTGTTGAGATTAAAGAAGTTAGGAGAACATTTGCTTGGCCCTGTTAATGTTAAACCTAAAAAGGAATAGTACATGCTTTGTTTATCCCAGATTTAAATTAAATTTGACAATACTGAAAGTGGTCTTTCTGAATAATCTTAAATTACTGACTAGGAAGTTCTTAACTCTAAGAAATTCAAGGCACAAAACACTGCTTGTTTTGAGGAGCAGCCTCCAACTGAAAATGGAATTGCATGCCAGAGACAGCTGGAGCCTGGATTTTGATGCATATGCCCAAATTCCTTTGACTGAAGCAGCTAAATGTTGTCACAAACAAAACAGATTCCTAGCAGAATGCTAGAGACACTTCAGAGAACTAAACAGCAGCAGCCTGAATTATGCTGCCTCAGGAGTTTACAGTTTAGCAGAAACTGTATACAGAGAAGATTCAGAGGCACTGTCATACAAAATATTGTGTATTTCAAGAGACAGGACACAATTCTTAGTGAGGAAAGGGATAAGAAGCAGATCCATCCAATAAAATTCACTTCCCTCTCTATGAACAGCAGACAGCCACATTATTCAAAGCCAAAAGGAGTTGGCAAAACACTCAGGTAGGGGAAAGCAAAGGTGCCTAGGGCTGTCTGTGGTACGTGTTAAGGTCTCCTTGGTTCATTTCTTTTTGCATCTTAGAATAACAAAATAAAGACCTGATGTTTCTATTCCCTCTAACAATCCTCATATGCAGCCTTGGTGGGACCACAAGAGGAACAGCACTTAGCCTAAAATAGCTCTTCTCCATCTCCCAAGAAATTTTGTACCTTCTCACTTAATGTCAAAAACAAGCAGCTTCTGCTGATAATGCTGAGCTAATAACACTGCACATGATCTATTCTTATTCTGCCTCAAGCTTCATAGCCACAGCTGTCAGCTAAATTCCAAGGTTGAACCCCTTTCACTAGAAAGTAAAAAAGCTAATTCCTTCTTCCCCTACCCCAGCTTCCAGACTAAGTTTTCAAAAACATTAGGAGCACTAAGAATTGAAACCAGTTAAAACAAGTGGCTTGTTGTTAAAGTCCCCATATTGCACTAAACAAAAACGGTGTTGCTAGAAGCTTCACTCCTATTCTACTCTTTCCTTCTGTTCTCCAAACTCGTCTATTAGCTAAGAGTTTGTCGCCATAACTTGGACTTGAAGCAGGAGTTTTTTTGGTATCCTCATGTGTCGGATTTATAAGAACCAATGATACATCCGAGGCCTGAAAAAATAAATTTCGGGCAGCATATGAATTAGACCTAATAGCCTGACACAAAGTTGAATACTCAGCTTCAGCATGTACTGTTCAACACCAGAATTTTAAATAGGCAAGAGCTCCAGTAAGCTCAAGGAACCTCCCAAACTGTCACTGAAACCCCCAAGTTTAAATCCAAACACTTCATGTGCAACAGATTTTCTCAAAGCTGTTCAGACTTCTCAGACTCAGATTCAACTCTGAAAGTTACCTATGAGATCCATATGCTCCAGGTTTCCAACAACTTAGTAAATACTATAACAACACCAAGGCATCCTAAAAGAAATGTGTCATCAATTTTTTCCCAACCAACAGCACGTCTTGAACAAGCCCCACAAGAAGCAGCACTAAGGCAGCTTTGAAGGAGGTAACAGAGGCATTGGTTCAGTGAGAAGTCAATATACCATGCACTGGTTCTATGTTCTAGGTTTGGGATTACATGGTTTTAACACTCTGCAGACCAATGTTTCCACTCATCTATTAGTAATGTCACATGACAACATCTCACTGCTCTTTTCACCAATTTTTTTTTTTATTTCCTGGATGGCCTACCAGCTGTTAACTGAGTTCAGAACACGCGCACACATTAGAAAACACTGAACAAGTCTTCAGCATTTGAAACAGTGTGGAGGGTACTGGATTTAGAGCTACTCATTTAACACAGAAGCATTTTTATGGACAAGGCAACAGGACAAATGCACATTAATTGGACAAGCATGTAAAAACACATTGTGTTCATTCTGCATGCACTTTCAGTCTCTGAAATAAAAACAACTTTGTATTTATGTTTATTTTGAATTTCCACCTCAAAAAAATCTTTCTATACAAAAAAAAAACCAAAAAACCCAAAACCAAAAAAAACCAACAAAAAACCAAACCAGAACAAACAAAAACCACAAAAAAAAAACCCAAAAACACACCCCTGAAAAAATACTGAAACCACTGCATTTGACAATGCAAAACATTAATTCTACTCCCTTCTTCCAGTCTGATTATTTGCAGTTCCTAGAATGTATCAGATTTGATTGTTAAAATAGTTTTTAAAAAGTGAACATGAGGTGGCAGAAGCTACAGCTAAATTGGACTCTTATATTTCAAACAAAAATAAGCATCTCTCCTGTCAATAATCCCACTGCTCAAGAAAGATCCTGAAGTTCTAGTACTTTTGTTAGATACACCTTGGATAACCATGACTAGTAATCCCATTTTGGGCCATATTCATAACTATCAGATACATCTATCTGTTATGTGGTTAGTGGAATATTTCAAAAACAGCCATCAGAAATCTCCTTAGCACAACTGACAGTCACAGTTAATGCTTAAAGGAAAGCAGTTACAGCCTTCTCTCCTCCCACCTTTGAGGCCTGTTTCCCTATATTAATATTGGTTCAAGCTAAAAATATCCTTGGCACATCATAATTCTATTAGCATTCTGACACCCGAGTGCTTTTTTCCTTTCTGTAATGCATCTGCTCTGTAACAATTTACTAACAGCTTTAAGCATATCAGCTGCAAGCACAGCTGATCTTGATTTCTAAGAGAACAATTTAAACAAGAAGAATAAATGTTTTTCCATTTATATGCTTACTATTTAAAGCTATCTGTTGTCTTCTACTAAAAGCCTAGAGGCCTGTAACGCTGGCTTCTAGCCAATACTAGATTAGAAAGATTTACTGAATACGTAGTGACCTTTTGCTCCAAAGTGGTCCCAAAGCTGTTGTTCTTAATTCTGTCCACCCCCAGTTCAGTGTAATGCACAACAAGAGCAGCTGCCCATTGTACAGTTACCTAGGGAGAAGCATCTCTTCCAGCGACGGCACAGAGACATGACGTTCGTTCCTTCTTGCACTGGCTGCATGGAGATGAAAACAGCAGTAGTCCTTCAAAGATCTCTACAGCATTAGCAGGTCTCAAAGCTGATTAAAGTGATCCCCATGGTAATCTGTGAAATATATGTTTGCACTTTCAAACTGCTCTGCACTGGATTCATGTAAGGCAAGTGTGCAGTAGGTGTCTGTGTATACCCATGCACAAAGAGACAGCTGTGGCTTTCACTGAAACATTCTAATACGTTTCAACATAAAAAAGAAAGGGGAAATTCAGCATCATCCTGTATTTCAGCACTTGAAACAGTGACCTGCCCAGTTCTTTGACTTTTGACACACATCCCCTCCCCACTAGGTTTCAAAGCACAATTTCTCAAGTGAAATCCTAATACAAAGATACCGTAGAACTCAAGTTCTGTTCCTACCAGAGATGGTGTCTGTGAGGTTACAGGTCATTATACCTGCAGAGATGAATGGGTCTCTAAGGATTATTTTTAATTTACTTTCCCTTGCCTATGAGCAAGGTTAATAGCAAAGTATTGTGGCTGTCAAATGAAAAGGTTAAAAACTATTTCAGCTATCACTTCAGCTAATAAAACCCCCTCTCCTTTAAGAAAGAGTAGTTTTCATTTTCTTTTCACCTATAGTAACCCCATGAGTATGTGCCTCTCTTTAGAGCCACATGTACTTATGTCAGATGCACCTTGGATAACCATGACTAGTAATCCTATTTGTAGGCCACATATATCACTATCAAGCATTAAGAACAGTTTTCCAGGGTCCTTCCCCCCTGGCAGTCTGTCTCCTTCCCACTGCCCCACTCCAAACTATTTGCTTGCTTTTTGGATAGGGAACAGAAAAGTAAACTTAAAACCTCAGAAGACAGTCATAGGAGGAAGTAAGGATTTGGCTTTTTGAACTGTATCAGAAGCAACCATGCCAGCAAAGTATTAGATCTGTAGAATATTTCCCTGTGGCCACAGGCCTACTTGAGTGGTACATCTGCTATTTTTAGCAAGAGAGTACAGTTATGCTAGGACAGCTGCGTACTCCGAAAAAGCCAGACCACTTTAGCAAGGAAAGAAGATGGGAACCACCACTGGCTGTTAAGTACCAACTGCACCTTGGCAGTTCAGTCTTTCTGAAGCTACCAGCACACTATCACTACACCATCAACTTGGGGGTTTAGTTCTGTTCATGCCTGTGCAAAGCCAGACTCCACATATGAGGGGTATATCAAGCCCATCTCTCTCATGAACAGGAAGCTGCATGGAGCAGAGAATCAGACATGACCTGACAACTGGCACCACTAAGGCTGGCAAGAGATAATCACGTAAGGGATATCAAATAATTATGAGCAACATAATGACAGGAAGCCATGGAAGACACTGCTAGCTACAAGTAAGTGCTTTTTCCTCAGGAGAGGAAGGTAACTCAAAGTTTTAGGTGCTTTATCCTGCTTTCATTAGGGAAACATGTTGCATAATGCATGAGGAAAACATCTGAGAACAATGTTTGAGAACATTATCTATTCCCTACACAGATGAATCCATGAGTAGATAGTATTGTATCCACTTTTCCTCTGCATATAGTGCTACTTTAATTTCCTTACTAAAAAATGGTAGAGAGCTTTTCCTTCTGCAGGGAGTAAGAAATTTGTGCTCCTCAAAGAAGACTACTCTGTAGAGAAGTTTAAGCTGCGTAACACTGTTAGAGTTCAGATTTCAAGCCACTCCTCTGCCCACACCCTCAAATACATGATCACTTCACTATGTGCTGAGCACCTGTAGCACCTTCATTCCACACAAAGTGACTACTTGACTACCAGGTGTTGGCCAGCAAGGCACCTTCCCTGAGCACAGTCAGTGGGAGGGGCAAACAGAAATGCAGCACAGCACTGGAAACCAGCATAACACCCATAGCCACAAGCAGAGCTCAGAATCCTGCAAATTGTTAAAAAAAACAAATTTCACCCAATTAATAACTTACAATAAAGCAAATATCTCTTCATTCTTTGTACTTCAAGATGGAAAGCCAGTCAATACATAGGACAGGTTTCTGTCAGGCCAATAAGAAGGACTAAAAGCCAGAAACCAAATACCACAGCTGGCTTAAGTGCATTTGTTCCTACTCTAGTGACTCCATGAGTACTGGCCACAAACCACACTAATTAGCAATTACTCAAGTCTTGTAGCAGCTAACGATTTCTGAAGTCTGGAATGTACTTTGTTACAGTTATATTTAGACAAATTATATTTGTTATATAACTATTTGGATTCTTAGTACCTTACAGCAGAAACAGGACATTTTGTTTAAACATTAAGTTAGAAAGCCCACATTTGAATAATTTCAAAATGGATTTGGTATCATCAGAATTCATGGGATTTTTGTCGGGATGAACTGACAGGTTCTCCACTCATCACACCTCATCATCCCACCCACTATTAGTTTAACTGCTATTTCATTCTAACATGTTAAAAAGCTTTAGCATGTCAACTCAAAACAGATTGGTGGGGGTAGCATCTACTCCCTTCTGTCTGAGGCTGCTGTTTCGAGAACAGAATGGCTGAACATGAAAAAAATAGCTCTTGTAGCATCAGTTTGTCACACAGTGTATTCAAATGATTTAAGATAATTGTACTGTTGTATCAAACCCCACTAGTTCAAGCTCTGTTTTCCTAGTTAGGAAATCAACTTTATAAATGCAGGTAGCAAGCAGGGTAGTAACTGCTACTATCACTTGCATTTAAGAGTATTGTCCAGCCAAAAGTTAAGGCATAATCAATTTCTGTTTATTGTTCATAGCAGGATGTTGTTTAAGTTCAAAAACCTGCTCTTTGCCCTCTCCCAGTATTTCTACCTTTAAGATTTATATAAAGCACCTGTTCAAAAGAGTCCTGAAGTAACACTTCAATTGAGCACCAGTTTTACGCTTTCACGATGGCAAACATTGACAGATGTGCATAGAACTACCTGCAGGGTCATGGAAACCATTCTTCTAAGAGGCATTTGTTAATAATGAAACAGTAGCTATAGGTTCTCTTTTAAATATATTTCCCTAGCTTGTATAATCAAAGATTCAGGTTCCCTACCATAGACTGGGAAGGGAATTAATTCTCAGAGCAGCTCAGCAGCTAGGGAGACCTCAACTAATTTAGTATTTGAGAATATAACCTCAAATAATTTAGTAAGAGAATTTTCAGTTTTGATCATCTCCAAGCTGCTGATAGCATGCAGTAAATCAGGAAATAATAACCACATGTATGCAAACACATGCAGTACAAATAAGAAAAAGAAAATCAATTTCCAGCCTCTTATTCTGGGCTATAATGTTGTTTGAATAAGATTAAGGTCTCTTAATCTTGATGAGATTAGTGATGAGTCAGCTAATTCACACTGATGGAATTTTAATGGCAAAAAGTATAACAATTTTGATCTCGTTATTGTGCACCAAAGTCCATCCTGCCATAAGACCTACAGAGGATTCAGCTTTTTACATATCTATTCTGCTCATTTAAATATATATTAAAATCAGTAAATTTGAGATTCATCACAATCTAGTAATCCTCTAAAGGATACCTTCCTATATTCCCCTCTCTGAAAAAAATTACTTCAAATACTTCCTGTTCAAAGGTGAAGGGAAGAAGGGAAATTCCAAGTGTCTTTTCCAGAGCAAAATGAGAGCCTGAAAAAACAGCCAGGGGATGCTACCTTCTGTTTTGTAAGGCATTCTTTGACTAGCAGTAAAGGTATTTTGTCTCATCTGCTAGCAGTATTTTGTTTCAGATCAGTCTTACAGCAACCAGTAAGTTTCAAATTTAAAGAAAAATAATTTACTGCACCTTGAAGAAGTTTCCTATTTTGAATAACTTAGTCTTCCAAGTTGTTGACTTGTCTTGTAAGAAACCCAGCAAGGTAATACAACATTAATCCATTTCAAGAATTTGACTTCAAGCTTTAATATCAAGGCTAATAGCAAAGTAGTACACCAAAACCCCACAACAGAGAGAGTATTGTGGCCTGAAGCCCCCACAGCTTCTCTGAAAGGAAAGCATCTTGCTGAAGTATGATTTTTCATTACTATTTACAGAAGTGCACCATAAAACTAGGCAAGCTCTAAGGATAAAAATTATGTACAGCTACCATCAAATTTGTGCTGCTTACTCACTACATAAGTATGCCTGCTTAGAGGCTTCTTATGGGACAGCTCTAAACACTGTCCCATCTACACATGCTCAAGTGCAGCTATCATCCCAAAAATATGCATTTTCTAAGACACCTAGCATGCAAAGGAGGAGAGAACAAGTTTTCGATAAAGATATATTTCTTCCTAGATTAGCTTGGTACTACCTTCAGCAAATGCCCTTGATATTTACAAAGTGCTTTCCTTTCCAGAAACTATTATTTATCAAGTAATCACCATCAAAATTAAAGCACAAACCATAAATGTTATCATTACAGAAAACACAGAAGAGGATAACAGTCACTCATATTCCCACACTAGTGGCTAGAAAAAGGCTCAGTTTGCCTCACTAAGAGGCCAACATTAACAGATATAACAGAGTGAACCTCTGTTCTCAAAGTAGTCCAGAGCAGTCTTCTAGTGTTCAAATGTAGGAGATGCAAGATCACATCTATTCCTACTATAAATGTGTATTCTGCAACGCTGCCAACATATGACAAAGCATAGGACCTAACTGCACCTCCAAAGCCACTTCTGTACTTGTACAGCAAGACCACCCCTGCCACATATGTTAGGAATACACCTTCATCAGTCAAAGTAATCTGTGACTTTCATGAAGACATTCAAGACTACCAGAGAACAGTTCTTCAAATGCTGATTTACAAACACTCCTAGGGGAAAAAAGCTTGCAGCCAGAACAAATTAGTTCTTAGATTTTACCAGAAGGACAACCAACTTCTCACTCACATTCACTGGATCTCCTTTCCAGTTAACATGAAAACCAAGGCACAGAAACCCAGCCTTTAAATTATTAGGAGCCATGTCTCTTAAATACCTGTTATCTAAAGATAATACTAAATAATCATAGTGAACTATTTTCAGTTTTGTGAACTAATACCCTGCCACCTAGCTTGTGTTCTACTAACTTGGACCACCAAAACAAACTAAAACAGCATGACTATTAATAGACAATCCTCGCAATCCAGTTAGCAATGCTTTCATCTCACTTATCAATGCATTTGCTTTCACATTAAATAGGCTTTCTACTTTAGAAAGCCAAAATATTGATGTCAATAAAGAAAATTAAATACTTGCAAACAATGTAATACTATCAATAAAGAGAACAGGCATTTTTGTTTCATCCTTTTACTCTTAATATCATTTTAGGTAAACACCAACAAAAGCCAAATAATCATTATGTTAAGATAATTCTATTTGCTGTAAGTAGCCTGAAGCCACTATGGCTTCTTGCATTTATTTGCACTTACATTAAGCATGCATTAAAAACGTTGTAGAGTTGATTTAGCTTTTTTTTTTTCTTTCTAGAGGCAAGAATGCTAGATCTCTGTAACAGAGAAAATAAAAACATTTAACAACATCTTGGGTCACAGGACAAAGCAAAGAAATGCATTCCTCATACCCCGTGGCAGTAGTACTTGATCTATGCCTGAGACTGCTGCCTTCTAACAGGCCAGACAAGAAGTCATTTACCAGCTGAAACATGTACAAAAAATGCCTCATAAAACAAAAGGCCACAGATGCACTAATCCAAAAGCAAACTGCATCAATTACCAATTCTTGCCTAACAAAGCCCTACGGCCTAATTTCTGGTCTATGGCCAAAGTCTAACTGAGAAGTTAAAGATTCAAAGATGATGCACTCTAATTACAAGAACAGAGACCAAGCACAGCCTCTTCCCTACAGGTTCTCAAGACAGATTTAATGCAGCCCCAAGACTCTTCTCATGAAAGCTGTTCTAATGATTAATGGATCTATAGCAACTCCCTTATGAGCAATCCTCATTTTACATACCAAAACCCACTGAGTTTAAAAACAAACAAACAAAACCAGCCAAAAACCAAAACAAGCAAACTAAACAAAAACAAAAAACCACAAAGGAATCCACAGCAGGCAGACTGGCCATAAAGTAGAGGTAGCTCTGTTCTGGCAACAAAGGTAAGCAGTTTGGTGAGTCTTGGGGAAAGCTGGCTTCAGCTACCACATGGAGATCTAGAATAGCTCTAACAAAATCCAAATTTGCATCAGATGAAAATCCAGTACTATGCATGTTCTATCATCATTCAACTTCAGTGTCCCCCACCCACTCTAACTAGACTTGCTTTGAAACCTGTAAGGCCTATGAATTATTTACACAGTACCCCTGGCCCTAATCAGATATGGGTTGATAACAGTACTGGGGCAAATTCTAACAATTAAGAACAAAACGCAGCAGACCACAGCTCTATCGCCAACCAGTCCAGTGCTGGCCCCTCTACATTTTGTGATGGATCCTACTGCAGCAAAGGCACAGCAAATCCAACACCATGTCTTCATCTCAACACTGCCAACTGGAAAGGGTTCAACCAGCAGCAAGCCAGTCATGTCTTACTGAACCCTGTTTCCTCACCAATGCTGCCAATAGCTTCAACATCCTGAATGCTGACCTGTGCTATGGCATTGTGAGATAATGGCCCCACAAGAAGGTAGAGCCAGCTTTGAAACAGTGGGGCTCCCCCTCAGCACCTTTGAGGGCAACTCTCAACTCACCCTTACCAAGTTCCCCAGATGTCTCACCTTTTACAACCACAATTGTCCAAAACAGAAACATAACATGCTCAAATCCATCAGTCCATACTCTAGAGGATGTTAGCAGAACCCCAGCCTTCAGGAACATATTTAAGTATATGACCACGTGGGCATACACTGAGCACACCCATATGCCACACAAGGCAGCTGATACTGCCTTCACAAGGAAATATCTGACTACAGAGTAGGAAACTAAGGTTAAAACAAACTCCCTTGAATCCCAGGGTTTCAAATCCATATATCCCTTCATCTACAAGTGGGAAGAAAGAGTACTAAGTCTGATCATCAAGGACTGACTGATGGATACAGCCAGGCACAGTCAGTCTTTCCTCCCAGCATTTCTTCAGACCATTTCTCCCTACTTTATAGTGATGTTACACGTAATGCAGAAGACAACAGCGAAGGATCACTTGGAGGAAGGAGTAACTAAGCTACTGTAGAAGCAAGGTCTAATTTTACTTCATCCTGGCTCTGTTAGATGAAGGTCCTACTGTTTGATACAGGCATATGCATCCAACTACTCTCTTAGATTCTCAGACGTGCCTTTCAATTGGCATGAAGCAGATACTGTCTGCATCTCCAAGCACTTCCGCTGCTTACACAAGCCACCAGAATGAGCCTACCCAAGAGGGTACTCCAGCATCATACTACAAGTTCTAAGGATTGAATGTTAAACTAAGAACAGCACATTACCAACCCACTATATCCTTACTACTCTGTTCTTTCTGTTTTTCTACAAATGTGCTTAACACAGAACCAAGTAGATATGAAACACATGATGAGGAGAAAATGAAGTTATAATCTATTCTCACTGAGGCGACTTTTTTTTTTTAATAAAAATCATACCCCACTGTTGATAAAGTACTTAGCAAATCAGATAGAAAACATGACTGTATGGTACCATTATAGAACATACCATGTACCAAGCCATGCTGGCTTATGTGGATTATGTGGCTTATTGTATTCATTAAAGGTTCACTGCAACTGTTAGTGGGACTTTTAATGGAAGCATTCAAGAGAGGAAATTGGCAACCAATTCATTCTCTCTAATTGAAGTATACTTTCAGCTGTGTCAAGCAGCATCCAAATGCCTTGCACAAAACAGTATCTTTTGTAACTGCCTAGTGCAGTAACTAATAAAATTCGTCTATTATGTTCTTATTTAACCCTTGATGTTTTTTCTAATGTAATACCTACTAATTACATTGAAGTCTGACATAATGCAAGAACAAAGTTAATACTACCTGCATTGTTAATCAGAATATTTTAGTCCTCCACCTTCAGAACAAGAACTGTTCAGCAATCCCACATGGTGAAGGGCACACTTCACATCCATATAGAAGACTGCACTGAAGCCCAGAGCTATGAGCAAAACCCACACAGATCCATCACAGTCCTTCAGCGAGAGAAACAAGAAATACCATTCCCAGTGCAGACTGGACAACAGAGTTGACTGTTACCAGCAGGAAGACAACATAAACGTCATGGTAACTATTTTCAGAGCTCTAGGAATAACAGATACATGGCAGAGGGACTCCACTGTCCTTTATCATCATCACAACACAGGGCACATGTAGAGAGGCAACACATTTCTAAGATGCATTTTCTGGCCCTAACAGACATTTTCTTCCTTTTAAGGCACCTTCAAACAGGAGTAAATATCCTGGTGCAGGAATTTGCAGCCCTCCCCACCATCTGGCAGTTTCCAGAGTACTTGGAATGCTAGACTGAGATCATCACCTCCTCAAGAGAAGTTACAGCAAAGGAGTGTCTACAGTTCAGGTTTCTTATATCTAGACCCAAAACAATAGTTCCTGTACTCTCAGCCTTGAGCACTAGATGTAGAATCTAGTGCAGAACCTCTCATATTGATTACAACTGATCTGTACCACCAAGGACTACCAGAACGAGAACACAGAACAGCTATGATTAAGGCAGCTTAACAAAGACATTCATCTGCACAAGACTCAAAACAGACTTGTGAACTTAATGAACATCTTTGGTGTAGGACAAATTTATTTTCAGTTTAATGGATGTATAAACAGACTTCCAAAAGAGAAAATTCAACAGCAGTTCTATGTTTAACCAAGGACAAGAGAAAAACTGCCATCACACGCCTCTGCCTGTTCCCTGAAGGAAGAGAGCACTAGTCACAGATAAGAGAAGCTTACAGGTTTGCAGTATCAGCTAGTCTTATCTCCGCTCTGCAGCCTTAGTCAGAAGACCAAATCAAGGATGAAAATAAGTCTTATTGAGCTACAAATTCATGTGGATTCTTCCTTTTCCCTTTGAAGCACATTATATCAAAGATATAACTACCAGTTATTCCAATGCTGCAGCCACTTGCTACTGTTATGCTGAAGTCCTATACTATAAGCATAGCTGGAGACATTTTCACCAATAAAGCATTTTTATTTTAAAAATCGCAACATAATAATCCTTCTTATGCTGGTTGTTCTTACTGGAACAGCTATCTTGTCAGGAGCATCTGTATTCTATGAGTTTCAAAAAATATTTTTTCCTCTTCTCTCTACGCCCCTCACTAACAGTCTTAGTGGCTTGACCTCTAAGAGATATATTATGGTGTTTCCACAGATTTTTCTGGGAAGCCTATACATCAGCCCCTGAAGTGCTGCTGACCAGTGACAGTAAATTTGATTTAGGCAGAGTTATGCTGACTGGACTAGCTGGAGCTGTGACCATATAGGTCTCCTGCTAGGGTTCACACAGGGCTTGTCATTGCTAAAACATTAAATGCTTTTTTTCCATCAGATCAGAACTCAGCTTGACCTATTGCATAATTTCTGAGGTTTAAGTACATTTGTACTGTATCCATCTGTCACTTTTGAGACACTTCAGTACCTGCCTGCAATAGGCAGAGTTTTATTGCAATTGCTTCTAGAATGAGCAAAGACAAGAATCACAAACCTTTTCAATATTTAATTATCTAGTATTGCATGGGCTGCTGTGAATTTGGAGGAAGTTATGCTTATGACTCATATGCTAGTACTGGAGGAGTTTTTCATTAAAAAGTAGCCCTAGGGAGGAAAATAAGAAAAAAAAAAAAGACCAAACCAGCCAACCACTGCTGAGAGCTGAATATCAACAACTGGTTCACTCAATGTCCAGTGACAGTGCATCCATCCAGGTAGAGCAAGCACTGATGTCTCATTCCTAAGAAAGTCTTATCAGCTAGACATCAGTCACTCTTCTCTCTCTTAATATTCAATGCAAGAAATGGCTGAAGACACAAAACTGGTGCTAAACTCTTCAGGACAGAATTTCAGATAGTCCTGACCTATAGCCATTCCTGGATCATATACAGGTTGGTCAAGTGTCTTCATGAAAGAAGAGACACCTTATGAAAGGGAAGTAGTCATTCCCATCCCAAATATGTTTCACTTTTTTTTTTTTTTAATAATACATCAAAGCAAATACTCAGTTCTGTGAAATAACTACTGGGGACAAGTTTCATACAGCTATTTTTTATGACAGCCTAAAAGCTTCATTTCTCTTCACTCGACAGACTATTACAGAGGATATTTAGTCATATATGAGCAGAAGCCCCCAGTTGGTAAGCATTAGTTTGCTATACCGTGTTTAGAGGTTCTTAGAAATATTACTACCACATATTCCCCCACAGCTATTCTGTTTTGCTGTGAACAGTAGAACTACTCAATGGAGAGAAATTCCTTCCCCTCAGTTACTATCTTCATATTGAGTTCATTGATAAAACAACAGTTCCTCATCACTGATAAGCCTTACACCTTAATAAGTTTGAAGAAGTCTCACACATTAGGGATACATTTATTTTTAACATAACTCCTACCATGCAGCTGTTGTGAGCCACCACTGTAGTGCTCACAGCACACAGTTTAAGTGTATGTGATAACAGGAACAGGTGATTAGAGGAAGGAACTATTCTGATATAGATTTATAATTGTCTGGTTTCCAGATTTAAGTCTTAGCTATACTTTTACCAAGCAATATCTAATCACAGATAAAAGAACAAAACCATTACAATAAAAAGCAGACATGGGCTTTGCTTGCTACTAGATCCTTACATTATTGATACATAAAGCTACCTATCAGGAAAACAGGATTTCAGCTTTTCCACATAAAAATTGAAGAAGACATAAGGATAGTCACTATCAACCTCAGAGCATTAGAGTTGAAGGCATTAAAAATAAATTTTTTTAACAAGTGTAACCTTCCCTCCTTTCAAAAAAACTCACCTGACTGAAATTCAAAGCTACAGGAAAGGACAAGTCTCTTATAGACTATAATTTATCCTACTAAAATCTCTATAGACATGACCTTCTACTACCTTTCTCCTCCTTTAAAGTTGTCTTATCTGTGCATTATCTTGTCTCACCCACAAATTATGGATCTGGGGCTCATTAGTGTAAACACAGCTGTAATAATTGCTATCAGGTGGAACTTGCTATTATCTAGTTAAGACAGCTTTCTGATGAGGAGTTTGAACACAACTTATTCAGTTTGACTGGTCACTATGTTACCCCACCTGAATGAGAGTTTTTAGATAACTTGTTTTTACTGTTTCTTTTTTAAATACTAGTATTACTACAACTATCTTTTACAGCTTATTTTTAAATTTATTTTTAATAGTGTGCATCTTAAAGCCTCCATAAACAACCAGAAAAGGTTATTGTAATTTTTTCCTCATATTTTAATGCTTAGATCTTCTTAACTGACTTATTATTTGAGTCATCTTTCACTGTTCCTCTCATTGTAAACTGATTTTCCTTTTCCCAGGTGCATATAATAGGAAAACTCCTCAAATATCTCTTCCTATCTTTCGATGTATGAGATAATTCTAAAGCATCTATTTCTGCTTTGACCTTAGTTTTAGCTACTTGCTTTTCTTCTGTTAATCCAATTCTATTTTTGGCTATAGCCTCAGTCACACCATAGTCTTCCAGTTGAAGCACTGCCAATCTTCTTAATGTAGTACTTCCCTTCCCCCTCCTTCAGGTTTTTAATCACTCTTCTTAAATTTTAGTCTATAAAAAATAATATATCAATTTTCTTATTAGAATTATTTATGTTAGTGTAGATTCACTGTTAATAAACCATTTAACCAATAAAAAATAATGCCAAACAACTACAGAAATATGGCTTATAAAATTCCCTTGTAACAATAAACCTTTATAAGAAATGGAGGATTAAATAAGAGGTCATGTACTGTTTGTTTTTTTCCAGAATATCCATGTGGACTTAGTTTCATGAGGTCTGACACCACCAAAGCCAGACAGCAAGTATGAAAAAAATTAAACTCTAATGGCTGTAATAAAGGAATATATTTGTATACCACCTTCTGTTTTCCAGCACCATACAAAGACTGTGTAGCTGCCTGTAATCTTCATATTGCCCTGTGAAGTAGATAACTAAAGTTATTCTCTTTCTCTGGAGACACTAATTACAAAATACTTGGAGCTGAAGTGAGACAGCTTTAGCTCCTCACAAAGACAGAAGCTACCACATCACTGTTGTCCTTCTCTACCTCAGTTAATTTTGTGGCTTCTCCTTAGGATACAGTTATTTTATTACTGAATGCTAGTTTGTGTACT
>JAYRBT010000001.1:46113623-46124532 GCA_036023395.1 Myiotriccus ornatus
ATGATTGTTTACAGTTGCTGAGTCCCAAATTAATGACGGTATATGCTCCAATAGTACCATCTGCCCTGACTAGATGTGAACTGGGACAGAGAAATATAAATCCTATCACCTCATCAGTGGGCAAAACTGTTCTGATTTGATTTGCAGCCTGTAACAGTGATGCAGAAATTCAGCAAGATGTTTGTGTGTAAAATGCTGGGTGTCTTACAAGGGACTTTAATTAAATTTTTAAAAAAAGGGGGGGAGGAATTTGTGGTAGGAAGAAGGTATAAGATTAATTCTTGCCTTTTGTTGTTGGGATTTCTCTACACGGAAGATGACACTGATAAAAGAGTTTAATGTCTCTGTAAACAACAGCAATCCTACCAGGAACAGCAAGTACACACACCCTGGGACTTTGGCTGCCTACGGAAGCAAAAAGGACCAAAAGGAGTACTAAATTATTTAAATCCTATGCTATTTAGCACTGACACAAAATTGCACTGTCTCAACAAAATCATATCAGATTTATTATTGCAGCTATTTTATTCCCATTTTTTTCTCTTTTGGGTTTTGGCAGAAAGCCCTCAAATAAAATGGTTTAGGTAATCAGCTAGCAGGCCAAAACTTCAACAAAACCATTCAGTGTTGAGGACTGCAGAATCTTCTTCTTCAGAGCCCAGTCTTTCTTGATGGTAACAGTTTAGGACTGTTGAGGTCTTTCTGCAGTCCAGGCTGGGAACACTTACTGCTCTCTCTCCCATGCCATGCCAGACACGGTCCTTTGCGTCTAATTTTCCTGTAACTAAAGAGAGCTTCTTGGGTCTACTCTAAGATCTTGGATTTTATATACCTCCTATGAGCTACTCTGTCAGAAAAGAGGGAATGGTAATGGGGCAATAGTGTGTATGGGAGATGCTGTGTTCACAGTCCCAACTAACAGAGACCCGTGATGGAAAGGCTACCTGGAATGCACTAGGGAAAGCTACATCTGTATTATTGGGCAATTTTAGTGACAGCATACATCTCACTGTAAGAAGCTCTTGATAAACTGGCATTAGCTCTTGATTAACTGGATGACATGTGCCATCCTACTTCTTGAGTAGGTAATGCATAGAACTCCCTTGTGGTTTGGTTGCCAGCTGTATCCAAAGGCTGTCCATGTTCCAGAATCAAAAAAAAGCCAAACCAAAACAAAACAAAACAAACCTGACTGGAATTCAGGATGTCAGAAAATATGGTCCAGGAAGCAGAACACTCTCAGAGTTTATATCTCTCTCAAGCTTTTTGGTGTGGTTGACATGCCTGAAGGATGGGATGTCATCCAGAGGGATGTGGACAAGCTTGTGAAGTTAGCCAATGGGAATCTCATGAGGTTCAACAAAGCCAAGCCCAAGGTGCTGCAGCTGGGTCAGGGCAATGCCCAGTACCAATATAGGCTGGGGGATGAACAGACTAAGAGCAGCCCTGAGGAGAAGGACTTGGAAGTGCTGGAGGGTGAGGGGCTGGACATGACCCAGCAAGGTGCACTCACGGCCCAGAAAGACAATTGTGTCCTGGGCTGCATCAAAAGCAGTGTGGACAGCAGGTCAAGGGAAGGGATTCTGCCCTTCTGCTCTGCTCTGCTCTGGTGAGACCCCAGCTTGAGTGCTGCATTCAGCTGCAGTGCCCCCAGCAAAGGAAGGACACTGACCTGCTATTGTAAGTCCAGAGGAGGACCACCAAGATGAATAGAGAGATGGAGCACACCTCTCCTATGAGAAAAGGCTGAGACAATAGGGATTGTTCAGCCTGGAGAAGGTTCAGCCTGGGGAGACGTTATTCCAGCCTTTCAGTATTTGAAGGGTGCCTACAAGAAAGATGGGGACCAATATTTAGCAGGGCCTGATTCAGTGGGCAATTATTTTGGATCTTTTTAGCCACTCCTTTCTCTTTCTGAAGAATGATCACCCCCTTTTCTTACCCTAATGAAGACCTGTAGGGTTTAAAAACTTTTTAAAGACCAGATAAGCAAATTTCAGATTTGTAGATAAGATTACTTTGATCAAAACCAGAACGTATAAACCTTTCTGCTTACTGAAGGTTGTGGGAAAACTTCAGCAAAGATCAAGATTTTAGTTAAGGAGTGAAGAGTGAATAGTCCTCAGTCTCCAGGTAGTGCAGGATTAGGATTAGTTTGGCTGAGGGAAGGGTTTGGAGGGAAAAGGCTAGCACGCTGTCCTCCCTTCTGTCTGCTAAGCTCTCATGAAAGCTCCTTTTTCCTCCTGTGACCAAGCAGATAAATGGCACAAGGTTGGCTTCCCGATGCACACTTTTATTAGTGAAACTCTAGGAAAAAGATTTGACTGTTTATCTGCAAAGGAGGAGTAGTCCCCTCACCAGTCTAGGGAGTACCTGCATACTTTAATTCCCCTGTCTTTCTGTCCCTCTTCAAAACAAGGCACCAGGATTGATGTCAATGTATTTCAGTTCAGTAGCCACGGGACCACTGAAGCAGTAACTATGCTGAGCCTTTCCAGTGATGCAGAAATGTTGAGTAAATGTCAACTGGATTTCAGGTTGAAGTTTCCAAGTTAAATCCTGATTCCCAGCTGTGTAACTGATATGACAAATGCAGATGTAACCTCTGTATCTGTTTCAGAGTTATGATGGCTGAGGTTGACTGTGCACGTACTCTTTTAGTATCTTTTGTCTCCCATTTACAAATAAACTGCATCTATTAAGTTAAGGTGACATTTGCTTAGAGTATTTAAAGGCACAGAAAAGTCTGGGGTATTTGTTTCATAAATCCTTTGTGTAAGCATTGGGTTGAATATTCCTAGATCTCACAGGCACAGGATCTTTGATTGCTTTTACTGCATTTTGTACGAATAGGCAGAACAGTGCTGTGACAACGAGAGATGACACCTGAGCCCTCCTTCTGTTCAAAGCAGCAAATTCATCAGGCTGATGTTATTGTAAGGAGATAAACACTTGCTTTTACTATTCCTGACTACCTGCTTATTTGATGAAATCAAATAAGTGGGTTTGGTCATCTGCATTCAAGAGATTAGGAATTAAAAATCAAGAGCTTGCAGTCAGTGTTACATAAGATATAAGGCTGACTTCTCTGCTTTACAGAATGTATACTTTAAATTCAGTTGCGTTAATCCTGATTTACAACACTCTAAAAGAAAGTAGGTTCATCAGACCAAGCCCTTGGCTAAAACATACTGACACACGTTGTTGGATCTGTTATGAATGATGAGTCTGACACAACCATGGCTCTTACCATTTTAGTCAAATGAAAGACAAGTTCTCATTCACTGATGTCCCAATGCAAAAATTTCAAAATTGCTAATTAGAACTAAAAATAACAAAAATATTCTATGTAAGGCTGAATAGCAGTGGAAATATAGTAAAAAATCCACAGTATGTCTTGTGATTCTTCATCACAACATGGAGAAGATTGAGACTAATGTGCTGACATTTCATGTTCTTTTTAATTTAGGTTTAGTGCTCACCACAAGGACAACTACACCTCTAGCTGGGGTTTCTGCTAAGGGAAACCTCCACTGAATGTCACATACATGGATGTGTATGTGCCATTCTAACTATATGGATCGTGTCACTCCTCTGACAAGTGCAAGTAGGTAGGTAGACTGGGTCCCTCATTAAAATCTGTATCATGTCAAGTTTGCTTTATTGTACCTTGACTTGAAATACAAAACTCTGCAGCTTCTGTTTTCAGGTGTGGTTGCTCCACTTCTAGCTTCCAGTAATCATATATTAAAAAATGTCCAGAATCAAGAATTACTGCCATGGTAAGAGATGGGTCTCAACCAGTGGTCTGAGACCCAGGAACTTTCAAAGAGGCAGGCATCTATCCACTCCTGGGGCTGGAAGAAAACTGCCTTTTCTACTAGACAGGATTCATAATGAAACGGTGGCAATAATGCTAATCAAAAATCTGAGAGCTTTCCTAAGAAATACTGGAATAACTTCAAATAAGACATTTTCAACATTGATAATTCTTTATTATTAATATTATTTTGCACTAAAAAAACCCAAACACATTTTATAAAACTTAACCTTTTTTTCCTGAATCTTCAACCATGTCAGTGATTTTTCCTTAGTTATCCTTTGAGTGTACCTTTAAGCTTTAGAGTTATCTAAAGCTCTCAGTTGTCATGTCTTACCCACCTGCAACTGCTCCAAAAGGCTGAGCTAGAAAAGATAAGAGACTGAAAGGAAAATATTTGTGTCCAAAAAAAGGTGTGCCACACGTCAGGGCTGTCCCAGAAGCAGCAAGCTGTTGCTGCAGAGATATTCATCTGCCTTTTCAAAGTCTAATATATTGTTCTGCTCTTTCAGCTATACGTACAAGACTGACTGGGTGATTAACTATCCCTTAAAAGAACATGCTGGCAATCAGGCTCTACAGACACTGTCTGTAACAGATATTCTGATATTTGTACTATTACAGGCTAATTAAAATGTGCCGCAATGCAACATGGTACAAGAAAATAAATATGAAACACTTATCTGTTATAGTAATAAAGCTGACACGGGTGCTCAGAATTTGGCTTCACAAGTAGCAAATCAGCTCTCTAAGACTCAAAGATTATTTAAAGGGTATACTTGACAGCTCAAAGAATGGTCAAAGGGAAATGAACCAGCTCAGAGTACCACCATGTTGCAAGTCTACAGAGTATCACTTGACAGCCTTCTAGAAGAGCAGAAATGCTTGTTCATAGCAAGGCTTTGCTACAATAAAAATGCCTTGTGAATTACTAACTAAATGGGGAGTGATCAGTTTGAGATGCTGACATAAATTTTCAGATGATTATCCAAAATGCCATGTGGAGTCAATGGGATCTGTCAGCTTGGATCTTCTTGAGAAGAAGGGTTAATTATTAAAAAAAAAAAAAAAAAGGAATGTTTTAGAGCAACGTAATTTCTGAAGCCATAGATTTCCACATAAAAATACGCCAACAGAGTTGGCAGAGATCAAGACTGTACTCAAACCTTGTGGCAGTGAAAATGAAATACCGAACGACAATTCTTTCTACACCCACTAAGTTTCATTCAGGAAGTATACCCAGCAATTTCATCATCTTGACGATATTCTCTGACCCTGAACAGACAAGCAGTTTTCCTTGCAATCATTTTACTGTTAGATATTTTAATCCTACATGGAATTACAACAGCATTACTGCCAAATCACACTAGAAGGGCAGTGCTTTTTGGTCTACCCAGAAAATGAGAACACTGACTTACCCAGCACAGGGAAGTACACTAAAAGCAGATGCTGCTAGGGAACTAAAATCTGAAACAAAAGTCCTGTGGAGAGAGTGGTGCAGAGAAGGAATAAAACAGTTCCTATAAATAGACAGTACATATGTCGGCAATGGATTTATGAATAGTCAAACAGCATAACATAAGAGACTTCATATACTGACTACACAGTGGAATTTTTTATTTTTATTAAATACATTCATTTAATTTAATCTTAGGAACTGAATCTTAGTTAAATCTCTTATCTACCTAACTAACTCCTGAATAACTGTATTCCTCATCATCTGAGTGGTTTGATCTTCAATGAATTTATTCCTGATCTCACCTCCCCCATCACAATAGGCAAAAAATATGTCTCTTTTGCCACACTACTTAGGACCTTGTTTATTTATGAAGTTGCTCCACAGTAACTGTGCAGCAACTTAATTTTCTAATTCAGTGTCATAAGCAGAGGTATTTTAAATTCCCTCCTATCCTAATGCAAACGGACTATCATCACAGCCAAACAAGCTTTAAGTGAGTTACCCAAGACAGCAGAACTTCAGGTTGGCCTCCAGTTAGCCCTGTCACTGTCACACCTCACTTTACAGCTGAGCAAGATCTCACACTGCTTGAGAAGACTCCCCTTAGTGCTGCTATAGAAACGTAGTAATGTAAAACATGGGGCTTATTGTGGTGAGCTCTTTGTCAAAAGGCATAATTGTCACTGGTGTTTATGTAAATAGGACTGGGCCTTTGATGTGATTGAGTAAGCTGCACATTATACTACGTTACGTGCCAGTTAAACATGGATGAAAAGAAACAAGAGCTCCATAACACTTACACAAAATTACCACCATGCAGTTCGAGTGTGCATAAACAAACATGTACTAAAGTAGTCTATTTAGTAGTAACTTCTGACATGAAACAAGTAGAAGTTTAGTCTTCACCTGGAAAAGTTTCTCATCACATTCTCAGGGTGGAATTTCTGGGTGCCAATGCTGTGGTTGCAATTGTCTTGCTAAATGTTTCAATAACTCTTGATAATGTTCACGGGCAGTTAAAGCATTTGCTGAGGAAGTACACCCCTCTGTTCAGTGTCTACTGTCACTAATCCTGCCAGGTACATTTCTCACGCAGAATAGGGCTTTTGTTCTTAGTTTAAAAATTTAGATGTTAGTTATTTTAGGAATTTTTTAGGTCAGCACTTTGCTGACCCCCTCCATAGGGATTGTTTGTTCAATAATGCATTCAGGACAACTGCTGGTCCTCCTGCAAAATAGGATGTAGATATCCTGTGAGTAAAGATGACTTGAATGAGCTTCAAGGTGAAAGCTTCTAGCCTTCACTGTGTTTCTTACACCATCTGAACCTGTCCTCCACAATATCAAATCGCACCTTATTTGAAGCATCAACAGCCATATGCAGTTACATGCAAAGTTGATTAAGTATTTCACCTGTAGCTCCTGTGCATTTTACATATATATCTATAGGAATTATGTCTAACCTGTAATGGCTGTAAATGGCTACAGATGGAATCAAATAATCATAGAATCATTAAGGTTGGAAAAGACCTCCAAGATCATCAATCCAACCTTTGACCAAATACCACCACGCCCACTAAACCATATCGCAAAGTGCCACATCTACTTGTTTTTTGAACACTTCCAGGGATGGTGACCCAAACACTTCTCTGAGGAGCCTGTTCCAATGCTTAACCATCTTTGCTCAAAGATAAAAGCTTTGAGCAAAATACATGACCTGTGTGGTGTTATAACTGCTCTGTATGACACTTCCCAACAGTAGCAATCATAGTAATGGTGTCACAGTGCAAAAATAGCCCAAAAAAGTTCTTTCACAGACATTCTTCTGACAAAAGAAAGAGATGGATCCTTTAGAAAGAAGTGATTCTAAGAGATAGTCACTGTTCTTAAGACCAAAACCACAGCATAAACTATATGAAAGTATTTCACAGGAAATGTAGATGGCAAACGTACAAAAGGAACATTGTTTCATATCATGTAATGATGTTTATATTTCAGATCCTCATAAGCTAAGAGAAGATTCTGTAACTGCCTTTACACTAAAAATATTTCTTCTTGCTGATGTGTATCACTGAGCAGTTGAAAGAAGATCACAGTAAAAAACATCAAGATCACTTGTACCTTTAATCCATTATAAAGTTGAAATTCGATTTTTTCCCCTAAAAATAAAAATGCCATTGTATATTCATCCAACATCTTATTGACAGTTGCTTATTTTTAGTGATTTTAAGGAGGCAGGAAGGAGAAGAACAAGTTAGTCTTTGATGTCTGTGGTTCCAACAGTAAGGAGTTGGAGACTTCTTTGAGAATAATTTAAATCTAATCAATTTAGTTCAGCTGGTACAACGTTACAGCAATAAAAAGGTTTACCTGTACAAAGAAAAAAAAATCGATTAATGAGAAAATGCATTAAAAAGAACAGGACTGATCATTTGAGTGGCAGGAGGTGACTTTCCATCTCTAAATTCTCTTTTTCACATGATCTGCTTTTCTGGAAAGTGCTTCATACCAGTGTCAAGCAGGTTTAAAACTTTACCAAATATACGAGTTACATTTTATACTGTATGAGTGCAGAAAATCTGAGATGAAAAGACATTAGACACAGAGGTGGTGTTCTTCTTAACTAAAGAAAAATGTGTATAAGCTACTAAAATACTTTACACAGAATGAAAATAAATCTCAGTGACCCGAACTAAAACCTAATACTTTAAGATTACCAAAACTCCCTCAAAAGTAAACTGAACTAGCAAACAAACTACAAGTCTTTAAAGCAGGGAAGATCTCTTCTAAAAAGGAAAGAAGGTAGAACATTCTGATACACAGGTGCCAAGAAAATCCCAGTGGATAGAGATATGGTTACCTGATCCTAACTAAGGATCACAAAAGGGTGACCAGTTCCCCCTCCACACCATTCAGCTCAGAAAGGTCTCTTCGCAATGCCACCACACAACCACATCTGTACTGCTTTTCAGTGGCTCAGTCTCCAAATGTATGCTTTTACAGTTGGGTTCATACAGCCCAAAGCCCCTCACCCGAACCTGTTTGGCCCACACAGACAGCAGGTCTGCACACCAAGTCACAGCATGCTGTAGCAAACGGAGTTCCTGCTTTTCTGTTCCCTGCTGGCATTCAGACCATACAGGCCGATAGTGAGCCACATCAGCCCTGATCCAGGTGACCATGTAACCATCTGATGTCTAATGTTGACACAAGCAAGCCAGTGGGAATAAACAGGAAGGGGGAAGGCAGGACTTTCTCTCTGGGTGGCAGAGAGATTGCCTCTGTTGTCCTAAGCCATCAGTTTGTTCAGTGTCCTAAACCAACTACAATCATATCCTTTAATAATTCTATGTAATAAGTCACACAAACCTCTATTATGTAATTTTTTAGGCGTTATACTTACATATAGTAAGTATTACTCTTGTCATCTTTAGAAATACTCTAGATAGGAAATATATTGTTCAATAGCTAGGAAGCAGTGATCATAATGCTAAACAGCAACCCCATCTTTCTTCAAAGTATGATCTAATTTGGATTCTAATTATGTGAAATGAAGAGAACATGTAAAAGTCTGAAGCTGTGTACAGATAAATCCCAGCTAGAAGATCTGGGTGCCTCAAGCACCTAGAGCATAACTGAGGCACAACTTAAACACCTAGATCCACAAGTACAATGGTGGATTGCAGGTGACCAAGCTCTGGAACAAACTGCCCAGAGAGGTTGTGGAGTCTCCCCCACTGAAGGTATTTAGGAACCATCTGGACACAATCCTATGCCATGTGCTCTAGGATGGCCCTGCTTGAGCTGGGAGGTTGTACCAGATGACCAACTGTGGTCCCTTCCAACCTGACCTATTCTGTGAGTTTGATTCTGCGATTTACAAAAGTTAAAGCTTAAATTCCTTATGTATCCCACATTCCAGCTAAACATTCTCCAAGTGCCAAGCATCCAATATCTGAAGGGCACCTCGGTTTGGATTCCAGATTTGAGGTCACAAATGATCTGCCAAATTCCAGTTCTGGGGAAGGACCCTCCCTGTAACAGGACAGGGTTTCAGATTGGACTGCAGAAGTGGACACTACCCCAAATACTGGAAAGTGGAATCTGTTTAACTGCAACTGTTTCATCTGAATGGCTTAGGCTGAATACAAGTAAAGCTGGTAATGTGCTAAATCCTACTCTGAAACCTTACCATTTCCTACGAGCTGTGATTACACACCTCTTTGCTTAGCATCCCCCTTACTTCAGCAGCTATGGAAAAGTCCTTGAAGTTCTGTCCTTATTACCAAGCAGTGAGGCCAAACTGAGAAATATTACTGGAGTGACCAGGTTGTGCAGAGGAGGCAAAGGGAAGGTGGCTTCTCCTTCAAGCTAGCTCTAGCCTGCTTCCATGAGCTGAACAGCCACAAGCGGCTGGAGGATATCTTCAAGTACAGCTTCATCCAAAAGCCATCCAGCAAATGCTCTCCAAGGTGCTCTGAGATTTAACCCAAAGTACAGCTGATCAGGAAATGTGCTTCAAAAGCACATTCCTTATTGAAACAAAAAGTGCTAAAGCAGCATTATACTGAACCCTTACTCACCGCAGAGGTTGCACTAAGCACCTAAATATTTTGCAGTGAAACTGGTGTCTCTAAGTCACTGAGAAGGTCACCAGTACTTCATCTATCCCTAAGTACAACATACCACAACTGAATTCTGAAAGCACCTTAGTCCTACAGAAGTAAAAGTCCTTTGGGATCAGAATTCTACTTTCAAAGTATTCCATTTCTGCCTATTGTCTTATGAGCTAGTTGAAAAATATTTTCCTACATGAACCTCTTAAGAAACCTTATAGTTTATGTCTCTGCAGGCTCACTGCAGTGCCTGATGCTCTCCCCACTCCAGAACACAGGACAGAGGTCCCTGACCAGCCTGGTGGGGTGCAGGGCACCAGCCATACTGCCCTCTGAGCAGATGCCCACCCAGAAATTTCCCTGTCAAAATCTATCAGAACCAAGAGAAAGAAGGGCAGCACACTGCTCCCTCTGGGCTGTTCGCCCGTGGGGTGTGGGTGCCGGGAGGGCCCTGAGGGGTCCCGATGGGATGGATGGATGGATGGACGGACGGATGGATGGATGGATGGATGGATGGATGGACGGACAGGCCGACGGAAAGTGGTGCAGTGGCTAGGGTGGACCCGCGGGGTGCAGTGCCGGGCCGGGGTCTGGAGGCGGGGGCCGGGTGCGCGGTGCCCTCGGGGCGGGGGCGGCGGGCGGGCAGCGCCGGCCTGCGGGCACCTCCACCCCGCCCGGAGACCCCGAGGGCGGGGGCGGCACTGCGGGATTCCCGAAGGCCCCGGCGAGGGGGCGGTGGCGGCGGCGGGGCCGGGCGGCCGCGCCATGGAGGCGCCGGCTGCCTTCCCTTCGCCCGGCGCGCCTCCCGCCCTCCGCCGCGGCGCCTCCTGCCCGCGCCGCTCCCCCCAGCCTCGCCTCGCTGTTTCCTCACCGGCCGAGGAGTGGATCTTGGAGGATTTCCGCCGCAGGGACATCTTCAGCGCGGTGTCCAGGCCGGCCCTGTTCGGCATGGTGCGGCCGGGCGCGGCGGGCTGGCCATGGGCCCCCCCGCACGCAGACGCCGCGCTGCGGCCG
>JAYRBT010000001.1:46124632-46149168 GCA_036023395.1 Myiotriccus ornatus
GGCTGCGGGGGCGGGCGAGGCGCGGGGCCCGGGCCGGGCCGCGCTCCCCGCTCGCCGCCGGGCGGGGGATGCCCTCCCGGGGAACCTCCGTGCGCCCGGTGTGAGCCATGGCGGACGGCACGCTACGGGCAGGGCCTGGGTTTTGTGGGTCCCTTTGAGGCGTCTGTCTGGAACTAGGATTTCACGAGACGTTTTAGGCGCATAAAGGATCCCAGCGAACCCCACGCTGGGATCAGGGTCCTTAGCCGGGGTTCTTTGTTCCAGTTACAAGGGCATCTTTCATCGCTGTGGCATGCCGCCAGCCTCAGCACAAAAGATACCGTTCCTCCTCAGAATATCTGGTAAATCAAAGGTAAAAAAAGAAAAGAAATAGAGGAAATATTAATCAATATAGCACTTAACTCTTACAGCGCGTCAGCTTTCTCTGCAAAACATTTGCAACCATGAGAATTTACCTGCCAAGGATGGGCAAAGAGGAAATATAATTGAATAGGGGAAAGAAATAACTAAAAAGATGCCTCTCAATCTTTGCAGATGTTGGTCTTAACCGGGCATAGCTAGCAGTGATTGCCACGTCTTAAGGGGTTACCTTCTCTACCAAGGGGGCTTCAAGGTAGGATGGTTTAAATGAGGCAGAAGCTCCCATGAGAAGGATATACTGAGTTTTGGGAAGACCTACTGCATAAGAAATGGTTCTTGGTACCTTCAAGGTCTGTGAGAAACAGCCCTGAATCTGTATCTAAACCATTCTACCATACAGATTTGGCTAGCATACACGATAGGGAATGTGGGTGGTATTTCAAAGGTCATAAATAATGCTAAACCACTGAATCTCACTGTACTTTGATGTCCTCATGGACATAGTATGGAAACTGATACCTTCCATAATGCTGAAACTGATACTTTCCAGATACAACTTTATACAATGTTGTAAATAGAATTTTTGATGTCAAATCACTTTGTGCTTCATAAATACAAAGTAGTCTAGAAATGTGGCATTTTACACTGACTGCTTTGAGTGCATCATAGCCCACCTGGAGATGTTTGCTTTGGGACTGGACTGCTGCAGACAGACATTTCTTGCCTATGAGAAACTACTTGTGGATTTTATCCCTTTGGAAGAAGGCTGGCACAAGAGCTGTTGTGAATGAAACCATCCACTAAGGGCAATGCTGAATGCTGATGTTCCTGCATGCCTTTCCTGTTTTAAGTCCATGACATGAAGCTGGTTATTGTCATGAACATAATTTTCTCCATCAGCTACTCTTTCTCCTCTCCACAAATTATTTTTTGTTACAGTCAGTGTCTTTGCACCAGCAGGAATTGCCTGGATAACAGAATATCAGTTCACTTATGTTCTTAGCTAGTAGACAAATTAAAGTGAAGTTCACTTCGGGTTCAGGCTGCCAGATCAAAGTCAAAGAATGCTCCAAAAAAAGGACCAAAAAAGAATGGCAACTCCTGGTTTCATGTTTACTTTTTCAGTCAGAAATTAGCCATGAGGTGCACTGCAAAATTTACAGGACACTAAAAGTATTGTCGGCTGTAAGCTGTCAGCCCTGTCAGCCTGTGAGCCCACAGCAGCTAAGTGCACTTATTCCTTCACATGCACTGCACTCGCTTTCACCTCTGCACACTCAGTGTTCTCGAAGAGTGCTCTAGATAGCACACCATCTGCCTTGCATTTACACGGGGCTACTCACTCGTAAACTTGACTACTTCGAAGAGATTTAATTACCCAACCCACACTTACCTCAACAAGCCTGAGATGTATCCCTGTGGAAGGAAGCTCCCTGGGCACTAATGACCAGGCATTTCTGTAAAGCTTAATGGCATGGAAGAAAGAAAACACATCTTTGCCCCTGCGTAGACTGAGAGTCTCAGAGGGCCTGCCTGCAATGTCTGTCTCAAGTCACAAGTTGATATAATCGTATACTGCAGTCTAACAGGAAGCTGAGGGGAGAAGGTGGACTGCAAAAATGTCTAAGGAAACCAAGCGTGCAGGATAATCTTGGTACCTGAGAAAGAACCTGGGTCCTGCTCAGCAGGCTTAAGAGTGGGGCCCGCAGGAAAACTAAGTGTGCAGTCCAGAGGTGAACTCATGTTGGTTGTGTTTCTGAAAGCTCACATTCATTAGTAACAGCTGACAAGCTGCAGGTGAGCCCTGAGCTTTGAGAAAAGAAACCAATTGTTCTGCTGTGCAGGACTCACCTTTGTCATTGTGTAATGCAATGCCTGTCTTTGTCATAGCGCTGATGTGCACTAAATTGCATATTATCGGACCATGAGTCAGGGCAGTATTATTCCCTGGGGTCTGTCATAATGGCTCCATGGTTTGAACGATGTACCAAAAAAAAAAAAGGAGTTGGTATTTTTCAAATTACAATGTGATGACTTTTCTAGTATTTATAGCAATGTACTTTCAAAGAGCTCAGTATGCATAATAATTATTTCAGTGTAATAAATAAAGCAAAGGCAGGAAGGATGGTCCTGTAGTTAATGTGCCAGACTGGGAGACAGGATATCTTTGTGCTATTTCTGACTGTGCCAGATACCGCCTGGGACCTTGGAAAGATTGTTAAGCCCAAATTTCCAAAAGATGCATTCTCTGTTCCAATTACTAATGTTATACACAGTTCGGTTCTGGAGGGAAAAAAAGGGAACACACCTTTCTCAGACTAATCAAAGAACTATTAGGTGAGAGCTAATTAATATAGAAAAGAAAAAAGAAAGAAATTAAAGAATGCTACTACTACTTAAACAAAAGAAAAAATAGGAATAATTCATTTTTAATGATAGTTAATAATAGTTCATTAATAATAGTTCATTTTTTTGTAGACTCACTCTTCATGTCTGTCATTTTTTTGGTGTTGTGCTCACCCTCCCACTGCCTCTGCAGAGTCAACACTGTCAGCCTTTGTCAAGCAGTGGGTGTTGGTGCTGTGGCTGGACATCCATGTGTTCCCAGTAAGTTCTTTGTTGAGAACAGCAAAGAACTAATATCGGGCTACTTTATTTGAGTTTTAAAATCCCTTTACACCTTACTCTTTCTTCATTTGTCTACAGCTCCACTTTAATCCAATTGTATTATCTGTGATGCCATTTATGTATGTTACATACTTGTTCTTGTGTAATCCCTAAGCTGTATTTGTCCAATTCTCAAGTCTGCACTGCTTTAGCTTACTACTGGAGAGCTCTTTATAGCCCCAAGTTCTCCAGTGCCAAGGCTGTCCCCTTTTTTTATCATCCTATGCCTCCTGTGAGCCGACTCTCAGGGGACCCTGCTGTCATACCAGGCCTGTATTCCTCTACACCTTATGTTATTATGTTATATATAATTATATTAGTCATAAGCCTGTGGCCTCCTTCCAGCAATGGTGGTGTTAGGCTGCAGGATGAGAATAATCTCATGCAAGTTCTGCTTGCCTAACTCTGTGTTAAAAAAACAAAACAAAACAAAACAAAAATCCAACAACAAACCAAAAAAAAACAACCAAACAAACAAAAACCAAAACAGTGTAATAGATTCTCTTGGTCTTAAATCAAATCTTTGTGTTGTGATGCTTTGCTCTTATTGACATGCACAGGATCAAAATGAGCATAATGCAGACAATGTGCTGAGATACATGGGAGCTATCTGTCACTCATCATGACATTTTAAAAAAAGATAGTATATAATTTAAACCTGCCCTTTTTCAGTTTGAAGCCATTACACCTTGTCCTTTCACTACGTGCACTTGTACAAAGTCCCTCCCCAGCTCTCTGGTCAGCCCCGTTCAGATCCTGGAAGGCGCTATAAGATCTCCCCAGACCCTTCTCTTCTCCAGGCTGAACAGCCCCTGCTCGCTCAGCCTGTCTTCATAGGAAACATTTAAGATTGATTTTCAGAATGTAAATAATTCTCAAAATGCATGAGGTGCATTTTCATTATTTTGATTCACTTCCCTGTCCCACAGCTAGGTTGCTGGCTAATGTGAGTCCAATATTCTTTGGTTTTGCAATCAATGAGATTGGTGCAAAGGGAATACAAGGCAGGCAAACAATGCTGTCACACTGATTTTGTGGCACTCATTTTGTATGGTTGTAAACAAATGCAGAAAAAGCAAAAGTTGGTCCCAAATAGGTGTGCTCGGAAAGACTGAAAAGAAGCTTGAGAGAACTGACACACTTGTTAAGACTGAACCATATTCTGCAGCATGTGTAAATATTCCAAAATATGCTTTGAACCAGCTATTATGTCCAGGCCACCATATGATTGGAAATAATATGAGTTCAGTATATAGTGTATCTGTAACTTACATGTTATTCAAAATATTTTGATAACAGAAAAAAATAAAGTGTCATGTCGAACACAGAAGAAGAAGAAGAAGAAAAAAAGAAAAGACAAAACCCCACGGAAATATAATTTAGTATAGTAGAGAATTATTCACACACAAAGATATAGATAGATATAAATATATGTATGTGTATATATATATATAAAACAGATGACCTGAAGGAACCCAACAAGGAAGATAGAGATGGACTTTTTACAAGAGCGTGTAGTGAGTGACTGGACAAGGGGGAATGGATTCAAACTAAAAGGGAGTAGGTTTAGATTACGTATTAGAACTAAGTTCTTTGTTGTGAGGGTGGTAAGGCACTGGAACAGGTTGCCCAGAGAAGTTGTGGATGCCCCATTCCTGAAGGTGTTCAAGGCCAGGCTGGATGGGTCTCTGAGCAACTTAGTCTAGTGAAAGGTGTCCCTGCCTATGGCAGAGGCGTTGGAACTAGATGGCCTTTAAGGTCCCTTCCAACCAAAACTATTCTATGGTTCTATGATCTTGTGTAGTCTAGGGACCAGCACTCACAGCTGTCCTTGTTTGCAGTGTTTTGGTGGACTAAGATGAAAGGCTCATGGCTCTCTGCCCTGTTGCTTTTCAGGAACAATGTCCGACTCTTGCCCTGCAAACTGAGGTTTCTTCCTTTGCTGGGAGCCATTCCTGCAGTCTAGAAACCTGCTTCCTAAACACCGGTCTCCAGGGAGCTTACAGAGGGGTAGTGTCATCATCCCCATTTCCTCAGGGCAGAGGAAGCAGCGGGAGCGGCGCTGGCTTCTGCTGGGCCATCTGGAGAAGCAAAGCTCCGACGGGAGTGCGGAGCTCAGGACCGCAGTGCTCCCGCCCTGGGGAACGCCGTGTTCCCAGCGCGAGCGGACAGCAGGGAAGACGCCGACAGGACCCGCTGCAGCACCTCGGAGAGCTCCCGGCGCCGGGAACGGGGCCGGGCTCCGCGCCTGAAGGTGCCGCCTCCCCACGGCAACACCGGGAGTGAAACACCGGTCAGTGCACTCCGCAGCTGGCTTTTCTCGGGTTTGTTCAAACATGAGTTAATTAATTTTGTTTCACAATGAGCATTCATTTATTTGATCGTCCCGCTAGTATTTCCACGCCCTGAGAAACGAATGGCGATGGCGCAATGTTCAAGGAGCTTCTGCCCTGCCCTCCGTCCCAGGGCAGCGCCAGCCCTGCAGAGCACGAAGGGAAAGCGTTTTTTCCCAAATCGTATTTTTTCCCCCTCCCTGTTGGAAGCAGCTGGGGCTCGGCGGGAGGAGCAGCGTGTCTCCCCCCCGTCCCCCCCGCTTCCCGGTCCACGGTGCTAACCGCTCCCCCAGTGCCTAGAGGTCCCGAGAAGCTGACTTTAATAGCATTCCCCCACACCGTCTCCCCCAGCTCAGGCCGCACTGTGATCTGAGAAATGCTCATTAGGCCCCGGCCATGACGAACTGCACCTCGACTAAGCCCCTCTTTAACTTATCAGAAACAATGCCCGTTCCCAGGAACTAGTGTTTTCTAATGAGCACCTGTATTTTAAGAAACAGCCTTGGAAACTTATTTTTCTTGCCTGAATAACAACCCAAGTGGAACAATATTTTTGTTGCCAAACTTTCAAAGAAGGATACTGACTCAAAATGTGGCCAGTATGAAAAATTACTATGGCTAAATCCCACTCTCTAACGACCCTATAAACAGTGGTCCAAAGTGAGATCCTTTCGAGCTCTCACTTCCCAGAAGGTGAGGGGCTAATGTGTATATCTCAAACACTGATAACCAGATGGCTGTGGAGCAATCCAAGGACTGTTAGTAATAACAGACAAGAATTGTTGGTAATAACCAAGGACTACTGATATTAACACACGAGGAGAAAGAACAACTTTTGGCCAGAGAAGGGGAACCAGGTGGATACAGCGCAGCACTCTTCCATTAGAAAGAACCACAACACAGTACAACGCAAGTGCTGGAATGATTGGCAGGAAGAGGACATGGACTATAAAGTGGGATTAGGACCATCAAAGACCCCTGAAGCCCTCTGACCCATTTCCAGAAAAGCCTAAATGAACGGACTGTGCACGATAACTAATTAGCATAGAAAGTGAGAAACCATAAAAAGGTTGCTGTCCATAAAAAGGCAACTCCCCCCCAGCCTGGGGTGTTCCCCCAGACCCTGGACATCTCATCAGCTGGACTGCCATTTAGCAGCAGAATCAATGCTGAAACCAAGATTTGCATCCTCTCAGCTAGGTCAGCACTGAAATCAGAATTGGCATCCCACCAACTGGATCAACACTGGAGTAAGGGCTAGTGATCCCTTTTTATCTCTCTTTTTCTTTTCCTCTCTTTTTCTCTTTTCGTTTCCTTAATTCATCTCTCCCCTTTTAATTAGCCTCTTTAATTTTTCTTTTCCCTGCCACTCTAGTGCTTTATCCAAAATTCACTGGCATGTGCCTATATAGTAGGTCAGGGACTAACATACCAATTTCCATGCAAAGTTTGTAACTTACTGATAAAACTCTCCGGTTGTTTGCAGACCCTCTGACTTTTGTCGTTCCTTTTGACCAATGAGCATTTTCGAACGTAAAGTGCTTCCTTCCCCCTAAGGGAGGGTCGTCATATAGTACCCTCTTGCCAGTCACCTTCCCCTTCGGAGGCAGGTCTGTGCTCCAGGACCCACCGCCGAGCCAGCACTTGCTCCTTGTTGACTGGCGCCCTCTCCTGCTGTGCGACATGTTTTCCTCGCGGACTCTGGGAGTTTCTGAGAATTCAATGGATCCAGGCAACACACAGGGATGCGCCCGGGGCTGCCGAGGAACCCTGCACTGGGGCTCCGGACATGCTTTTGCTCTCAGCAAACTTCTGTCCAAAAGAGACTGGCTCATTCAAATTGTTCTGCCTTCCCCAATTCTCCCACTATCAAAGTGAGAATTAATCTCATCACGGTGCTTTCTTTTTTGGGGTCTCAAATTGCATTACTCTCAGGGGCATCTCACAAGCACGGACGCAGGGGAATAATAAGTGAAATCATCTGGGAGGTCAGAGTCATCATTTGAGATTCATGTCCAAGGGGGAAAAAAAATTAAAAATTGGAGTCTGTGGACTTAGAGGTGCCTTAAAAAAGAGGGATGGGGGGTGGACTAAATTTTACAGACCCTTTGCTTAAATAACCCCAAACTTGGGTTTTCACGTCAATCCCACATGGAACAAAAAACATGAAGAAAAACAAAATAAGAAAATGGAATTTTAACAGTACAAACAGGAAAAAGGTATCAGCTGTCACAATATTGGAGACAGCCCCCAACTGTAGTGTTTAAGAAATGCCAAAACAGCTCAACAGAAGGACCTGAATCCAGACACGCAATAATTCTGATGTAAACATTATACTATGATGCTTATAGATCTTCCTTATGAATATATGGTTTTTTCTTATAGCATTCAATTTATTGTATGTGTGTATGTACAGAGACAAATTACTGGGCTGAGAAAGGACTAATATGATTCTTTAAAATCACTGTATGTGTATTAAAGTTAACTGCTATACATATGCAGATTAACTACACGCTAACTCTATGCTCATATTGGCAATTCCTGTTCTTTCAGCGTTTATATGTGCCCTCTTAACATGGAACAAATGTAATAAACTGCATGCAAAATGTGTCTAAAAACCAGTAAAAGGAATAGTACCAGCAGCCAAAGTGCTCTATAAATGCATTACTCACTCAGATAAGGGCAAGACCTCTGTATTAAAATAGCAACACGGTATGCTTTCTTGGGCACACATGCCTAGAGGTAAAGGATGAACCATTAATAATGTAGCTCAAATGTGTGTGAACTGCAAAAATAGCTCACAGGCTCTGTAAGGTATGTCAAATGCTCAGCACAGCAGATCCAATGCTGTGTAAGGAAACACATTACAGTGCAACTGGCCTAGATGAAGGCTTAGTACTAAAGATGAGATGGAAAGGTTCAACGTAAAATTTAAGTGCTTTTCTTGGAAATAGAAGCAATATACTGTATCTGACCCACTTTACTTCAGGACAAGAACCCCAAGTGTGGGTTATAAAGGGCTGAAGTTAGGCCCTTAAAAAGGGTTGCTTAAAATAATGGGACAAAGTGGTCCCACATATCCTATTATAGCTGTTCAACCTGTGGACGAAAACCAAAGCTATGTTCGTTTTTGTTTTATTGTGTATATGTTTCATTTTTTGCACTTCAGGCAATTTACATTGCACTACAGATAAATTTAGTGGTGGGATAAACACCTTCTGGACTAAGTGTGAATGCCAAGGAGCAACTTGCACTGAGCTGGTATCTAGTGAACTTGTTCCAGGTCTGGCTCAAAGTAGTCAAAGTTCAGTATAAGTCCAGGGAAAAAAAGGAAATAGGAGAAATTTTGCTTTGAGATACCTTGTACATCCGAAAGGTGGGCTAACCCCATTCCTGCTGTAAACATGAGCAGACTGAGGGAAGTCTGCAGGATGCTGTACTTGCCTGTTGTTGATGGTTTCTGTGTGCAGGCTGAAATTATATTAGCTGCACAGCATCTCAGGAGAGCTAATTATATTTTTAATTTTCAAGGCTGATCTCTGAGTGCTGCATTGTCAGTCTGGCCATGTCTATTGTTCTGAATGCTGCTCTGATCAAAGCTGGGTATGCACAGCTCCACAGTTAAAACCACAGTATATGACCGTATAACAAGAGCCCTGAGCTTTCTGCCATTTACCCCTCTCTCCCTTGAAATCCTGCAGACTGCACGGATGTGTATGGTCAGTACATTCAAAAGGAGAGTCAAGCCTTAAAGCCTCTTCAGGAACTGATAAATCCTCCAACTCTCAATCAACTTAGTGGCTCTTTTCAGGGGTATATACTGAAATAAATACTCCTTAAATTTTGATGGGATGAGGAGACTGGCAAGACTACTTACTAGCATTTGTGAAATGATAATCCAGGAATTTTCTGGACTGTTTGTCTGAAGATCCTATGTAGCTTTTCCTGATCTGGTTGTCTAGAGCAGACAGTTACCATTACATTGACCATGTTGGTCTGCCCACCATTCATGACCTGTAGGCTCTCAGCTGGCTCCTCATCCACCCTGACACTGAACTCATGCATTCTGCTGTTCTCACACACAAAGGACAGCTTTTCCCCATCACTGTCCTGGGCTGTCCTTCCTAAAGAGCCTGTATCCAGCCAGTGCAGCACTCCAGTTGCGTGAGCTATCCCATCAGGTCTCTGTGATCCTGGTGAGATCATAGTCTTGTAACTGCACACAAATGTCTGATTCCCCCTGCTTGATCCCCGTGCTGTCTGCACTGGTCCACAGGCACTTGAGATACTGATTTCCTAGAGAAAGTAAGACATCTGCCCCCACCATACTGGCCTGTATTTGTGTGAACACACCTGGAATGACCCTCCTTCAGCTTTCTTCTGTTAACAGGTTTCTCTTGCCCACACTGCTCTGCACACTCTGGTTATCAACTTGTTCCACCATTTCCTCACTTGGTTGCAGGATGTCCTGTCCCTCCCCGCATCATTCCTAGTTGGCCTAGTGGAATTTTTTCCTCACCAGCTTGGCTGGGCTCTGATCAGTCACTTGGTAGTTACTACATGACTGCACAGAGTTACTTCAGCTGGAGCTTGACATGGGGAAATGGCATCTGCTTTTAAAAGCAGAACAGTTATTTCCCATCAAGGCAAAAGCATGAAGTGGTAGGACATAACCTGCTATAATTTACTATTTCCTTTTATATTTCCGAATTTGCACATTGCTAACTGTTGTGTCAATAACTGCAGAGAACTGTCTTCTCTCACACATGCCTCTGGATCCTTTCTTTATGTACTGATATATTCACTTTTCTCATTAATCAACAGTCTTTTTTAACTAGAACTAGGCTGTGCACCTCTGCTTGGCTGTACAAATTCAGCCGTATTTATCCCAGAACTAAGCCAGACCTTATTGTCGTATCTATATTAACATAATTTAACCAGGTCTGGGGCTTAACAAGACACTTGATGCCAAAACCAGCCTGATAACCTACTCTGCACATTCCAGTCAAACTATCATATTTCATCCATTTTCCATTTGGCTATTGTTTTTAGATGAAAAGGCCACACTTATGATTCAGTTGTATACCATACGACAACCTCCCTAGGTAACTAACTCCCTCCTTGTATTTCTAAAGATCTAAACATATGAATAGAATGACCCCTTGACACTGAGTCAAACCCAGAGAGGTTGTGCAACCTATCTTGAGGATGTTTCTGCATAAATCATAACTTCTTGCATTATTTTGTTGACTTCATATTAGAATGTTTGACGAACTTTTTGGGCCACAGCACTGTGAATATATGTTCTATATCTTGGTTTTCTCAGTTCTCTGCTCCTGCTTTTCTGGTTTATGGTGCAGTAACATCACTATTATGGTACAAGTATGCCACAGACCCATCAAAACACAAGATGATGTCCTTGTATTAATTTTGGAGCTATTCTGAGAAATTTGGTGCTGAATAAACCCTGAAAGTCAGACTGAAAACCAGAAGAGTCATGCCCCTATTATACTAAATCTCTCTCCCTTTCTAGTCACAATTCACATGAACTTTTCAATAGTGCCACAGGAAAGTACTTTGTGGAAATAGTCTGTTCCTAAGATGAAGGAATGAAAATGGTTACAGGTGTATAAAAAGACATAATGAATATGGAAGGGAAGCAAAAGGAAGCTGGAAAGGGTCTAAAGAACAGGATGAAATTAAAACACTTCTGCTCAGTTTGCAGTTATTTCGGAACACAGGAATCCATTTCTATGTCATATATTATTAAAGAAGATACTATTAGAGAGACATACAGGGCCATAATATCAGCTAGAAAGTTGCTGATAGCATAATACATGCAAAAATGGAAAAACCTATTAACTCAGAAAAAACTATTAACTAGTATTTCTTTATATCTTTCCCAGGGCCCTGTCCAAGGCAGCTCTCTAGGTCATTTTTCACATTAAGGCTTTCTAGAGGCTCTGGGTTAGTACTACCAGTTGAACTGAGTTAAATATTTCATTTTAAATAAACTGTTATTTTTAAAACTTCTGCCCACATTCTGCTATTTACTTCCCTAAAAATAAATCACTTTTCCCAATGTCACCAACACGTCACTTCTTCCAGAGAAGCAGCCAGCCTAATGCCAATACCAATAGCTGTGCACCCTGGAGCAGGAGCTGACCAGGACATTTCCTTTAGCTTGAGGACATAATGCTCTTCATCTGTAAGATTTCCCTATTTTTAGCTTCCTTTCATAATTTATGAAAGCTATACTCTGTTAAATACCTGCTTACAAGACAGCCAGATGGAGAAATAAATGCTTGTTTAAAAAACAAACAAACAAACAAACAGATGTGAAGTAAAATTTTTAAGGTCAAAGCAGGTATTTCTCTCACAAAAGTACTAATGAACAACTAACTATCACCAAAAAAAAAAAAATCAGCATCCATGAAGTAACTCAAGAAGAAGATATATTTGTTAAAGACAGCAATTCAGAAGCATAGAGAAAAGAAGACTCCAAGGCATATAATAAAAGGCAAGGAAAGATTTCCTAGCAGGTCACTAAGTGAACCTGAGTCACTTGGAGCTCTGAGAGGCCAAATTTGCAGGGAAAGAGAAGCACTAAAAAGCTGAATTCAGGTGCCATAGACAACCTTCATTCTCACGTATCCCAGTTTTGTCATACTCAGCTTCCCAAGTTACTCTCTGTGTTTAATATATCTCAGTTTAAACTGAAACCAGGCACTAATTTGCATTTGGTTTCTAGGAAAGGTGACAAAATAAAGGCCAGGAGCTGGACCAACTGGGTGGCCAACTTGGCCTAGTACCTAGTGCTAGCTTCTTTGACCCCTCCATCAGTCTCAGAGATTAAGCAGTCCATCTTCACTCCTAGGACCCATGTCACACATGAGTGGACACGCACATCCTGTTGCTAATTCCTTCAGTGGAACAGAAGCCTCCAGGACTCTCCTGAGAACATCCCAACACGGCTGTGCAGATGTCAGCCTGCCCGGCCTTGCGCTGGTTCTGCACCCAAACTCAGGCCTCAAAGCTTCTGAAGACAATCCCTCTCCTTCACTCTCCTGCTCAACGCTTCCTGTAGAGTTGCTCCCAGCTGCCTTAGGAAGGCCTTGCAGACTCCACGGTGTTTCTCACTGCCCCTAATTTCTCACGATCTTCCTGTCTACCGCATGAATAGGGTGTCAGGTTCGATCCAGGCTAGGCCACCTTCTCAGTGCACCTAGGAATAGCCAGAACTCAGCACCAGGCAGATTTCTGCTGCAGGCCAGGTAAGCCAATATATGAGAACACCTACTTTCCAGTATACATTTTTATAGCAGTAAGAGCTAACTTCACATTAACTGACAGGCAGGAATTGCACAGATGACCAAATCATCACACATGGCTTAAATAAAAAGCCCAAGAGGTGCAGAATCAGTCCACCAGGTGAATCCCTCATGCAACAGCTGATGCTGGAAATGGTGCAAGAAAAGTGTGTGGACCTACCACCACATATAGGTTACAAATTCCGCATTAGATACATCAAGACAATAACTACAGGAGAGGTCAAATTTGGCTTTGAGGTTTCTTGTACAGAGTATGGTGTTAGGATTGCACAGCCTAACTTGATAAACTTGTCTGGGAAGCACCTAGCTCCTACTGTCTTCTGTGCAAGCCAATTATCCAGAAGCAGGTGAGATGTGTTCATGAAATGGAGCTCAGAGAGGGTGACAAATACAGTTCCACAGCGGCTGGAAGTGTCACTTTGGAAAGGGTTAGAAAAACATGCTAATGGGAGCCGTTAGAACAAGCCGAAAATTTCACTGGGAGAAAACTTCAAACTGGGAGGTGTAAGCAAAGTAAATGTAAAATACCCATGATAAAATATCCGTAACATAGATTATGCTGAAATTTCAAGAGGAAGGAACACAGCAGATTATTGGATCATTTGCATCTTAATGAGAGAGAAAATGACGATTTACAAGGGGAAGGGGAAACAAAAAAAAAGAACATATACCTGTGGCATTCCAGAATTTGAACACTAGGCTTTGGTGTTTCTTTTTGTGGGAAAGGAATAAATAAAACTCAGCTACAAATACTGAAATCTCTGAACTTCAATAGCATGTCGAGAGCCAAAATTTTCAAAACTGTATCTTGGATAGTACAGGAAATGTTGATACCCTGAAATGTTAACTGTTTAAACTTGATTGACCGATATTGCAAAAATTAAGTTACTAATAGCTAAGTGAGTGATCTCAATGTTATTCCTACACACTTGCTTTGGAGTCTGACTGCAGGTTATTCCAAGGATAGACTACAACACAAACTCCATCTTGCTCTTGATGATGAATGTGATTCAACAAATATGTGATGATGAATGTTGATGCCTTTTTAATTTTACAGACAAACCTGGGTAGACCAACTGTCTTATCATTGCGCTAATTTACTTATCAGAGCTTTTCTTTTTATGACAAGTAGTAACGTAACAGAGCTGCCCTGCGAAGGAGGATACAGATATAGGCTATGGCACCTTTACTGGGCATACATGAAGAGTAATCAACTATTACTCCTCTCCTCAGCCCTTTTACAGACAAAATAAAACACATTATTAGCTCACCTAATCAGATTTCAATTCAGGGACAACTAAGGAAATTTAATAATTAACAAACAAGCTTCATTCTGTCAGTGCTTTACTTAGATTTTAAGTTCTTCTCAACAAATATCAGCTTAAGGATAATTAACGTATTTATTTTCTGAAATTCTTCATATATTTATTTACCCCTAGTCCCTTTTTATTAAAAAAAGAAGTCTCACAAGTCTGCTGATTAAGTATCTAGAAATAAACAGTTAAACCTCAATTTAGAAGATGTTGCTACTGAAATACCTGTGCTATGTGACATACTCATAAGTGATCAGAAAAAAGAAATCAGTGATCAAATCTGCAAGTGCTACAGAATTACTGGGATATTAAATGCTAGGACAAATCCCAGGAGGTGAGGTGCCCAGGATGATGAAAGGACAGAGGAAATTTGATTTGCATGACATACAAAATAACCTGAGAGAAAAGGAAATATGCGAAGTACACACACACAAAAGTACACACACACAAAAAAGCATGCAATAGTCCATTCTAAATCAACAACTGACATTCACAAAAGTGATTGTGAAATCTTTTGCATGACTTGTTAAGATATCAGCTTACTTTACAAAAGTAAATCCAGAATAATAGGAATTATTTGGAAGGTCACAAAAGGGAAAAAAAGTTGTTATATCACAGTATAATACCTAGTGCATCCACGTTTTGAATTCTGCATGAGCATCATTCCTCCCATTTCAAAAGAGCAAGACTAGTTATAGAAGAATAGCTCCAATATAAAAGGAGGTTAAATAGGACACCTCAGTTATTAAAAAAAAGTAAAGAAAGAAAGGAAGAGTATGGGCTAAGTCACTAGCAAGTGACTTGGAGAGGTGAATGGAGAGGTGTTATGGTGACACTGCTTCCTTAAGTACGAGGGAGTGTAAGATACTAAAAACCTTAAAGTATAAAACAAGTACTTCTCACAAAAGCCAAACTGTAAGTCTACAGTGGACAGCTGCAGAGATCAAAAGCACAGGTGGGTTGGAGAAGAGCTAGGAAATGCATGCAGAATAAATTAACAAAGCTCTTAAACACAGGTATGACTGTAGGAACATGAAACCCCCAAGTCATAGAGAAGGCAAAGGAGCATTTGCGGGGTTGTGGTGGTATAGAACTGAGGCTGTATCACCAGGAAAGCAGGTAAAAGAAGGCAATACCAAACTGAACCACTAAGATTTAATTGGTCCCATCAATTCAATTTCCCAGGAAAGTGGAGGAACATATTATATGCTCCTCCCAAGGGAGGGGAAATACCTGACAACCAACTCAAATGGGGCAGGACAAGAATATAGTATGGGAGCCTTCATGTTTCTTCTCCCATAGCCTACAGTTTCTACAGAAAGATCTCACTTTCAGATGTTTCCCCCCAATAGCTCAGTTAAATGTACCCTGTCGTAGTCTTGAACCATGTATGCAATTGTGCTTGCAATTACACAGCAAAATCCTCCCCGAGTGAAAGAAGGCACAGGAAATCTCCCTTTATCTCTAGAGCATTAGTGAAGCAGTTGTAAGGATTAAAGTTAAAATTGACCTTGAAGGACCCAACCAGCAAAACAACAGTGAGCCAAAAGCAGGCTTCTACAAATGTGTCCCTCGAATCAGCAGCTTTCAAAAATATAAAGGAAAGCCATAAGGAGACAAGGAAGCAGCAAAAGGCATCCATACCTTTATATACTGTCAACATCAGGAGCTAACAGAAGTAACAGCAAAAATGTAAAAAAATAACCTAGCTCTGATAATTCCATTTACATCTCCTCACTCTGTACTGCAGCTAAGGCAGCCACACTCAAGGAAGGGTCAACAATGTTTGCAGTAATTAACAGCCCAAATCACATCAGAAGAGATCTTAATTGTATCCTTAAACTTACCTAAATCTCAAAAGAGAGTTTCTTAGAACTACTCTTGTGAATAAAACCAAAACCTTCTCTCAAACTTATAACACAAGCTTTTCATTTGCCAAACTGAAGTAGACATCCAATAGCTCAACACAGGATTTTACAGCCACCCTTCAAGGATGTCATAAGCAGATGCTTTAACTGAAGCACCTGACACAGAAACGCATTTGTCAAGGCCACCATCTGCAGAAGTCAGTAGGACTTGTTCACTTTAAGTATTCTTCTTACCATTCAGAATACACAAACACCCACACCAGAATACTGCACAGTTCTGCCTTTCTCTAGTGATCAAGATGCACATTGCTCAGAAGAAGCTTTGTAACATTCAGCTTCTTCCAGAAACCCCAGGAGCGCCTTGTGCTGGGTTTTTTATGCACCGTAGCAGCTAACAGGCATTCTGGAAACACAGGAACAGAGCTGAGGAATACCAAGGAAAGAATAAAGTGAAAACAGACTGAATGTCAAGAATAAGAAATCATCTTACCAATATATATGATTTTACCAATCTACAGTAATTCACACAAAGCCTCTATTATTTACTTCACAACTTTATTTCAGTGGAAGTTATTGGTATAAAATTTAGTATCTAATTATACAGGTACAGGGAACTTTGGGGAAAGCTTATTTTGTACTTTTTAGTGTCCTTTACCATTTAGTCCTCAGGCATGTTTCAAGAGGACAAATATTACATGTGTCTTTGTTTTGCTCTTCTGAGCAAAAGTCTTTGTTTTGCTCTTCTGAGTACAATACCCAAAACATGCATATTGTAGACAATATAATAGTCAAGGAAATATTGTCCCTCCTTAAACTAAGGCAGTTAAAACCCCAAGAATATCAATTCAGTAATTTAGAAGAGTAGAAAGGCTTCCTCGGGCTCAGTTACTCTTTGAGCAAATAAGTAAGACACAGCCTCTTGGAATTACCAGATTTGACTGCTGTCGTTATTGAAAAGACAGATTGTCAAGGACAGCATTTAAATATGTACATTTCATAATGCCACTAACCCATCAACTTTTGAATAAGAATGTCAGCATTAAGAACTGTGTAAACCTACATGCAAAAATTGCAATAGAATTTTTTTTAATAGAACCAAATTGGCAAGTTTTTCGAAAGGATATTTCAATGTTAAAAAAAAGGTCTATTAAAATAAGCACTTCAAGTAACTTAAATATCTTTAGCAAACATGTCCAGCAAGAAACTTCCTGTAAAAGAAATTGTTCTTAGAACAAAAAGCTAACAAATGGCTATTTAGCCACTAATTTTTCAACACAGTGGTGGGTCTGTGTGAAACAATTTGTAATCTAAATAAAGCGAGTTCATTACAATGTTAAAAAACATACATTAAGCAGGACTGATTAACTATTGCATTTCTGTATTTACAAAAGTGCTTAGCATAACAAAATTACCTAAAAAAATATAAACTTTACCAATATCATTTGGTTCTATGTGTATTCCTAGACCTGCATTTGGAAAAAATAGTATTTACATTGCTAGATTTAGACAAGTTTCCTATAATTTTTAAAGAAATTTAACAAAACTCCCCCCACAAATGGATCCCTTTGTAGGTCAATTCATCTGGCTCATTAGAAATAGAGCAGAAGCGAATTCTTGAGAACTGAGAGTACAAATGATTCTAGCCATTGTCTGTGGCATTAGACCCCAAAACAGGCTGCCGACAAATTGGGCAAGTGGAATTTTCAGAAAGCCAGCGATCAATACAATGAATATGAAACTCATGCATACAAGGTAACTGCCTTAGTTTATTCCCTGTTGCATATTCATTAATGCAAACACTACACGTTTTACTCCTTTCGCTTTCAGCATGAATATCCCCATAGTTCCGAGTAGAGAGATTGTCAATCTGCTCTTTGGTTAAACCTCTTAAACGATCATCATCATCATCTTCATTCAGCAAGAAGAAGTGGGCAAGTCGAAGTATGGGCAGCGTTCCATTTTCCACTAAGTTGTTCACATCTTGAGACTGTCTGTTATCTTGGTTCTCGTTACGGCGCCCATAGCGTTGACGATCATCCCTCCGTCCATTTCTTTCCCTGCTGCCTTCTGTTGCCCGTCCATTTCTATATGAAACCTCACTTGGATCACCGCTGTTTGCTGAACTTGAGTTACTCTGTGCATCTGATAAGGGATGACCACCTCTCTGCACTTCTGAGTTGGATTCAGTTTCCATTAGAGAGCTCAGTTCTCCAAAGCCTGTCATAATTTGTCTAAGGATCGATCGAAGAGCCACTGATGTAGGTTCGCCAAGCCCAGCTTCTGAAATACGACGGAGAGGTACCCGTATAGTGCTGACGTAGGTTCGAATACCTGCACGTTCTGATCGCGATATCGTATGCCGAAATCCCCCACTGTCACTCTCGAAGGTGACCATGTTCTCTGACATTCCTACTCTAGAACGAGTTCTACTGGCAATACTGTCCCGGTCTCTGTTTTCTCCAGGACGAATTCTTCTCACCTGGAGATCTAGTGTAATTGTTGGATGCCTTCTGACGGCAGCTACTGGCCTACTAGATTCCTCCTCTTCCGAAGTTATTCCCAAGGATGGAGCTACACTGGGAAGTTGAGGAGCCTGAGTGTTGCCTCTTGCTTGCTCTTCAGCAGGCTGTGGAGAAGCCTGAGCTATTTGTCTTCTACTTCTGTTGACCTGCTGTGCATTTCTATCCTGCCTCTGACCAGGTTCCTCAGAGTAAACAGCATCACCTTGCCTTTGCAGCGGAGAGCGGCTTCGACTGCTTAAGGTAGACCTCAGCCGCAGAATTTCTAGTCTTTGGTTTGTATTCATCTGAACATTCGTTCTCGCTCTACCTCTTCTGACTCTTGTAGAATTAACTCTTCCCAGCATTTCTCTTCTTTCACCAGCAGCTGCAGAACTATTACGTGTGGTATTATTTGTTTGGGAAAGGCCTGTCAACTCACTTGTTCTACTCCTGAGCCTCCCTGAGACTGCATGAGAGGCTACTTCAGACCTTAGTGCCATGGCATGTCCTAAAAACCTGGTCCTTGCAGCTTCATTGCTTGCCTCCCTTGCAGCCATGCTCCTTGTTCGTGGGGTTGCTGAACCGGCAACTAGCTGACGTCTTCTTTCCAAATACAGTCTGGTAGCATCTATATCGACATACTCCTCACCAGCAGTTTCAAAACTGTTATGATCGTGATTTATATTGATTTCAAGACTAAAACGAAACTCCCCACTGTTTGGATTTGTTCGACTCACAGCTCTCCAGGTTTGGTTCCCACTCTGTCCACTGCGAGTGGCATTTCCTGTGCGACGAAATGTGTTAAGCCATTCGAACAAAGAGTCGCCATTTGAGTCTTCTCCAAGAACATCAGAATCTGAGAGAAACAAAGAATGGCAAAGATTCATATGACTGCATGCTCAGCATACTATGATGCATTCTAAATCCTCTATGCTTGCTGGACGCTGACTTCAGAAATTATACAGTAGCAGGACATTCTCTTGCTATGCTAAGATATGAAAATATGCTGTATGTAAAAACACCAGCAAGACTCACCTGTTCAACCTAGAATTTTTGTCTCACCAGCAGACACACAAATGAATATATCCAGATGGCCTCTTCTGAGCAAGTGTTCAGATTCAGGTGTATTTGTCCAGCATCTGTCTCTTCCTTAAATTATCAATTTGGGGCTATCCTAGTCAGCTCATTTTGATTCAGCAAGAAAAAGCATAACAGATTTCCTCTCCTTTTGGAAAACTTTTAAAAAAGTTGTCTTCCCTAAGCAGTGGAATAAATGATCACAGAATCAAAGGTTGGAAGGGACCTCTGGAGATCACCTAGTCCAACTGTCCTGCCAAGGCAGGGTCACTTAGTATGGCCAACACGGGCACTGAAGAAATGAGGCTGCACACATACCATGATTCAGTTTTCAAGATTCTCCACAGAATTCTCTCTGCATTCCTCTTTTATTAGGGTTCTTTCAGTAAACAGCACCTGGTGCTGTCATTCAGTTAACTAGAATTCCCAGGACTTTTTGCAAACTCAGTGTTTTGATTCACACACTCCTGCTCAGCTCCAAGTCTGAAACACTCCATTTTGATTCTAACTAAATGAATGCAAGTGCTGCTGGCTTAACTTGTTCCCACAGCTCAGAGCAGGTGACACAGGACTGTATCCAGGTGGGATGCATGGTTTCAACAGATTTTGTCCTTTTGTGCAAATATACTGTTTCCCTACTACAATATCCACCAGCTCCCTTTTCAAAACTCCTCCAACTACAAGCCCAATTGGTTAGTGCTAACTATGTGTATAAAGAAGGCCAATGGTCATGATGACACTAAAGGTTTTCCCTTGAAGGGACCAAATTACATTCCCCCTACTCCATCATCTCCTTAAGTCCATGAAACCTGCAAGAACTTTGGTATCTTTATTTCTGAGCTGCCAATTCCTCTCCTAAATCTGATTAGAACCGGTGATTAAGCCAATATTACTGGGGAACTGAAGATAGATAATACATATAATATGAACAAGCCTCACTTGATTGAAAGAAATGGAAATAAAACAACTAAAATGGCAAAATAGTGGAGAGGTTAACTGTTTTCCAATTCACTTATTTTCCAACTGCTCTAATACATGGTAAAAACCTCTAAGAATTGAAGAATTAATTTTTTTGTGTTATTACATTTACTAACAAATGAAAATAGGAGCAAATAATTTGTGGTCAACGTAAGTCAGTTTTCATCAAGTACTTCAAGTTTGTTTTCATATTATTAGGAAATCTCAAGATCTTACTTTTTAACAATCCAGAGAGGTGCAATGGAATAAAACAAGACTTGAGATAAGTCTTTCTCAAATATCTGTACAGAACAGCATTTATGCATCATGTAGCATGTATATCTATATATATGAATGAAGAATGTTTACCTCCAACAGCTCTACCTTCACCTTCTCTGTTATCCAGATCAGACTGTGATGCCAGACGCTCCTTAGCCCCCTCCAAGCGTTGCTGCAACTCTTCTGCTGTTATTTCCCCTGAAATAATTTACATTTTGATAATGCTGTTAGATAAGACTCTATAACTGCCTCAACATAGCCATGCAGAAATAACATTTTCTACCTTGAATGAAAATTTTCAGAAAGCAGACAAAACTGATGAAACCAGAAAGAAAAGAACTAGGGAAAGATTATAATGCAGGTACACAGATAGCAGAGGAAGTAGGTCCTGGGTGGAAGATGAGTATGTCAAGAATATGCTGGCTTCCAGTAACAACTTAGAGGCCCCCAAAATTGCCACATATCAACAGATATACTTTAATGTACCAAAAGTTAATTATTTGGGTTTGGATATTACCTGTATACAAAGAAGCTGCATTTGAAAGTGTTATACTTTTGTTCCATGTGGAGGTTTTTTCCTTTACACAAAGCCACGGAAGTCAGGCTACTTGAGTCATGCTACCACATGTGGTGCCTGACAGCAGGAGTCTTACTTCGCGATACATGTTTTCTACTGAAGGCAGAAGTTATCCACATCTTACCAGGAGTGCCAAGCAGGTTGCTGTCTCTCATCAACCTGTAATCTTCTTCGTTGAGTTCATTAATGAACTGGTAATAAGCCTCCTCCCTACCGAGGCGCTCCAGCTGTCGTTGTCTCTCATCTTCACCACGACTGCGCTCTCGTGAAGATGCCTGCTCATTGCCATTTCCTGCTCGGTGTCGAGAGCGATCCATAACAGTAATGCTGAGCTGTCCTGAACAAAACCAGAAGGTTAGACTGAACAGTAATTACAGTAAGAATTTACCTAATTTACAGTAAAGAGTTTCCTCTTTTCATTGCCAATGAAATTAGTTTATTAATAGCTAGAGATGATTAAGGTGAATCAAGCTCCATGTCATTTGTCAAGTCAACAGAGAAGTTTATTATGCAAATTTTTTACTTGTAGTCTGCTCAAAAATAGCTTCAAGCCCCCTTTCCTCACTGAAAAGACCTATTGGTTGGTATGGCAACTTTAAAATAAAAAAAAAAGGATATTTTAGAAAGTTAAAGAAATAACATAAGATATACATCCCTTCTTCCAAGTAAAATACAACAGCAGTAGTGTGCAGCATTTAAAAACATGAAGTATAATTGAAAATACGGTTCTCTAATTACCAGACTGCAATCACCCATTGTAGACTTCTGACAACCACAAGTAAGGCCAGACTACATATTTCCGTAGGGATTTCCAAGGGGTATTTCCATCGGTAACACCCCTCACAAAGCACAAAGCCTACGGATTTATTTGTGGTGGAATGACTCTTTTGACATCCTTACATCATTTGTATATTTTTCTTGCACTCTCTAACCAAAGGAATACCCATCTCCAGAAAACAGGTGTAAAAGGAAAAGGGCTGTACTTTATGCACAGTTCCTCATCACTTTCCAAACACAGTGGGGCCACACTGTTAAAAGGCATGAATAATCTTCCATTTCGGTGCCATTACCACCTCTCTCTGATGTGGCCCAGTGTTGAGTCCTATCAGTATCTCAGACCACTCACCAACTTTTCTATTTTCTGAAGAAAACCTGCTCTTCAACACTTAGTTTGAAAGAAGAAAAAGCACCCTTTCAATGCAGCTCTGTTTAACAAAAAACATCTGTAACACCTGCTGAAGCAGACACCTGACAAAACAGATCACTTCTCTAAACAGATCATCAGGCCAAAAAATCCCAACCACAGGGCACCACTCTGCTTGCATGTGGTTAAATACCTTTTGTTTGGGGTTTTTTGGTCAATTAACACACATGAGAGTCACTTCAAGTTTAAATTATGAGGCAAACACAGAATAGCATTCTCAGCACACTCCTGATCAGTAAATAGCCTTCACAGGACAGGTGATGAGACAACAAACAGATGAAAGGAACTGAGTATTAGAAACACATTCAATTAAGAGCAAATCTTTATCAATACTGCAAACAGATACAAAAAAAAAAAAATCAGAAAATGTATCTGCCAACATCAGAAGCTGGCATACATTTAATATGTTTCTTACGTTCTTTGTGAGATCCATTCTGATGTATTCTCGGTCTTATTATTTTCCAGCCCATCTTACTTCCCCATGCCAGCCCCTGCCCCAGGTAACTGCACTCCTATACACCCCTTCCCAATCAGTCTTTCCACTCATCTTCCTCCTGTGCCTAACAATGCATTTTGATGCATTTAAAAATTCCCTCCCAGCTCTTTAACTCACTTAGATTTTTTTATTTTTTTTTTTGAGTATCTCCCTTCATGACACTTTCCATTCCCACAATATTTGGGAGGGGTGTAAAATCATTGTTGCCCTCTTGGATCAGCCTCACAAGCTGTAGTTAATCACTGACTTCCATTTCCCACAAAAGCTACACTCAAATCAGGTCACTTCTCAAATCACACTTCTAAATACAGATTTCTCAGCCAGCTCTTCCTCTTACTGACCCGGGTTCTTCAAAACAAAAGCAGTTCCCACCCAAGCCCCAATGCCCTCCCCCACCAATTAGCACTATCATTACCCTGAGGACACACATCATTTGACTATTATCATGATAACGCCCAATCCATAGCACACTAAATAATGAAGTGCCTCTGTCCTAGATGACTTACAACTTGATGAAGGTGAAGCAGGGAAGGGTAAGAGGACAAAAAATTCATTTAGTTTCACGTGAGATTGCTATTTAGACAAAAGCCCTAAAACAACTAATATGTCGATAAAGACCATACTAAGTCAAGCGACTTCCTGGGTACATCAGTGTATTGCTGCACAGAAAAAAATTATATATATACATGCATTCTGAGGGTGACAAGTCCATCATATGTAGTCCCCCTCAAACTAAATTTAAAGTGTTTTTCAAAAGAGATGTTCTTTACTTTCCACAGAAAATCTGGAAATCTCTTTGATTTTGTGGGTGGTAGTAAAAAAAATTACTCTTTTGTTGACAACTGTATGGTAGGATGATTAATCACACTCTTTCAGTGACTCACTTAGAAACAGTTAAGAAGTGTGAAGTGCTTGGTCGTCCCATCTGTTTAACATAACTGCACGGATGACAACTACTATCCTTATTTATCAAAAGCCATCAAAACTAAGTACTTTGGCACTTAAAATGCTTTAGTTGTGAAAGCTGAAGGGTATTATCTGCATCAAAAATGAGGTACGTTGTCACTAAAATATTTCAGAGTATTGAAATTTGAAGCGTATTAACCAAAAAACTGAAATCGAAATCCACTTCTGACTCAGAATTACTCTTCCTTTGCAGAGACAGGACCCACATGCCAACAGTACATATTTTCCAGAATTTTCAACCTAAGATTTAGTCCTTCAGTTAAGTCATGGTTACTCTGGCCCATTCTTGGAAGTTTACAATTATTTTTATGTATGTAATATATACCTTATGATTTTAGGTTTTGGTCTGTTTCCATGAATTACTGCTCCCCCCGTTTAATTAGGTACTCATCTTCTGAAAGACTACCACCTGATTGCAAGGCGACTGACTAGGGAGTTTAGCTGAGAAAACCTTCCCTCTGACTCCAGAGGGCTGTTTAAGCATTTCTGTCACACCGAAGCCTCCAGGCAGGATGATCTCACCGACTTCGGGAATTAAAAAAAAAAAAAAAAAAAAAAAAAAACAAGAAAAAACAGCGAAAACAAACAATAAAAACCAACAAAACCC
>JAYRBT010000001.1:46149675-46165091 GCA_036023395.1 Myiotriccus ornatus
ACTGCCCGGGGCGCGCGGGCCCGCCCGCCCCTCTGCCCCGGGGGCTCCCGGCCGGGCCCGGCACGGACCAGCCCCGACCCGGCGGCACCGCCACCCTCCGGCCATGCCCGCGGCTCCGCTTGCCCCGCCCGCGACGGGTCGCGTCACCCGCTGAGCTAAACCGGGGAAGCGCCCGTGCCTGCCGCCCGCCCCGGCTCGGGGGAGCCTGCCGAGAGCGCAGCCGGGGAGACCCGAAACCCCTTCCCTGCCTGCTGCCGGTGGCGGCGATGACCGGCCCGGCTCCGCTCCCCTCGCCTCCCGGCAGCGGCAGGAGCCGCCTCCGCCGGGACGATACCGACCCCTTTGAGTGGACTAGCGGAGCGCGCTCCGGCCCCGATTGCGCTCCGGGTAGCGGCTCCGGCCCCGATTGCGCTCCGGGCGGCTGCCGGCGCCGCCGGCGCAGGTTCCGGGCAGGGGAGGGGGCGGTCCCTGCCGCGAGCCCCGCCCCCCGGCGCACGCGCGGTTGGCGCGTGAGGGTGCGTGCCGCGGGGAGCGGGAATGTGTGTGCGCTCGCCGGGCCTGGGGATGCTGCTCCTGGGCGGGGGACGCCTCTCCGTTTTCCGTGACTCTGCCTCTCCTTCCTTCCTTTCTGTTTACCTTCCTTTCTCCAGGGATCTCCTGACTTCTCCGTTTGCGGTAAAACTTTAAAAAAAAAAAAAAATTAATTGCTTGGTCCCGTCCCAGGAGCTGTTTTGTCTCAAGCCGCGATTTGCAGAGCCTTACGCAGAAGGTTTTCCGCACGGGACGCCGAATCTTTCACAAATTTTGCGTCTGCTAATCGTGGATACACTGGCAGCATCCACGAACTTGCGTGTCCGAGTTGCGCCTGCAGATTTCCACAACGCGTGGTGGAAGCCGCCAGGCTGTGACAGCGGAGCGTGTTTTACATCTTGCGCAAACTCTGTGAATCAGCAAAATGGGAGGATTTTGCGAGAAGGGTGCTTTAACTATGCCAAAGAACCTCATCCCTAGAATACCCAACTGCTCATACGGCAGTTCAAAGTTGCAGAAATAAACAGGGCTGGGGTATTTGCTGTGCAACTGGTCTGGATACAAAGGAAAACTTTCAGTAATGAATGAGCTGCTAGGAAGGGCTCAGAGCCGCTCTCCAGGAAGATACTTTCACTACACACCCAGGATTTTATTCTGGCTGAGAAAAAGAGTTTACACAAGTGTTACATTTAGGTTTGGTGTTAGTTTACATTCCTGTTGCGCTATGAGGTGGCTTCCATGAGACAAATTGATGGCTGGGACACAGTCTTAACAACGAGGCCAGACCAGGGACTGCTCCTTCCTGCTCACTGCATTCAGGAAACGGTACCCTCTTTGTTTTTCATGTTCCTTGCCACAGTATGAATAATTAGTGTTCTATTATGATTTTCATTGGCTGGATCAATTAAAATATGTCCTTCTTGAAGAACAATTTTACTTTCGTAATAAAAGTCTGTATATAAAGTAGTGCCTGGATCCCTTGAAAATTCAGTTTCTTCCCACCGTTGTTTTTGATCCTGGTTTTGAAATCCTTTTGTCCTGCAGTTTGCTTTTGGTAATCATTGTTCCACTGTCAAACTCAACATCTTCTCTGGTATCAAGCCCACATATGGACAGCTCACCAACAAGAAATTTATTATTTAGATGGGTGTATGAACCCATATTTCTGTACAGAAACCTTACACAGAATTAGTCTATTTTCCACTGACCTGTCCTCCAGTGCAGAATTTGGTGTTCATGTCCTGTTCATAGGGATGTTTCACAATGGCACGCTATAACTAAGTAAAATATTTGTTCCTTTTATGCTGTGTTGTTAATAAAACAAACCAAGATTGGCTCTTTCTTGCAATGTTATTGCACTGTGGTAATGCTTTCCACAGGAAAATACTGTCTTCGCAACTATAATAAAAATAGCCTATGGAGGGCAGCAAACTTCAGGCAATTATTAAATTTTGTAGTAAAACAGAATCTGAGAACCTGGATTTAATTTGAGTGTTCGGTCTTTTAAGTTCTTTAGAAAGTAATTTTATTATATTTTATTATTTTATATTATCAAGGCAGGGCTTCCTAATCAGTCTTTTTATATTGGATCTTTGTATGTCTAGGTGACACCGAAGTGCTGACATGAAGTTGATGAGCTTGAGAGGAAGGTGGACAGGCTGGAGGAATGGGACATCAGGAACCTCATGAAGTTTAATGAGGACAAATGCAAAGTCCTCTACTTAGGAGTGACGAGCCCTCTGGGACAATACTGACTGGGGGCTTTGCTGATTGTCTCTACTGGAAAGGCTGAGGGATCCTGGTGGCAGTAACAGGACCAGGAGTGCACCCCGGCAGCCATTAATCTGGAGAAAAGAAGACTGAGAGGAGATCTTAGCAATGTATGTAATAATCAAGAGGATGAGGCCAGGCTTTTCTTGGTGGTGCAGAGCAATAGGACAAGGGGCAACGGGCAGACACTGTAACACAGGAATTCCACCTGAACATGAGGCAGTAATTCTTTACTGTGAGGGTGACTGAGCACTGGAACAGGTTGCCCAGGGAAGTTGTGGAGTTTCCTTCCCTGGAGTTATTCAGGAGTTGTCTGGACACAATTCTGACTAACATGCTCTAGGGAACCCTCCATTAGCAGGGAGGTTGGACCAGATGACCCATTGGGGTCCTTTCCAACCTGACTCTTTATGTGATCCTGTGAACACAGAAAACTGATTATCAGGAAGGGATTGGGAAGTTATTATTTTCCTTTACATTTACCTGCATGTGGAATACAATACCCAGTTTGTGGGTCTCCAGTAGAACAGTCCTGATATGGCAAATTACTAATAAAGTGGAGTGACTTCTGAGGAGAGCACTAAGATGGTCACTGGCTAGAGCACTTGCCATGTGAGAGAGGCTGTGAGCCCCAGGGCTTCTTCAGCTGGAAGAAGGAGCAGCTTGCCAGTGCTGAAAAGGAACTTGCTGGGAAAACAGAGCCAGGATTTGTACTCATAGAAGGACAAAAATTTCACCCTGAGGATAGTGAAGTCCAGAGAGGCTGTGGAATCTCCTTGCATAGAGGTTTGTGAGACCTGAGTAGACAAAGCCTCAAGCTACCTGAATTTAAGAGTAGCCCTGCTCTGAGCAGGATATTGTCCTAGATAACATCCAGAGATCGTTAGTAACCTGAATATTTCTAGGATTATATGAAATGATATAAAATAATAACATAATATTTAATTTCAGGGTTTATTTCCTTTCAGGTAGGGCTCTTTTCAATAACAAATGTAACTGGGAGTTCATAGGATGAATGTTCAAGGTTTGTCAAGACAGAATGACAGAATCGTTTAGTTTAGGAAAGACCTTTAAGATCATCGAGTCCAACCATTAACCCAGCACTGTCAAGTCCACCACTAAACCATGTCTCTCATTGCCACATCTGCATGTCTCTTAAATACTTCCAGGGGTGGTGACAACAGATTCTCTGTCAGGAGCATAACACAACCAGGCTGATAGTTACTGTAGGTGGTCCCAAGTCTGGCAAACAGATGTTTCACTGAATGCAAGCACAACTCCCCTATAAAGCACCTGGATCCAAAGAACTGATTTATGTTTTTTAATAACTTGCACTCCAGCTAGAATCTAGGATGCTTTGTTAGATCAAGTTGATCAACTTCATAGTAAAACATAGTTAAGTGGAAATTAAAAAAAACAAAAAAACAAAAAACCCAAAAAACAACAACACATTGCTTTGCATAGAAAACTGTTTGTAGAACCAGCCCTTTACTTATCTGCTTTAAGTAAATTGTGCTCTTAAGTGCTGCCACTATTCAGCTAACTCACTCATCTGCACATAAACAACTGCAAGGTTTCTAAAAAATACTCAAATTGTGTGCAAGTATGACTGTTTTTCTTTACGTACAGAAAAGAAAAAAAAAAAGCCACCACATTATTCTCTTGCCTTCAGCTCTCCCTGTACTAAACAAAAAATGGAAGATGTAGAGCACTTAGCAGGACTGAACCTTTTTCACTCAATACCAAGCTGGGAACACCTCAGTCACACTGCTTAAGAATGTCCCTTTGGGGGTATGGAAAACTTTTAGCAGGCAGTTAAACTGTTACACAAAAAGTTCTCTGAAAAGCAAAACTGTGTTCAAATTTGGAAAAATAGTAAGTCGAACAAGTGGACATTCTAGTGGCATGGGGATATGATTGAGTGTTGAAGGTTATCCACTTATAAAGATGAGAAAGCCAAAACATTAAATGTGTATTTTTCTGTGGTTTTATTCTATTTTTGAAGACTGCAAAACACAGAGCAAGCAGCTTGTTGTACATTCCCCAGCTGTAATCTTTGCTTCACAGACTCTGACTCTAGCACCATAGCCACGGCCATTAGCATGTAAACACACACATACCCCCAAACCAGCTTTGCTTCTGGTACCACTGCTCCTGTTTGGATACGGAACCTCTGTTAGCTGGTGCTGTACCCTAAAAGACAGCATCTACTTATTATCACAATCGAGCTCGTTCCCAGACCATCCAGGCTTTCACCTGAAATACAATTCCCTGAAGTACATTGAGAGATGTTTAATGATGTCAACCTTTCTTAACTACTGTCCTCTCAGGACACAGATGGTTTTGACAACTGTCTCCATCCCTCCGCACATTATCTGTGCAGATAATATGGTAGCAGTGGCTTTCCTACAGAGAACTTGGACATTTTTCAAAGGTGTGGTGATTTCAAACAAAAAAAAGGCCAAAAGTGTGTATTCTGGACGTATTAGAAATTACACAAACTTGGAACAGAAGGATATGATAGAGCAAACCATGAATGTTGAAAGAAAAAAGAGAAAGAGGAAAACTCCAAAAAGCCAAATCCAGCAGAATGTTTTAAGCATGTTTTTTTTAATTGATTCCTGAGACAGGATGAAAGAAGGGAATACAAAACAGCCAGTGAAAGATAAGAACTCCTATCAATTAAAAGGGCCACTGTGGGGACCTGAGATTCAAGAATAGCAGATCATGGCCTGGTCATGCCTTTCTTTGAAAAAGCAGACCCCAAAATTAAACTTTTTCTTGAAATTATATTACACTGTGACACCTTTTTAAAATAAACCAGAAAAAGTATGCAACTTTCCATGAAACAGAATTAAAAGTTGTCCTTGAAATGTCCATATTCCTTTCTCATCATTAAAAGGATTAACGTGTGTTTTCTGTTTTCAAGTCTTTCATGACTTAGAGACTATACATTTGATTTGGTAAAATTGAACACTGCTCACAATTCAAGTATCTGAAGTAGAAACATAGTGAAGATGCAGCAGATTTACAGCTACAGTCAATCTGGAAGGCATATAATCCAAATGTTAAGTAAAACTAATGAAAGAAACATTTTCAGTAAACTTGTAAATGTTCTTACAAAAGGACCAAACATCTGAAAGGAAGAGAAGTTATCTCTGTCATATCTCTGGTTTTAACTTCTCAGAGTTTATTTGTTGAAGTCTGGAATTCTTTCTAAGTGTTTTATGCAAACATGTAAAGCATAGCACAGGTCCTCAGACCTATTCTTGTTTACTTTCATGACTCCTTTCTAAGCAGACATTGTTTGTCCTCCACATCCTGCAGTGTTTTAGCTCAGGACAGACTAATCCCAACCATTAATCACCATGCAGTAACTGGACCTGTGTGAAGGAGTTTGGGTGTTCGTTGCCTCCACGAAAGAGTGATTAATAATGCAAAGAAGAGCACAAAGTTACAGAAGTATGGTTACTGCTATTCCCCCCCTGCTTGTTGACAGGACTGAGGGTTGTGAGCAGGCAGGAGGTATTGTACGTGGTGGGTGTGGCCATGCAAGCTTGGTCGTTGCCATCCCTGGAAGTTCCCAAAGCCAGGCATCCCAGGAGGCAGAGATGGGGCTGAAGTGGATGAATTTTATGAGATGGATGGCATCTTCCAGACTGTTTGATCTTTATGGGGTGCTGGGCTGCCCTGACCTGTTTCTGATTGATTGGTGTAGTGAGGTGCTGGGCGATGTTCTTGCATAATTTAGTTGATTTGCTGGGCAAATAAAATGTTAGTTTTGCATCCTCTCTGCACTTATTTTTTGTAACACCTGCCTAATTCCTTTATTTAACATATAATATTTAACATTTAATATTCCTAAGAACTCCTTAGAGAATTCTGAAGGGTCCAACTGTGGGCATCTGAAAACAGTCCAACTGAGTGATGCCAGCTCAAGAGGTACCACTGGCACACCCCTATCCACAATTTTCAGGAGCCAACCTTAATGTGTAAATGCAAATGGAGATTTGTAAATGCAAATGGAGATGATTTCAGACCGTTCCAGAAAATGTTAATGCTTCTTTTTAGAAGTCCTCACATTCTATGATGTCTCTACACTGGGGATTTGAGTGCTCACTTATGTACTCAGTGTGCTGTGTTCTTGATATGAAACATGAAGCATATGCGCCGGATTACTAAAAATGCCAGAAGCTGAGCTGTAAGTAGAAAGATTGCCGTAGCTTTAGTTTAGTTCCAAGCTCTCTGTTCTACAAAACGACCCGCAGGCTCTGTGTTGGGTTGGTAAGTATGATGCCCATTTACAGCACTGTGACATCTGTCCGTGTCTTGAACACTGTGTGCAGTTTTGGGCACCAGAATATAAGAAACATATTAAGCCATTGGAGAGCATCCAAAGGAGGGCCGTGAGGATGGTGAAGGGTCTGGAGAGAAAGCCGCATAAGGAGTGGCTGAGGTCACTTGGTCTGTTCAGCCCTGAGGAGACTGAGGGGAGACCTCATTGCAGCCAGCAACATCCTCACGAGGGGAAGGGCAGCCACTGATCTTTCTCTGTGGTGCCCAGTGACAGGACCCAAGGGAATGGCCTGAGGTTGTGTCAGTGGAGGTTTAGGCTGGGTATTAGGAAGAGGTTCTTCCCCCACACGGTGGCTGGGCGCTGGAACAGGCTCCGCAGGGAAGTGGTCGCAGCACCGACCCTGACAGTTCGAGAAGTGTTTGTACGATACTCTCAGGCACATGGTGTCACCCTTGGGGATGGTCCTGTGCAGGGTCGGGAGCTGGACATTGATGATCCTTGTGGGTCCCTTCCAACTCGGAATATTCTGTGATTCTGTGTCCTCAGCTGTGGAACTGTCTTAATTTCAACGACGCTTACAGGCTGTTAGAGCAGCACAGACCAACCGGCTCTGCCCTCGCCAGCCTGGATGGAGCTGGGCACCGGCACATCCCCCGCAGCCAACCCCGGCGATCCCAACACGCGCTGCTCCCCGCGGCGCCTCATGGCGGGCCCCGTGCCCTGCCCGGGCACTACAACTCCCGGCGTGCAGCGCGGCCCGGGCCTCCCTCCGCCCCGCCCGTACTACAACTCCCGGCGTGCAGCGCGGCCCGGGCCTCCCTCCGCCCCGCCCGTACTACATCTCCCGGCATGCGGCGGCGCGCGGGGCCTGCCGGGCACGGGCCGGGCCGCTGCGCGTGGTGCGCTGCCCGCGGCCGGGGAGGCGCCGCGGTTTGCGACGTCGGTTTGCGGCAGCGCGGGCGGGCGCGGCCCCGGGAGTGCGCGCGGGCAGCGGCACCGGCGGCGCCGCGCGGCGGGGCAGGCGGGGGAAGGGAAGGGAAGGGAAGGGAAGGAGCGCCGGGGCGCGGAGCGAAGGGAGCAGCCCCGCCGCTGAATGTTCCGCGGGGCGACGCGGGGGCCTCCTCCTCCTCCTCCTCCTTCTCCTGCTGCTGCTGCTGCCGCCGCCCGGTGTGCGCGGCGGGGCGGGGCGCGGCTGCCGGGGGTGGCGGCGGCGGCGGGTCGCGGCGGGCGCCCAAGATGGACTATGATTTCAAGGTGAAGCTGACCGGGGAGCGCGAGCGCGTGGAGGACCTGTTCGAGTACGAGGGCTGCAAGGTGGGCAGGGGCACCTACGGGCACGTCTACAAAGCCAAGCGCAAGGACGGGTGAGTGAGTGAGTGAGCGAGCGAGTGAGAGAGAGAGAGGGGGCGAGGAGCGCGGCTCCCCACACCCCCGGGGCCCCGGCCCGTCCGCGCCTCCCCGCCCCGCGCCGCCCCCCGTGTGCCCCCCCGCACACCGGGCTATGCCGCCCTTTCCCCGGCCCTGCCCGGTGCCCGCCCGGGAGCCCCGCGCTGTCCCGGACGGACGGACGGAGCCTGGCTCCCCTGGGTCACCCCGGGCGTCCCCAGCCCCTCGGCGCGGGGACGGGGTCTGCTTGCAGCGCGGGTGGGCTTGGGGAGGAAGATCTTGTGGCCGAGGAAAGCCCTTCGCTTGATGGGTTTTCATTGTGAGTAAATGAGGGGCCGCTTACGCTGTTAAGCCTGACCACCGGCTCCGCAGAACGTGGTGGGTTTTTTTGTTTGTTTGTTTGTTTTTTTTGTTGTTTCTTTTTCTTTAAACAATGCTGGTTTTTTATGATTTATTACCTGTAGTCACCATTTTGGGTCTTCTTGCTGGCTGCTTCAGAAGCCAAAGTCTGCTCGTGCTTTTGAGGGCTGTAGAATGCTTTAAATCATCTTTTGTTCGTCACCAGTTCTCGCTGCAGACCTGAGTAAATAAATTTCTGGGCATAAACGTTTTCAAGAAGGACCTAGCAAACTGTCATTAGGTTTCCGTCGTCCGTGACATGGCATCACTTGCTGAACAGCGGAACAATAGGAAGTAGGGAGTAGGAAAAACAGGAGAAGCAAGGGTTATTCCTGTAGAAGGTTCCTAAATTTTAAATTACGTTCATTCTTTCTGTTACAGTCTCATTGCAGTGGTGCTCTGGATGCTGTCATTGAAATAAGGTGTATTTTGAAAGTCTGGGTATTATTTTTACATTCTATAAATATTAAAAAAAAATACTTTTAAAGTAGGCAGTGGTCAGTCATGGCCAAGATATGATCGAGTCCTATTGATATAAGCGTTAATTCTAGAAAGAAATGCTTTAGACATTATCTACAGAATGGCTATAATTCGACTGGTTACACGTTATCTTGTCAGTGTCTTAAACATGGTGATATTAATTGCAGCACAGTTTTTTCAGCATGAATTTTGTTTGGTGGTATGAGTCAGGTAGCTACTTTTTTATACAACTCTTTAATTTTCCTCCTTCAAACTGTTTATAGGAGAAGTTCTTAACTTGCCCGAATTCTTTTGATTCTGGGAGGGCAAGAGTCAAAAAACAGTTGTGACTGTTAGAAGTTGTTGCCTCAAATCTCCTAATGTGAAGGTACCAACTTTTGCTGGTACAGACAGCCCTGGTTTCTGTGCTGATAAGGAGATCCGTAATACAAAAAATAGATTCAGGTACTGAAAGATATGTCTACATTTCTGATGTTCATGTCAGGCTCTTTGCGGCTGTTCATCCTGGTGGGCTGCTGCTATGTGGAGGAAATTCAGTATGTGATACTGCTGAAGCACATAACCAGACATGATTTTGGTGACACCATCAGTCTGCTTAATGTTGTTTGGGAGAGGGTGTTGCTGACGGTAGTGCCATTTTGAGAAATTTGTGGGAAAAAAAAAAAGGAATTGTTTGCTTTAAAAATGAGTAGTTACTCAAAGGTCGGTTTATCATAGGATGTATATGATTTTAAATCCTCTCTTGTTGGTGAGCGGGGAAAGGAAGGTATGGTATTTGATTAAAGTTACCAAAAAAAAAGAAGAGGTGAGCAATGTGTATTGTCTCCATTTTTCTTTACCTTATTGTTCATTTAGTGCCTCATTTACAGTCCTTTTCCCTGATACTTCTCATTTGCCTTTCTGATTTCTGAAAACTTTTCCTTTTAAATATGCCGTGTAAGTGCCCTTGGACAGTCACTAAAATCTGTAAAATAGAAACATGCATAGATGAATTTGCAGCTTGTAATATACTTGTACATATGTGATCTTAAATTATAAGGGTGGAATTAGGATTGAAGTTGAAGGTTTCATTTACATACCTTTATCTAAAGGGAGTCAGTTAAAGTGATGAAGCAGATGTGAAATAACATTTAGTTTTCCTGAAGCTGTGGTGATATATGGATGGATGTTACGTCTTTCAGTGGGGAGTATCTGAAACAGATTTCAATGTTTGTATGTTGTTACATGCAAATATTGAAAAAATATTCTTGTGTTGTTGTAGTATTCCTTGAATGGTAAGTAGTGATAGATCAATAACCCATTTTTAAATTGTTTCTAATATCTATATGGCTCAAACTTCGTTTTTTTATATTTCCCTTGAGCTTACAAGTGTGTTTAAACTTTGTTACATCATTCTAATTTTTACTTTCAGCAGCACAAATATTTCAAGTCTTTTGATACACAGTGTAATTTTTAGAGTACTTTGAAGAGTGGGCTACTGGACTGCAAATATTTTGTTAACAATATAGCTGCAGCTTTTTCTTAAATGACATCTTTTACTATGGATGTCTAATGAATAGAAGGAACACAGAAAAGAAGTAAATTTTAGGAATTCAGTTTGTGCAAATGTTATTCTAAAGCCCTTGGTGATAAAAATACAATTCAGGAGCACTGTGGAGCAGTGTCTGTAGTACAACTACAATCTTCACCTCCTTTTTTTTTTTATTTTATTGCTTTTACAGCTGCCTCTGAGGTGCAGTTTGGCAACTGAAAACTAGATAGCAGATGTATGTCCTAATTGTAGGAAGTTAATTGTATGCTGTTGGATCCACACGGAAATGTTTTGGAGGACGGGTCTTATAGGAGGAGTCTTGATGGAGTGAGAATCCTTCTGATGTGTGCAAAGTATGTGCTCTAATGACCTAGTCATGGTGTAACCTGGATTTCGTGCCTTGCTCCAGCAGGAAAGGCAGTCCAGTCTTGGAGTGCCCTTTGGCATAAGCTGATGGTTGGAGTCTCAACTGGTTTGTCTTGAGGATCACCAGGTAGAACTCCATGGAGGTTCCTCATGTATTAGCTGCCAAACTTGACCCAGCTGAACACTGAATCAGCTGAGTAAGTGTCATCACAACTGAGCTCTGCCTGGTGCATTGCCTGCAGCAAAATTGTATTCTCAAGTTTTTATTTTAATCCTTCTTACTTTAAGTCTGTGGTCTATGTGGTTGCATCCTCCTGCCTTCTTATTGAGTGGCACTGTCTTTTTCAACAGTGCAGTACCTGCAGTGGGCTCTAAAACCTGCTTAGAACAAACTTTGTGAATTTATGGGGTTTAATTTTATAGCAGGAGGGTGTACAAGAAGACAATTGACTCTAAAGGCAGACACTGGGAAGGGAATGCAGGCATGGTGTGTTGAACATCAGTCTTCGGATAAAGGAACTGTTGCTCATCTCTCGTGGTGGTAGAATAGTTTACCTTTTTTTTTTTTTTTTCCTGTCCAGAAAATGTCAGTTATTTCCTGCATAAAGGCTGCTTAGCATGCCATTTGGGTGCTCCCTCAGGACCGCTGCTGAACCCGGATATTAAACCTACCTATTTGAGTTATGCTGGACTTGGAAAACATGCCATGACTTAGTGGACTAACATACACATTTTTATTTATCTGTTTATTTTTTTTTATTGACTAGATAAAGCACCTTCAAAGTTCACTAGGAACCAAATGCCAGATATGGGCAGACTGAGGTGGCAGGACACTGGGGGCTGCTTGTGCAAACCTGGTGGCCCAGCTTGGGCAGCACACCAGGTAGGTGCTCTCCTGGAACTGGCACCATATGCTGAGTGTGTGATAATGTCAAAGTGGTGCTCAGTTTTATTGGGATTGATCTTGCACTGCTTTCTTTGCTCTCCTCTCTCTTCAGTTTTTATGATACAGTGACAGCCAGAAATCAGAGAGGCCTGTTCTGTGGAGCAAGGCTTTCTGTTTCAGTGGCAATTTGGAGTGTTTCCAAATACTCATTTTTCCTGTTTATCGGATGTGGTTTGGATGAGAATAAGAAACTCTTGAATGTCACTGTTAGGCAGCATCTAACTTTTTAATTATGACAGCAAAAAAATTATATAATTGTAAGTATTGAACTGTAACATCTTTTAGTGCTCTATTGGAGGCTTTTCCTAGTCTCTGGGAAAGAGGCTTAAGTTGTAGGACTGGTGGGGAACCAACAGTAAGCAAACTAGTGCTTTCCTAGTCACTCTCAAACTCTCAAGAAATGCGAGAAGTGATCTTGGTCCCAAACACAAGTGGAGTTGGAGATTTTTAGGTTTTTTTGATATTTCAGCTATTACAGTTCTGTGTTGGAAGCATTGCTGTAGGTGAGGGGAACAGATTCTTTCGTTTGAACATACCGACATGTAGTTGGCATTATGAAAATATATGTGCTGGACTGGCATGCTTCGAACAATCAAATCTAATCTACTTTTTTTTTCCCCTTTTGAGGGTCTGTGTGTATAAAAAAACCCAGAATGGTGGAAAAGTAGATGTCCAGCAAATTACTGGGTTATTTATTTTCTAATATGTCATAGTTCCTTCTTACCAGTTAAAAGGATATTGCAAGAATGATGATTCTCTCTTAAAAACTTTCGTATAAAGAGAAACTTTGAGAAACAAGAGATGGGGAGTATTTATCTTTGAAAAAATAGAAGGCAGAATGTGTTTGAGTTAGATAAAATAATGAATGGATTGGCTAATGTACAGGAAGCTTGTGCTATTCTTGTTTCACAGCATTTGAAGAGTGGGGACATGGAATTTTTTTGAAAATAATAAGGAAATATTTTAATGCAATGTAGATAAACTGTGTGACCTGTTGTCAAAGGAAAAAGATAAGAGCTTAGTGTCTGTTCTGAAGTGTTATCCAAACCAGTCACGTCTGACTAACTGTTGTAACACGGTGAATGTTCTGCTGTAGAAGTTCAGCTGCTCAGTTAGAGATCAAGCCAAACTCTGCAATCCATGCAGAAGAACTCACTTTTGTTTACTTAAAGTAATGCTGAGTTTTGGTGTCTTTTTGTTTTGTTTTGTTTTGTTTGAACACTTCAAAACACTTTCTGGCTCTTCATAAGGTTGTTAGTAGATCAGTTGCAGTTTGTCTGTGTTTGTGGGTATGCATTGATGGAGTTAAGTCACATAATATTTTTGTTCATGCTGTTAGTTTTCTCTATCAACTTTCAAAAACTGTCTTCTCTCAGTTTAATAGAGATGAGATGGTGATTTTTTTTTTTGGCTTAATATTTGTATTTTGATTTTAACTGTTTTGACCTGAAGCAGTTGGTGGAGATTACAGGCAGGTGGTGAGAGCTGCAGAGCCAGCATGCAAGTCTTTGGCTTTTGACTCCTGTCAACAATAGTGTGGAATTTCTAAATGCCACAGACTTTATTTATGTATGTAATATATGCTATTATCTTCTTAGTATATATGCCCTGAGTCTCTTTTGGATCCTTCACCATAGTAGTTAAAAAGTTCCCAATTAAACTATATCTACATAATGAGGTAGGCATGCAGTATTGCATGAAGTGCTCTTAAATATTTCTGGTAAACCACTCTTTTAACTGTCTTCCATCTGCTTCCTTCCGTTCTCACCTGGTTAGGTGGCTCCAGGCTTTATAGGTTTTTAAGGTCATGCGGATGAGTGAGTCCTTCTGTGGCCCTTGGACTTTATTGCGTGTGATCTTTTCTTATCTTGTCACAGATGTGTTGATTTATTTTCATACCCTGCAGCAAAGATGAGTTAGTGTTTCATTCCTACCTGAAGCCTATGAAAAGTGCTGAGGGGAGGGCATGACAGCAGTGTGGCAAAACTACAAAGGGAAACACTAAAGCTCTCTACGTAGTTTTATTCTGGATTTAAAAATTGCAATAATATATATAAATAATGGTGTGTACTGCTGTACTTGATTTCTCATGAGGGAATAGGGCACAGTTTTTGAGGGTGCTGATTATACAGAAGGTGCATGTCATGAGAGAGCACTGCTTTTGGCCAAATGACTGTGAGGTAGTATATTCACTCTAGATCTTGGGTATTCTTTGATTTTTCTGTTTTGAAAGTTTTTCTGAAGTTTTTTTTTGTTCAACCACAAAACAACGATGTCCTTTATTACCACTGGAATCTGAAGAGTTGTAATTTGCAGACTACTGTAGCAGAAGCTGAAACATTTCTTTGTTCTTAAGACTAGACCTTTAGTCTTGCTGAAATTTGAAAACTACAGTGGCAACCTGATGAAGGTAGAGTGGCTTGGGTTTGTGTATGGCAAGGTTGTATGCAACAGCAGCCGACATAGTCATACGCACTTCACAAGACCTTAAAGTTACAGCCCAGATGTGTTCATTTTGGCATTGAAAGGTGATTGTTTTGCCACTATATCAAAATGTTTGTAAAAATCTGGCTCTTTATTGAACTTTACTGCTTAAAAGGCATTCCTTGGTGCACCTGAAATACCAATAGAGCAGATCATTCTGAATGGCCAGTTAATACTGGGATGCTTCCATCTTTTGACAGAATAATTTTCATTAGCCAAGTAGCAGGACAATGAAAAGCAGGACATTAATTGCAAAGGTCTGGGTCACAGGACCTTATAAACAAAGTAGTGGGGGGTTTGTTTGTTTGTTTTTTTTTTCCTCTGCCTTGTTCACCTATCAGCTTTCTTTGGAACAGAATTCTCTTTCTGCTGTGGATTCTTACCACTGTCATTACGTGGTGTGGAGACTGAGCTGCTGTAGTTAGATGAGGACATGAGGCAGTGCACAGGCTGCTGGTGTGGACTGTCTTCCCACCTGTGCTGTGGTTAATACTGTTAGGTGCAGCTGCAGGTCCAGAAGGGTTCAGCCTTTCACTTTCTTTTATTTGGATTTAAACATAAAACTAGTTTAGTAAGAAGTGGAAAGCAGGATTGTGAGTGCTGGTCCTAACAATTGGCAACCGTCAGAAATGCTGGTCACCAGCCCCAAAAGGAGACACCTCATGCACCTCACTGAATTTCCTTTGTTTGTGTTGATCAAGAGTACTGTCTTCAGTCTTTACCATTTGCCTGGTGTGCTGGTTTTCTGTCTTAGTATAAAATGTTTGCCATGTCTATATTTTTGCCGTACAGTCTTTCAAGCTTGTCTCTGGTTCTTAGTTGCAGAGGGTAATCCTTTCATTTTGAAGTGTGATGTTAATCTAAATTTTTCTACAAGAGTCTGTAATAGTAGAGATAGGTGGACTTCTCTGGCTTCCTTCCATGGCTGCCTTGGAAGCAGAAGTGTGGTAGCTACTTGTTGCAGTGCTGCTGATACAGGGTATTGCTGGTTCGGGGTGGCTGAAGGGAGGGTCATAAATAACTGTATGATCTTGTAGTGTTTTCTGATTGGGGAATATTAAAAAATCATTAACGTTTTTAAGTGATAATGGCATTGGTTGCATACAGACAATTGAAGTTTCCCAGACAGTAATTTCCCCCTCTAGACTTCTATAATAATAATGGCCAGTCTTCGCGAACGAAGAACCGGGGAAGGTCTTTACACCTTCCAGCCTGCGCATTGGATT
>JAYRBT010000001.1:46165191-46181788 GCA_036023395.1 Myiotriccus ornatus
GGTCCTCAGGACGTAGATGGATTGCCTTACACGGCTAACGGGCTCCATCTGCCCGGGGAGTGGCCCTGACCAGGAATTGAACCCGGGCCTCGGCAGTGACAGCGCCGCGTCTTAACCACTAGACCACCAGGGGCTCCCCTCTAGACTTCTACATATGTAAGAAAACTACCTATTTATCATAGAAGCATTTAGGTTGGAAAATAGCTTTATGATCATCAAATTCAACTGTTTACCCAGGTCTGTGGAGCCTAATGCCATCCTAGTTTTTGCAGACGTTTAGCTAGTATGTAATTGAATATGAAAAGAATAAAATGGAAATGGCTGGTAAACATGAATGACTGCAGAATGTTTGCCCTTCTGAAATGGTGTGTGTGTGTATATATATACACCATACAACTGAAAGCCAGTTGTAGGGGAGAGTTGATGCTTGTGTGTGTTTTGATTTGTAGCTCTTGTTTCCAGCACCAAGTTTTGAGAATCCAGATAGAAATTACGGAAAAAATCCTAGACTTGGCCTGGAAGGAGCCCTTTATATCTGAAAGCAGAAATAAAATAGTGGCATTAAAGTAGAATCTAATTTTGTAATTTTGTGCATTTGAAGAAAAGTATTTACAGAACAAAAGTTCAGGTAGATAGGCAAGGAAGGGGGAAATACACACAGTGCAGGTTATTTGCAGTGCAGTAGCAGTTCTTTAGTGAACAGGTTGAAAGCAGATTTTGAGAAAGTGTTTCCTCATATCTGATGTTTTTTGGGGGAGAAAAAACCCAGCAACAACAACAACCTGAGGGGTGGAATCTCCCTCCCTTTTAGGGATGACTGTGATGAGGCTCTAGCACCTTTCATGTTTCTGCATGACCTTTGCTGGCCTTTGCAGATTTTAAAAGAATAACCTGTATGGGATGAATATCCAGATGTATTTCATAGCCTTTTTGCTGGTTTTAAGCAAAATTGTTTGTGGTCTTTGCATGTGATAGCGGTTCTGTGGAAAATACAGCTTTCAAATAGTTCTCCAAAGCCATCAGAAGTGTCTTAAGCATAAGAAAAGAAAAAAGAATCTTAATTTTATAGCTCCACATACTAATAATGTCTGTACTTCTAAAACCCAAATAATTCTGTGCCTGTACAAAGTCCCCCTATAAAGAGATACAAGGTACTAGCTGCTTTTGAGATCCTGAAAAATTGATGATGGACTTCCAGCCTTGCTATCTTAAATTTACACAGTTTGCTAGTTCTGGTTGCATCTTTTTGTATCTTGCACAGTAGTAATGTGAGTGATGGCATTTATGAAGCCTGATGTATTTGTTCTCCTTCCCAAGGGTGTTTGATTGATTGTGGAATTATCCACTGTCTAAATGCAAATTCAGATTGTAAATATGCTTGCAGCTAGGGCTGTCTCCTAGGATGAGGTAAGTAATGTGTTGTGTGGAAGTAATAATCTGCATGTCTTCTGCCAGTCTGCTGCTGTGAAGAATCTTAGATTTCTTCAGCTCAAATGATATGAGGTTAAAATGCTTTGCTTTTCGGGCATATGCTGGGGGAAGAGGAACTTCCAGATCTTAAACATTTGAAATGTGACAGAAGGGCCCATGCTGAAGGGATGCATTCAGAATTCTCATTTTGAAACTGAGTAAGAACATGAAGATTGTTTTGTCACTGTGTGACTGGCTCACTTTTTTATGCTTGTTTAAAATATTAACAAAGCCAGTGGGGTTGTAATATTATAAAATACTTAGAGAGTTCTGTATTGTGACTTTAGGTAGATGATAACAGTTCATCCTCATCTGTTATTTTAAGTCTTGGAAATGTTCTTTAAGGTTCAATACAGCTAAAATGTGGCAAAGTAATGAAGTTGGGGCAAGAGCATAAAGAAACTTAAAACTTTGCTGCTAATAAAAGGCTTGCTAAAAGGCTTTCTGGTAACCTTCTCCTGTAAAGCAGTCTTGAGTTTGGAGTAGAGAATCCTGTCTTGTGTGAACAGATGGGAATAAAGTTCCAGTTTCAGGCTTCATCTCACCAGCGCTTTGACTCTCATGTGCCTCTGCCCCCGCTGTCCCCCATTTTTTCTTCAGGAGCTTGGTGAGTAATGCTGTTACTGCTACGTGCGGGCTGATAACCATTCAGGAGGGTTTTGTGTTCTGGCCGAATAGCCTGCTGTTCTCTCTTGTCTCCTCCAAGGCTCAACAAATGGTTTCTGAGACGTTTTCAAGCCCCATAATAGCACATTTGGGATTACAGCATAGCTTTATTCATAGTTACGATTTATTGTTAGGTATGAGCCTACTTGTGAATGAGTTGCTAACTTTTGTGTAGTGTAGGCTTCCCATTTGAGAAATGGCTGTTTGAATTCGGAAATCGCTAGATGATCTTTAAGGTCCCTTCCAACCCAGCCTGTTCTATGATTTTATTAATAAATGTATTGGATTTTTCACAGCAGTATATGAAGTCCTTAGTAGCTTATATAGGAAAGGTGCTGGATAGATAATTTAATATTCAGCTTTTTTTTTTTACATAGAATTCTACTGATGTTGCCCTGTTGCATGTTTTTTTGCATGTCCTAATAAAAGACTGATTTGAGCGTAGGAATATTGGGATGCCAAAGAGTCCTTGTAAAATTATATGTAATATTCAAGCAGAAAGATACTACTTTTGAGGCAACAGTTTCTATTCAACTGCATCTTAACTACCTTCAGTGTTGAGTGGTAGTATGGCAAAGCATATTGTGCAGTCAGTTCAGAATTTGCAGGAAAAGAACTATAAGTCAGAATTAAAGCTGCAGATACTTCTTTTTAAAGGACAAATGTTCAAGAGAACATAGTGATTTTCTCAACTACAGATGATAGCCTAAACATCCAAAATTAAAATTGTCTTTGAAAAGATTCACATGTTTTGCAAATGGGGAAGAACACAACTAAAGGTCACTGAAACAATCTGCTTGTTTTTCTGGGAAAGCTCTCTGCTGTGTGCTTGTAACACCTTGCATACAAGATGTTGACATTTGAATAAAGGACACTTGAGAGTTGCTCTGAAAAGGAAGACTCAATTTATTACTATCTGTGTGAATAATACGTGCAGCTGAGAACTTGGAATACAAAAGGATCTGAGTTGCAGCAATCCCTTGATTCCATTTTGTGTTTCTGGCCATGATGTGTTTTCTGTGAGAGGCGTAGCCTTACCCTGTGAGCCGGGAGCCTTAGCTGCAGGTGTACTTCCAATTACAGCTTGCATTCAGATAATGGATAACCCCATAATGAAGCCTTGGAAAGTCAGGTTTTATCAACTCTGTTCTCACAGAACTACTGTGCCAAGGTATGGAGCTCAACAAAAGCTACTGGGGCAAGCTTTACCTAGGTGAACTTCAAGGCAGCAGGGCAGCAAATTTGTCCCTGAGTGTAATTTGAATCTTATCTAACTTTTTAGACTTGAACAGCTTGGTATTCAAAATCTCTCATTTCCTTTTGGGTGAACTTCAATCCTGTTTAAGCAGGGTTGAACAAAACAACCCTTCACAAGTAAATGTGCTAACAGTGCCATTCACTGTTATGTTAGTTCGATTTTATAAAAGCTCAACTGGAAGCTTATGTGACTCTGCCAGATGAGTGTCAGATACCAAAAGACTCAAAAAAAGTGTAGCTATTGCAACTTGGAAAGCTCTACGAGTAAAATGTAAGGGAAAAATATGATTAAGTCTGCATTTACAGCTGCCTGACCAGTTTGCCTGTGCTGTGTCGGATCAGCAGATCAGCGAGGCTACAAAGCAGAAAATGCATCAATGAACGGCTTGTTAGCCTCATTTCATTTAGGTGGATGCTTTCTGTCAGGGAGGGATGCCAAGACAAAACTCTGTGGTAGTGAGTAGTTAGTGAAACAGCTAGTCAGAGCACGCACAGAGCGAGAATCGACTTGGGACTTGGCCTACAGCAGGATGAAAGAACAGATTCAAAAGGGTATTAATGAGGAGTGTGGGTGACAAACATAGTTTGTTCTTTGCTCCTGAAGGATCCTGAATCTATACAAGGTTAAAAAATCTGCTTGAAATACCACTTTGGTTAGAAAATAAGGAGGATGATGATAGGAGGAGGTGGCCTCTTAAAGCTGAAAAAGAGCCAAGAAGGTGAAACGTTGCAAACAGCCTGGGAATCACTTCTGAAGCTTTGCTGGGCTCTTAGTGAGTGAGAGTGAGTGAGCATGCACTGTAAACACATCAGTTAAAAAAGAATCTGACATGCTGAAATCTTAGAATAAAGGAATCCCCTGGGAGTGAGGATATGTTCTTTGAAAAATTAAGTCTTCTATGAATGATGAATGAAGAACTAGAAGGTAAGTGATTGTAGGCTAAGTGTAAAACTGTAATATGAGAGCCTCCTTGGCAACCTCCTTCCACCCCAGCCCTCAAAAACATGCAGAAGCCCCCTTCACCTTGAGACAGTACTTGAGAAGACTGTGAAATTAATATTTTTTTCCCTCCATCTTTCTGATACATCAGTGCCACAGCGCTATCTGTAGAATCAAGGCACCACTGAGCGATAAAGGGAGTGTTTATAGAAGATGAAAGGACAGCAAGAGAAAAGCTGTTGCTTTGTCTATGCATTGTGAAAGAACTTAAAAGACTGGAGGTGAAGGCATTCATTGGGGGATCTGTCTCAAACTGCAGGGTTTGGGAAAAGGCCTATTTGAACAAACTGAAGTGCAGTCAGTTGTCAAGGTGAGATGTGTTTGCACATCTGAAGGAGCAAACTTCTAACCAGAAAGCATAACCCAGTGCTTTAAATTGACCCAGCTGTGAAAGACTGGAAAGGGCAGTGATGAGATTAGCTTTTAAAAGGACTTTCTGGAAGAGTGGAAACTACAGACTAGTAAGGTGAACCAAGAGCAGAGATAGTGGACACATGAAAAGTGCTGAGATGAAGAGACAACAGCCTTACATAACACATTCAGCACTTCATAAATCTATTAATATGCATCAGTGGAGGTTAGGGCGATGCAGTTGATGTAATCTAGCTAGATTTCCAAAAGACGTTCTGTTAAGTCAGCTACCAAAGGCTTAAGCTGAACTTAGAGGCAGTCCTTCTCTGGATGGAGAAGCTAGAGATGTGAATTAATGGTGAGAGGTCATTAGTCTCTCAGGAATCTGTGCTGCTCAGAAGTTTTGTTTGGAAATCACTTGTCATACATAAATAGTTGGGGAGCAGCTTTGCTGATGAGTGTTACTTGGGATAGTGAAGGCAAGGACTGATCGTGAAGTCTTGGCCCTCATGATATGGATCACAAAGTCCTCCTCCAGTAACATGTCATACTCCATGTGGAGTGATGTGTTTGGGAAAATCGTCCTTTCTTTATATGCACACAACTATAGTCTCTGAGTTTTTAATTACTTAAGAAAAAGATTGTGGAGTGCATAATGACACTTGTGTGGAAGTGCCAGTTCAGTGCATGTAATTGCTAAAAAGCTGAGAGAATCACGGGACTTACTAAAAATGGAGTGGAGCACAAAGCATAGTGTAAATCTTGCTGTAAATCTTAGTATTGTAGGCGCTTCTAATCCCTTCATCCCAGGCAGGGTGTAATAGACCTAAGGAGGACCAACAGCAATACTCAGACATGTGGTGCCTGTATGAAAACTTTAGTTATTCCTTCTTTGTGAGAGCAAGGGACAGGGAAAGCCTCTAAAATCATGAGTTTCATTGAGAGGATAGAAAACAGTTGTTCAGTGACTGGATAAATTTCTGAAAGAAAAATCTATTAAGGGCTACTAAATAAGAAAATATAATCTATGAACCTGTAGCTCCTAGGCAAAGTTATGACTTAAAAAGCTTCTCATCACAGAAGTTTTTCAAAGCAAAAAATATGTAACTTCTTCCATGTAAACCAAATAATTTCACAGATTTGACTACTGAAGAAAAGTGGACCAAAAATAGAAGTTAACCAGTGAAATTATGGTTTTCTTCAGTTTAGCTCAGTGCTTTAGCCCAGTTTGTTGTTTGCTTTTCAAACAGATGGTTTGAAATGCTATGTTCTCTTTATGCAACTTCTAGTTTCTGAAGTGGTATAAATACTGAGATGACTTAAGAACAATCTGAGAACAGGAGGAAAGTGCAGATGAAATACAGCAATCTTTTCCTTTAGAGACAATTTGCATGGTCACCTCTTGTTTTGCTTCCTGTAAAAGTACTGCTAAAACTGCCACAACCTTTAATAAAACCGAATGGAGCTTTGAGTCTGGAGTATGGGTTTGCTGCCTGTCAGCTGGTCTTATGGGCACGATTTTCATAATTGCGTGGTTCAAAACTTAGGTTTTAGGCTGGCTGTCAAATTACAGTTTTGTGGGAGAAGGGAGGAAAAAGTAATCAAATCCCAGAGATTCTCTCCTCTGTGGAACTTTTGTGCCAGAGTTCACTGCAGGGCTGGGGTCAAGAATGGCTTGGTCTGTTTTTCAGGTTTTTTTCAATTATGGCCAGTTGTACTCCTGTGGTTTCACCACCATCAGAAAACAGGGGGTGAAGTGAATGGCATCTTGCTTTTTCTCCTCCATCTGTGTCTCACTCCTCTGCTAATTCTTTTGTTGCCTTTTGCTCTTACCACATAGTTTATTAGTGCTGGGTTTGATACTCCTTACCCTGCTGTAAACTGACAGAATTAGTTAACTCATGTTAGTCAACTTAGTTAACATTAGTTAACTTCTTTTTTAGAAGCGGATGACTTTTTGGAAAGTGCAGGAGGTGAATCATGTCATGGAGTGTGGCAGAGATCAGAGCTGGCATAAGGGAGGGGATTTTTCTGCAGCAGCAGGCCAGAGGTGTCAGAAAAATGCTTTCCTTTTGATAGCAGCAAATTCTTAGATCAGAAGAACCACATGTACTGTGCATCGTTGAATTTACTTAGTTGCTTTGAACTTCTTGCCAAACTACATGTTGTGGTAAAAAGTGTTAATTTAAAAAAAATAAATCTAAGCACAAAAGGAAAAAAGTGAATCAGTAATTGACATTCACCACATCAGCTGTCTCAGAAGCCCTAATGTTTATTGGCTTGCTGTTGATGGTTTTTCCTCCAGCTGTGGAAATTACCTTTTCTTTACCCATTGAAAGCTCTGATTACTGAAGGATTTATTTTGAAGTAGAAAATATTCTCAGCAGAAGCCTTGCTGTCTGATAAGAATAATGATGCTGTTCTGGCCCAGCAGTTTTGCCATGTCTTTTAAGTATTTTGGGAATGAAAAAAGTATGGATGCCTTAGCTATACCCTTAATAAATTCAGTTCTGTTAGTGCATTTTCCCCCTGCGATAATTTCTTTGTGTTAGCATTTTGGTGAGTAATATGGGGTTTTATTTTCACGTGACATCTTGTAAAATTAGACCCCAGTCCATGAAATAGGTTTCATCCACAAACTGTGTACCTTATGCTCTTCTATCCTTTTGTAAAGTTCTTTTTTCTTAAAGCATGCAGTTTATAAAAGTTGCATATTAAACTGTTCACAAGACTTTGTTCTGAAGCATTACTTTCTTTCAGGATAAGCTGTATGGTGGGGGAGGGAGGTGTATAGCAATAAGCAAGAGCACAAACTGGCTTTTTTTCCCTGCTTCTGAATATGCTGTCTTTTGCTTTTCTGCTTTTTTTGTGCATTGTGTACCTGTCTTGAAAAGGGGGGAAGAATCCCAACCTCAGCCATGCAAATTTATTTAAATGTTGCCTTAGAGATAAATCTTTAATTTTTTTTCTTCTGCTAGGTTGTTTAGTTTTTACATATAGCTCTTTTTTTTAGACCTTCTTGAGGTCAAATTTTAATTCAGCTAGAACTTACTGACAAATTTGGAAGATGTTTGCTGCCTAGCATTAAAATAGTAATATATTTTTATTACTCCTCTGGAAGAAAATGAGGGAAAGGAGAGATCAGTGGGGTAATTAAAATTAAATATGAAGTTTCTGCAACATGCAAGTTCATCAGGGATGCTTTATTTTTTGGAGGCTCCATCCAGCTCTAGCTGATTCTAGACAGTTGATTACTATTATTTTTAACATGCTTCCAAGCATTTTTTTTCTTACTTCATGAATCTCATCTTTTAAGTTGGAGAAGTAAATAGCATTTATTACTGTAGAAATAAAGAAGCAGTCTCAAATCTCCCCTTGGGGAATGAGCACTGTTGTGTGTGACACTAAAGCACGTACTGATGCTGGCAGCTACATTAAAACAGGGGGGAGGTGCTGCTTTTGGTGGCAAGTGCAAATATATAAGAAGTCGCACTGCTTTATGAACTGAATTTATCCTCATCTGCACTTCATTCTCTTCTCTGCACACCTCTCTGGGAAAGAGGTGTTCCTTTGTTCTCATCACCTCTTTGCAGGTAACTTTGTAGAGGAGAGAAGAACAGTTGTAAACTACTGTTTTTAGCTGAAATGCTTGACAAAGTAGTTCAGACTCACAGATTTTCTGAGTGGATTGTAGTATTCATGATCCTTTCTCAGATATTAATACATAAGAGGCTTTCATGACAGAATCTGGGATTTTATCTGATTTTTGGCAGATTTTTTCCTTGAAAGGAACAAGCTAGAATTTATGATGGGATAAACTTTAATCTGGTTGTAAATACATTTAAATACTCTGGGCTTGAATAAATCTGAACTTTTAAAAATAGTCATGCTTTGGTTGTATAGCACACAGTTTATAATAGAGAAGATAATGTTAACCTATTTTTTGGAGGCTTAATGCATGTTATAGGACTACCACATTTTTCAAAATGTTTCTAAGTGCAGTCAAATGAAGAAACAGTAATTGGAACTCATGTTTGTCTACTGGTTTTGTTTCATCCAACTTATTTTAGCTGAAATGTGGTCACAAAACAAACCCCCCAAGTGGCCCTTGGAAAATTAAGTGTCTTTAGAATAATCAAATTTTTGTGTTGTATACTTAGAGCATCAGTAGAACTAAAATAACTTTCAAGTCCCTCTCAAACAGCTATCAGGGAAGAACATAATTCTAGTTCATGTTGTGTCTGTATTTTGAAGAAGTTTGCTACTTTAGCTGTAGTGAGTTTTTCCAGTTATCAGAATTACTTCTGCAAGGGATGTCCCACTTAGCTGCAGGTCTCTGGCAAAGGTGATGTACTGCATCAAGCTGATGTAGAAAGAAAGTAGTGGTTAGGAGGTAAGCCAGCTTCAGCTTAAATGTGAACAGAAAGTGCTGTGCGTTGCTAGGTCTGCTTTATGCCTTTAAATAACTCCAATGCTCAACTGAGCAGTCAGAAGGCCACTTCAGCTTACTAATGGGGCAGAAAGAGTACCAAAGAAGGACTTGGAAGTATATATTTCCACTTCCTGAATAAGCTCATCTCTGTTTGAAAATGAGTGCCTGGGCTCCAGCGCAAAGGACAGGAGTGTGTGTGTGTGTGGATGAAGGTGGGGTTCTTTCAGCAGCAAACCAAAGCAAGCCATTGTGCAAAACTTCATTGGTAGTTTTCCTTTCACACACAATTTCAAAACCTTTAAATATATGAAACCCAATAGGTTTTGAAAAGAGGAAATTACAAACAGTGGAAGTGGTTATCATTTCATCACACTTAGCTCAGATTTTTTTGAGAGAATGATGTGTAAGATTTTGGTCTTTATTTTACCTGAAGGTACAGGATCAGTGATGAGACCTACTGTGTGTGCTAATTAGTTTGACAGAAGTTTTGACCTAAATGTGCTTTCTGGGAAGTCAGGTGCTTATAATGCAATTTCTCAGCCTTTGTACCAAGCTGTTTTCCTATATAATTTATTTTCTGATGATGCACATAATTTTTGCTATTTAACTGTTAGCCTCTATCCTCACAGAACTGTTACATCTCAATTTGTAGAGTTATACCTGTTCAGCTTTGTAAATTGAAATTTATGCAATGGTAACTGCTGGGTTTAATGCATTTACATGTTTTTACAATTTGAAGCTTTTTTCGGTCTCAGCCAGTTGGATTGTGACAACAAAGCCCAGTAAATTTAATACTTACTATGTTATTCAGTTTTAAGGGCTGTATATCTTTGGATGTGCTTGTTGAGGTTTAACGCCAGCAGCTCAACCCCACACAGCCACATGCTGTCCAGGCTCTCTAATTTGGCCGTGTGTAAGATGAGATCATGTCACAAGCTTTGCTAAGATGGAGGTAACATCCAGTGCTTTTTCACTGTCTGTAGAGCTAGTCGTCTGTTGTATGGGACACTCAAGTTGACCAGACATAACCCATCTCTGGAAAATCCTTGCCAGCTGTTCCTGCTCATTCATTTTCCTTCATGGGCCTGAAAATAGCTTCCCAGGAGGATTTGCTGCATAACCTTTCCATGGACTGAGGTTAGGCTGATTGGCCTATAATATCACTGAACCTTTTCTCCTTTCTCAAAGAGGGTCCTGATATTTGCCCTTTTCTAATCATCAGGAATCTGCCATTCAGCACCATGACCTTTTGCAGATGACAGAGTGGCTTTGCAGTGACATTTGCCAGCTCCATCAAGCACCCTTGAATGCAGCCCCCCTGGTCTTGTGTCTGTCCAATTTGTTGATGACCCTAATTCGGTTTTCCTCTACTTCCTTTCAGCAGGACTGTGCCATTAGCCTTGGAAATGCGTAGTTGTGAAAGTGTAATGTGATGTGAAAATCAGTGCTAAGGAATCATTGAAAACCTCAGCCTCTCTTCTGTCCTTTGTCACTTGGTTCTCCAACACGCTTAGTTTCTGGGTTGGTAATAGGTACAAAATGCAAATTAAGTAGAATTCCTGATATAAATATTTTATTCTGGCAAGATGATTTGGTGCCATGAATGTGGTTTTGGAAAACAGATAATTCTATTCTTGCCAGTCATGATTTGAATGGGTACAAGTTTGGCCTCATCTTGCTGTGCTTTCTAGAAAATTATGTCTTGTTTTGGTGGGTGTTTAAATGTTTGCTATGATTATAACATTGGCATTTAGTATAAATGTCTAAAATCTTTTCTCTTCAAAAACTGCATTTGTGTATTCATATGCTTTCCAAGAACTGAATAACTGCTTCCTGTAGACTTCACTTCCTATCTTGTATATCTAGGGTGGTTTACATTTACTGAAAAACAAAACAAAAAAATACCACTACTGTGACCTGGGGGAAGAGGCAGGGGATGATGCCACGAAGTGAAAATGCTAAGTCTCCTAAACATTATAACTGGCCATTGTAGGTGTTTGATTTTTGTATTTTAACCTAGAGAAATAAAAAAAAACCCCACATATTTTATTGGTAGGCTTATCTTTTCATTATCAGATTTCTTATTCTTTAGGGATTAAGAGATACAAACAATTAAGAGATTCCTTAGAGTTTTTTGAAGAAGAGATGCTGCAGTTCCCTGTGGTAGTTGAAAACTGTAAAACCTGTTTTCCTCAAATGTTTAATTACAGTCAGGTTTTACATTTCCTCCTTTACAAGGACAAAACTATTCCTATAGTGACCAGTTAATTTTGAATTTGAGATTTCTAACCATAACGTAACTTCAGAATGATTATTACTGATTTTAAGGCTTTGGTACTTTATTCTGCTATATTTATTACTGAATTGAATTTTGAACTGTTCTAATGATGCAAATGAAGGATATTCTGTAGCATTGTGTCAATTCATTTCTAGAAAATTTATGAGATGAAATAACAATTTTTTTTAATATGCCTTTTGTGTTATAGGTCTCCTTTATTTCCATGTATGGGACGTTTTCTCACACTTGCTGAACATACTTATGCTTAAAGTATCCTTCTAAATTAGGGGTTGAAATACCAGACTTTTTAATACTAAGGCTTTGCAACATACTCCGGTTCAGCAGGTGTCTTTTCCTGTTCCTTTTGATTTTTTTTTTCCCCCAGAGACTGGATGTTTCTTAATGGTGCTCTTGTTCTTCTAAATTCAGTAGAACTTAAAAAAAAATTTTTTTTAAACAGCGTTGTAATAAAAACTTAATTCTCTTAAAGATGGCCATTTTTTTATTCAAGCTGTAAGAGCAACACCTACTCCTTTATGGTGCTGGACCCTTAAAATGCCAGCTGCTAAGTGGCCCATTTTGTTACTCACAGTTGGCTGTGGAAGTTGTTTATATACAGGTCTTCCCCTCCCCCCCCCGCCCTTTTTTCCCCCTTATTGCTTGCTTTTTTCTGGTTGTTGGGGTTATTTTGGTGGTTGTGTTTGTTTGTTTGGTCCCCCCCCCCCCTTATCTTCAAACATCTCTCTTTGTCTTCAGAGAAGGAAATTAACCTTATCCAAAATCTTGGGGAAGCCATTTGGGCTGCCATTATGATGCTAAACAGACTATTGGCAAAATATTTGTAGGAGTTTGGTAATATGGGCTCGGTCATCATGTTTGGCCTTTGTTTTGGTTTCCTAACAGTTTTGTAAACTCTTATGACTCCCTTTAAAAGCCATTCTCTTAGTTCCCTTGGCTCACAAAGAGTTACACTAGGTTTTATAAAGAAAATCTCATTTGACTCAAAGGATTTTCCCACTTTTGTAAAAAGGGAAGCTGCTACTAGTGGTGTAATGGATAACCGTGGTGTGTTAGCAGCCTCAGAGTAGAACAGATGTTAGAGGGGGTTGGAAATTGGTTTATTACTTTATATCTCAACTGTGCCAGCACAATTCAGAGAATTTAAGTCTTGGAAGCCTTTGGTTATTTTGTTCACATTCTGGGGGAGAAAGGACTGTAGTGCTAAAAATGGGCCTTTATCCCTAAACTGTGATTTATTTTCTTTCTTTTCACCATGCTCATATTTCCTCTAGACTGCTTGGATAGATGGAGGACAGGGCAGAGGCCACTTGCTCTGGGTTTCCATATACAGAACCTGGGCAGAGGAAAGAAGCAAGCAGTTCATTCCCCACAGCCCTGGGTCACTGTAAGAGCAAAGTGAAGTTGGGCATTGGGAGCTACGGATCTCAGCTCCTTAACTGGCTTTTAATGGGAGAAAAATAATTTTCAGAGACTTCGTACTCATCCATTGCTTTGAGTAGACTAAATGCTATGTTTTTAAGCCACCACGTAATATTTCAGCATTAAAGCACTGATTGTGAGAGTTAACAAACACAGCTGACAGTGTCTTTTTCCAGTTTTGTTCTAGGAAACAGCTGAGGTATTTTTTCTACAAATTTCCAGAGACAGTCTGCCATCTGGTATGGAAAATTTTAGTCCGTATTTAATTTGGCAAAAATTTGACCAATTAAAAATAGTTGCACCATCTTAAATGTGTAGCGGGCTTTGCTGTAGACAGTGCTACCAGAAATGCTTGTAAGATCACCAGTTACTTCACAGTACTTCTTGTTATACTGAGTTCTCCTTCAAATACCTTGAAATCTAAGCAGATAAGCAACAGGACAATGAGAACAACCTTTAGTCTGACCAGTTTTGCTCCCTAGTCAGTCAGTGGTAATGCATGTAATAGTAGCAGTTCTGTGGTAGCACTGCTCGTGAAATAGAGATCTCTCCAAACACCTCAAAACTAAGTAAAAGAGCACATAGGGCAATGAGAATAACCTCTAGTCCAATCCATTTTGCTTCACATTTCAGTAACAGCTGCAAAGCATTGGTATCTAAGGCAGAGGGTAAAATAATTTTTAGCTGAGAAAATTTTCCCATGTTTTTCTATGAGCAGCATAGGAAATCTCTGTGCAGATTGGGGTTATGTTCAGTAGCTGCTCATGGAGTAGTAACTGCAAATTTTTGTAATTTAATCTTATATCCTTTTATGCTTTTGATCCCCGTGTTATTCTGTCATCAAGCGTTGCACAGTTCAATTATGTGCTTAATACCATAATGGCTTCTTGCTTTCGGGCTTCATGCAGCTTGTTTTCTTCTAAGATGAGAACTAAGAGATTGTATAACACCTTGTTTTGGGCACGTATGAGTTTGTGCTCAGCATTGGCTTTTTCTCTTCCAGCCTGGCAAGTTTCAGGTTTTATTATATGGAAGCTTTTTATTGCCTTCTGTCATTGTCTTACCTACTTTTTTTCATGTTTGTGTCTTTTATCTTGCTGCATCCATGTAATTGGACTCTTGCTGAAATCTGCTTTTGTCCATTTGCTGTTTTGTTCTTTCTTGTAATGAGCTGTGTTCAGATTTTGTTCATTAATTTTCCACTTCTCTCTTCCCTAGGTAGTGATGAATAGGGGAAGGCATGTGTTTTGGGTAGGAAAAAAGCAATTCAAAGCCTTGAAAATGGTTAGCAAGAGCTGCAGGAAACAAGTGTATATGTTTTCAGTGCTTAGCTACAGTTTGGTTTTTATTTGCCTTTCAGATGTTTGAGTTGCATTTTTTTAGGGTGACTCTTCACAGCTCTGAAAGCTGGATTCATTAAAAATTAAGAAGTTTTCTTATGTAACCTAGAGATTTGAGGCTATACTTGTGTTCTAAGTATTGCAGGCAATACTGTTATGTCTCTCAGGGGTGCTGTGGATGCCAGCCCACAAGTGGGAAGGACAAGCATTCCATCTCTTGAAAAAGTTCTGAGTCTTTGAGGCTGAGAATGGGCAAGAGTTCAGCATCTTCTTTTGCTGCAGTGTATCTCTTCTTCATTTTGCTTTTGGTGGCTGGAGTTGCTAATAGGCTTGCATTTCAAATAAGTGACTGTAAGGTACATACTGGCTCAAGTACAGGGAGGTGATGGTGGTTTGTTTACATGTTATATATGTTTAAAGCTGAATAAACATTTTATAGAATTGTGGAATGGTTTGGGTTGGAAGGCACCTTCAAGGTCTTCTAGTTCCAGCCCCCTTGCCATGGGCAGGGATACCTTCCACTGGACTCCGCTTCTGGATTCTTCAGATTGCACAAATGTCTGGTGGTTGTTTTTTAAACAATCTTGGTAGTTTTATTAGCTTGATAAGATTGTAAGGCACATTTTGGTAGGAGAAACAAAAAGATGTTTTAATGTGTTTTAATGTGACATTAACTTCTGGGCTACTCCAGAATTCATTAAAATATGGGGAAATTTACTGTGTCCCAGAGTAATAAATTTTTGTGAGATACAACCCTAGCTAGGCTTATTTCTAGTGTGTGCTAATTGCTTGCTTTGTTTTCTTTTTAATAAGGAAGGAATGGAAGAAATGTTAATCACTGTATTTAAAAAAAAAGTTTTAAAATCATCTCAATGTAGTGAGAGCAAACATGTTTTAACTTTATCAAGGTAATGTGGTTAGCTTAAGATTTTGCTTGATATCCAGACATTAAACTAGTAAAGAATCAAAAGAAAATAACATGCAGAATTTGTATTAATTAAAAACTGTCCTCTGAATGGTGTTGAAGACCTCATTTAGAATTCATGGTGCAATTTTTAAAAAAAATCCTTCTTTTTCTCTTTCACAGGAAAGATGATAAAGATTACGCTTTAAAGCAGATAGAAGGTACTGGAATTTCCATGTCTGCGTGCAGAGAAATTGCAGTAAGTAACAGTTCTTTCTGCTAGCCGGACTTATTGAAAGTATTGACTTGATTGCATGCTGGATTTTGTTTGCTGAATCATGTTATTCTACTACAGGTGCTATGTCTTTATCATAGAGGTATAAAGTAAGTACAAACGTCTTGGAAGATTTTATGTACCTGTTTTGTTTGCTGTCTAAAAAGGACAGGGTTTTTAAGTTACAATTTACTGCCTGCCTTGGGGCAAACCATATTTAAATGCAGTGGTTTAAAAACATGATAGAAGTTAGTGACTTAAATTACAGATTTGATCTGACTTTTTGCATTAGTATGTCTTTTTCTAAAGAGATTAATTCCTATTGGATTACAGTGATCAAAACATTTTAACTTCTTTTTATGCAAAGACTTTAAACTGAAGTTGCCTTGGAGGCTGTGATACAGCCATGAATATTATTTAAACATTCAGTTTTTCACATTTGTATTTATATATTTCAAATATATTGATATATAAATATATCAAATATATTTCTAACAACATATATATGTTGTTAGAAACTGGCGAATAGTTGTGATCTGGTTATGGTTTGTGACAAGCTTCCAAAGAAGTACTTGTAAAACCAATATTCTGAAGTTGAATTGTTTTATGCTCTTATGTTTTACTGCTGCTTGGGTTTATTGTTATTGAAATGTTTCAACTGAAATTGCTTACTGAAAGGAAATGCACATAATTTCAGGGTGTGTGTGGGAAGGGAATAATTTATTTTCAGTCCACATTCCTCAAGAGTGTAAAACTTTACCCGAATTTAATTTTCTTCACTGAAGTTAGTACCAGGCTTTCCCACTTTCTCAAATTTCAGTTGACTTTATGATATCAAAAGCATTAGTCCTTGAACTGAATGAGGTGAAAGAAATTATGCACAAAGAATATTCTTCAGGAGATGCTCTTTCTGTCCAGTGATGAAAGCTGAGCCTTCCACTGTTGTAGACATTCGCTCTGAACTAAATGAACAGAAAACAGGGTCTTAAATTTTGATTCCAGTCATTTTGGTGGAAATTTTCCAAATATTGTTGCCATCGGTCGAGGCGGGAGGCGACACGGTGTTCAGGGATACCAGCACCCTTTATTGCAACAGTGCCTCTACTTATATACACTTCTGGGTGTCACACATGTACACGCACCATTGGTGTAGCATAAACATAACAACTCATGATTGGACACACA
>JAYRBT010000001.1:46181888-46279344 GCA_036023395.1 Myiotriccus ornatus
CCTCTGCCAGGTGTAAAGTTCCATCTTCAGTATCCTAGCTTACAGAGAGCCCAGGGCCAGCTGGGCTCCCCCACATACTGTGATTCAGACTGAATACCTTTAGGAAATGTCAGCTACCGTTTCAGAGGGATGTGGGATTATTTTTTGTCTTTCTGCAGTGATTTGCCTAAAAAGACTTGAAGAGTTTGTTCTGCTTAAATTTGGCAGGAGAAACCTGGCTGATGTTAGGAAGAGGTGTCTCTACTTTAGGTATGACCCTAGCTCACTTTGTCTATTAAGAGAATCATTAACTTGGCTGACAGTGAGGAAGAATTTGGCCTCTTTGCGTGGCTTGAGGAGTGTTGTGTCTTGTTCCCTTTGGGCAGCAAGGTCACCAGTAGTGATGGAAAAGGAGCGAGCAGCATTAAGGCTTTCTCTTTTCTCTGAGCTGCTGCAGCATATGCCTTTTGTAGAGAACAGCAGTACAACACAGCACCCACATGGAACAGGGTTAGTGAGGGAAGGAGGGAAATGTGCTGAAGATACCAAAGATGCCAAGAAAGCGGGTACTGAGAGCAAAGAGGGGAGTGGAGCCCAGAAGCAGGTGTAGGTGTAGAAAGAGAAACCTGAAGTAGCGTTTACTGCGCTGTTGTTGAATTTGTTTCTGATTCTTGTTCTGGGCTTGCAACTCCTAATACTGTGGTTGAATTTTCCTGCAGTTGAATTAATAATTCACCATGGACTTGAATCTCTTTTTCTTGCCATTCTCTTGGTGTTGCTGTTTGGAGTGAACAGGAGATTTTTTTTTTATCCTCAGAATGGTGTTTTCCATGGTGTTCTGCTAAACTGATTTCCCTCCCTCCACCATCAATTAATATTGTAAAAGGAGCAAGATGAACCTTATATGGAGACGGATCAAATTGAGGATAAGAATCATACTGTTTATGTATGAAAATGCTACAGAGTTAACATTTGTACCCTAACATGTGATCTGTACATCTAACTAATAAAATAATTTCTGTTGTACTTAAAAAGTCAAGGCTGCATTCCAGACTTTGTAACAGTGTGTTTTGGACTACCCCAGTTAATGCATTTTACGAGATGAAGCTTGTATATTATACTGTGACAATCTGGGAAGAGTGTAGTTTGGTATAAATCCCAGTAGATTTTTTTACAGCTCTGCCGTGGCTTTTGTCTTGTTTATGCAGCTTTAGTTTTGGAGTATTGAATAACTTTTATATTTAACAATGTCCATAACTTACTCTTTCAAGACATCAGTTTGATAGAGGCACCTGAGGTGAAGAACGGTGTAAGATCTTCAGAAAAATAAAATAATTATGAAATTTAATCATTTATAGGGAAAAGTTTGAACTACGTCAGAGACCTGAGTTTAAACAGCTGACTTGGTAATGGGATGAGCTCAATCTATATACGTATGTGAAAGACTTCGTACGTTTCTGTACTTCCCTGTAGCACGAGAACTTAGACCTAATGTTCAAGGACCTAGCTAGTTTCTTACTAGATTGAAATAAGAGGTTGGGGTGGGTTTTTTTAATCATTTTATGTAAACTATTTTGTTTAGCTGGTGGAGTTAACAGTGTGCTGTGTGCTAATCAGTGTTTTTAACATCAAGATAGTTGAAGAGTTATATATTCTTCTTTATCTTTCCCCCATTCATCCATCATGATAAACATTTGTGGATCCTGCCTCTTTCAGAACCTTAACCAAACATTTGGCTGCTCATTTCTCTGCAGATCTGTGTGGTGCCTAGGATGCTGGCTATCTGTTTTGTGATCTGCAATTTCACTTCTGAGGATTTAAACAGGCACTAAAAACAGCATGCTCAGCATGCCAAGAGTTGAATTTGTGTTAGATGGGAGAGCAGAGGGATAGAATGGTGAGAAGATTTGTATAAAAATATGCAAAACGTACAAACCCAAATGATTGATTCCTCGTCTTCTGATTTAATCACATGGAAGAAAGTCATTAAAGCCAATCCACCTGGAATAGTGCAGCAAATGCTATTTCACAGTTCGCAAAGCAGGAGAATTCTTCAAGGCTGTAGGAAGCTGAAGTAGTTAACCAGGCTTTAAACAGAGCTTCAGGATTTTGGCTTGGGCAGTTTCCTATACAGGAGTCTTAGGTTTTGAACCAACCAAGTGACATTTTTTGTGTTGATCAGCATTTTTGTTCAGTTTCAGTGGGTTTGCAAGTATTTTTCTTGCATATGCTTCCTTTGACCAGTGAGGAGTTGCTTGGATTGGGGTTTTGTTTAGCTTTTTGTTGTTCAGCTGTGGGGGAATTGTTTTTCTTTTTACAGGTCTTCCATGTAGATTTGTTTATTGGTGCCTGGTCTGGTTGACAGAAATATCCTGGAAAAGCTGTTTTATATGGAACATATAAAACACAGTCTTTTTATATGATACTGTTAGTTTTTGACTTGTTTCCAAAGAGGAAGTGCTAGGTGTGGTAGCAGACACTTTCAGTGATGGAAATGCTGAATGTGACAGATCTGGGGTGAATAATTTTGTTCTCTGGCTGTCTCCTGTCTCTGTGCTGTCTGTCAAACACCATATCCAGCTTGTACAAGTTAAAATGGCCTCAAGGCTGCCAGGGCCTTGGAGGCATTCGTTGGATTTTATGGTTTCCTGTTGTAACAAATGCAGGCTGTTACCTCAGAAGGTGATGTCCTCTGTGTTGGATCTGGTGACAGTGTGATTGTAGACCGTGGATGTTCATCTTCACCAAAAGGAAAATGAGCAGTTTTGTTAGTTTCCTGTTGAGTGAGCAAGCTGAGTTGAACCATCTTTTGGCTGCACTGTGGCTTAACATAACTCCTGGGAAAGGGAGAGCCTCTGCAGCAGGCCTGCTCATCTCTGCATCTGCTCCATCACCTCTGCTTTCAGTTTCTGGGCTAGAAGGTGGCAGAGGTAGTGGCAGAGCTGGAGCAACAGGCCTGTGCCCTGTAGAAAGTGAGAACGGAGCTGCTGTTCATGAGTCACCTTGGCTGAGTTGAGCTTGGCAGAGGAGGCTACTCTAGAGGTGAACTGGTCCTCCCCACACACTGGGGTTTCTGTGCTCTGGGTGATAAGAGCATGCCTTTACATGATTATCAAGCCTCCCTTCCCTCTGCCAGTGGAAGGGCTGGAAGAAGGGTGTAAGGGATCTTTCAGAGCAGGTCTGAGGGTGACCAAGGACTCTTGCAAGCCTGCAGCAGCGAGAGAGACCCCATAAGGCAGAAGTCAACACCTTCCCTCGATATCCCAATAACTTTTTCAACTATGTTACTGGGCTGCAAACAGTATTCTTGAGAGTTTTTGTATCGAGAGAGGGTAGCATTATGTTTAGTTCTGTGACAGTGAGACAGAGATATTAAGATATTGTGATTAAATGTTGTAATTGAAATGTTTTCTGTGAACAGCAGCATCCAGTGTCTGTCTCATCTGGGTTCTTTGTCCATCTCCTTGATTTCAGAGGACCTTTAATAATGCCTCTTCTAATACTCTGAATGTGTTTGGACATAGGAGGTGCTAATAAATATTGACATGCATGTGAGATCACATAGGACTCTTTTGTTTTAGAAACTGTGAAAGTTATAAATGTATTTTTTTCCTGTTGACATTTTGTGTTGTCAGGCTTCTTTTTTGCATATTTAGGACTTAAAAAAAAGTAAAAGAAAAAAATGCAACCATGGGAAATTTTTGCTTTGTCTGAAGAACTGGAGCTTCAGAAATGTATTGTCATCTTCATAATAAATTCTTAGAGTGAGCAGTATTATAACTTACTATTACATTGCCTTTTAAGCTTTTATTTGAACATTTCTGAAAGGAAAACAGCATGTACTTTGAGCATCTATTCTAGTTTTTTTTTAGTATTGTGGAATATCTGACCCATGAGAGTATAAAACTGTAAAATTATATTTACATTGAAGCAAACAGATCGTGAATCTACTGGGTAGCAGCTAAGCCAATTTAGAATTTAAGAACTTGTGTAATAAACTTCAGGGTTTCGTTTAAATAACAAGTTTAAAGTACTTGAGTAGAGCTCCAGTGTTTGTTAGGAAACCAAGAATAATTATTTGAATGCTTTTTCAGATTTTTTTGTGGCTTAGAACTGGGCGACATCTCTGGAGTCATCATATTCTGCTCCTGCTCTTGTAGACAAGCAAACTGTACCTTCAAAAATTTAGCAAACTACAAGTTAAACTTGTAAGGAAAAGAAAAATCTCTGAAGGCAGTTCCAGAGTCTTGTTGTAGTAATGACTCTATAAATATTATTCAGCCTTTAAGCCAGAATTAATCATGACTGATTCATACCCATTTGTACTTAGGATAATATTATCAGTTAGAATAGGTTTTCTACTTTCATTTTAAAGAGAGATATAGAGAAATAGACTGTTTCTTCTCTGGCTTTGTTTTGGCAGGCTATAAGCATTTTGGCTTGGCTCGCTGGTTTGCTTTGAACCTTGAGCCTTGCTGGTTTCCTTTGAGCCTTGAAGGCTCTCTCTTCCTCTGGGCATAGGCTTTGTCTTTCTTTGCCCTGTTGCAGTTGGAATTAATGTTCCCTGAATTGACCAGAATTCTGCATGGTTTTTCAGGTCGTCTCACTACTGCCTATACTCATGTTGTAGCAGTAATTCCACTGGCGTCTTAGCTGTTACAGGATGACTAAATCTTTGTCAGTTGCTTTCCAGTCTGAAAATCGCCTTTCTGCATCAACTGCAATCTGCTTTCTGTTCCAAGTCCTTGTTTGCCCATTTTTCCATCTTTAGGCCATGGCATGATTGTTAATGTATGATGTTTGTTGCTGGATCCTTTGGTGAAACTGATGTGAATCTTTTTGAAGAATGAGATGATGATTAGAATTTGAATTTATGCCATTAAAGTAGCAAAGATAACACAATAGTGAATTTTGTTTAAATGAATGTTTGGTTGATATTGCAGATGACTTTATATGTAGCCAACTTTCTGACTGTCCTAAGCTTTGGGAGAAATGTGTTGCGTAGCACTCAAACAAAAGGCTGTGAGAGAAAGGAGCTGCTTATTCTAAAACAGCTAATGTCCTGAGCAGGACATCAGAGAAACTCCTTCTGGGACAGGTCACCTGGCCAATTGCTCTATGTGCTCGATTTATAGAATTCTAGGATTGTTTAGTTTTGGAAAAACCTGTATCAAGTCCAACCATTAACCCAGCATTGCGAAGTCTACCACTAAACCAGTGGTTTAGCACCGTATCTGCATGTCTTTTAGATATCTTCAAGCATGGTGACACAACCACTTCCCTGGGCAGCCTGTTCCACTGCTTGACAAGTCTTTTGGTGAAGAAATTTTTACTGATAACTAATTTAATCCTCTCCAGCGCAACTTGAATTATAGAAGCAAGGTAATATTGCAGCACTACACAGGTTAACATTCCACACGGACCACAAAAGATTAGCAAGCAAGAATGAGGTGGAATGGCATTCACAGAATAGCTTGAAATCCTCACTTACGGGAAGAGTGCAGTGTCTTGGCTCACGAGAAGTGCTGTAGTGGTGGAGAGCTTTATGGGAAATGTGGGAATATCACTGGAGAAAGGAGGTCATGTTCATAAAGAATTCTGCTGAGTTCAGCTCCTATTTGATGTGAAAGATAATTGTTGTTAGTACAAGAAAAGATTTGCTTTAGTCATGCAGCAGTTTGCCAGGCTCCCTTAACACTTCTGTTGATTATTTAATAACATCCTGGCTTACTCCACTTTGTCCTTGTTCGTGAAGCAATTTAATGATTTTATGCGTGTTGGGACACTTTCATTTACTGTCCCTCAGCTGCCCTATAGCTGTGGAAGGACTATTTCTGCATTTCAGGAGGGAGGTGGAGGAACCTCAGTGCAAGGCCAGGACTTGCACATAGGGATGCTGTTTCCCTTGCTGGATCTTGAACAATATGAAAGCAAGGGGAAGACCAGTCAGGGACAACATGGGCTTCTAACACTCAGGTCAAACCAGATGTATTGGCCTCTTCATCGTTTGCTGATTTCTATTTCTTTAAAGGTCTTTTGGGTCTTTCTTTCTTTAAACAGGATCTAACTAATAAAAGAGAAACCTTTCTGGTTGAGAGAATAGATTTGAATCATCATGTGATATGCAAATGAAAAGGAAGGCAATTTCCTGCGAGCCAGACACATAGTTTTTGTCCGCCTTCTCTTTGTGTTCTACAGAACTGAGCTAGGATAGACACATGCGATTAGGTATCAGAGTCATTAGGCCAAAAAAGAGTTTTATCGTTAGCAGGCATCATACCGATACTGAAACCATGTTTCTTGCAATCTACTTTGCCTGAACTGTCTTTCTTTGAACTCTGTCAGCTGCTGGACACATATATCGTCTGGTAGGAGAGGCATGTGACATATGAGCTAGAGAGGCCTGGTTTGTGGAGACAGAGGTTGCTGAAAATGATTGTTACAGACCGAGTGATGTATTATGATCTGCATGAGCTCTTTCTGCCCTTCAGACACTGTTTGCATTTGTCACTCTGACCGTTTCAACCTTTCCAAGACAGTGATTCAGGAATTATCTGTCACCACTGCAGCAATCATTTTTTTATTCTGATGTTTTTACTGATGTATGTTAGCCATCCTGTTCACTGGGGTGCCTGTAGCTGTCTGGCTTTGACCAAACCCATCAGGTTTTTTAAGCAGACTGTGGTTAACGGCTGTTTAGCACAAGAGGCAAAGACAGAAATCAGCAATAATGATAAATTGAGTACACAGATGCACAAACAGCTGCCATCAGTGACAGTAGCAAAGGCCAGAGCTCCTAAAACATTGGTGATGGACCACAAAAGGAACTTCTCAGGTGTGTCCTTGAGGAGAGCCAGCGGGGGCTTTGTAACTGAGGAGAAGGAAAACAGATTGCTGTGGATCTTATAGGAGGATAGAGGTTTTATTGGGCATTTGAGAGGACTGCTGGGATGTTTAGAGATAAAAGGCAAGAAAGGGACTGATCAAGGTGGACTGGGGAGGAAAAAGCAAGGAATGCCGTGAATCTCCAAGTCTACAGGATTGACTACCTCTACCACAAATGAATGAGAATTATGTTCTATGTTCCCTCGCCATGCAGACAGGAGAGCTTTCTGCTGCAGTACTCAAAACTTTCTCACCTTTGTGAGATACTCTGGACCAGCTTTGGTGATGGGTTCTTCTCCAAGCTGAATCACATTTGATGTATAGAGACTAGATTTTTTAGCTAAGTGATAGCTGCTACCTTTGGAGTAAGGAGTAGGACAGACTTAAAATGGGACAGGAAAGGGAAAAAAAGAAAATTAATATTATTTTCTAGAGCTCTGACTAGTATCTGCATCTTTCATCAAGGAATAGTCTGTGTCCATCAATAGGTGTGTCCATCAGGCCACAGGAAATCTGATGCTGTTTTGGTGTGGATGCATAGTTGCTGAACTGTCATGCAGTCTTCTGTACGGTTAATTTATCAAGACGTCTAGCATAAATTCGAGATGTGGATTTATGCTGATTAAGCAAAAATTCTTGGGTTATAAGGACTGGCACAGTGTATCCTTAAACACTGTAACCTCAGTCACCACTGAGAGGCTGGTCTTTTGTGATGTACTAGGTCTGTTTGGCATGCAGTTAATCTTCTCCATAGCAGCTGGAGGATGCAGCATTTTGGGTTTGTGGCTAAAGTAGTGTTGATAACCCACCGGTGTTTTGGCTATTGCTGACAGTGTTCAGGCTTTCTCTATTTCCTACTCTGTCTCTCCTCTGTTTGGAGACTGACTAGGCATCAGTCTTCTTGTGGGAAGTTGTGACTGACTGCCGTTGCATTGCTTATGTTGTTTTGTTGTGGGTTTGGTGCTTCTTTATTTCCTCTTTTCTTCACTTATTGAACTGTCTTATCCCCACTCACAAATTTGCTTGCTTTTTTTTGTTCTTCCCCTCGCGTCTGACTGAGAGAGGTGAGGAAGTGGCTATGTGGGGCTTAGCTGCTGTCTGGGGTTAACTTACCACAGGCAGTTCCCACCTGTAATTGATAAAAATTTGCAAATAAGCATTTCTTGGGTTTTCCCATGCTGATCTTACACTTTGTAGGAATTAGAAGAATTTAAAGAATTCCATACTTCTTGTGGATCCTGCCTTAAAGTGCCTTGATGTAATGCTTTGACAGATCTTAAGAATTTTACCATGCTGAAACTACTGCTTTCTGTATTGATTTGTATTGTTGCTTTGTCTCCTCAACTTTGTCTCCCTGTTTGATCTCATATTTGAGAGAAAATCTCTGTGGACTATAGGTCCTCTTGCTCAAGAAATGCCACACTTAAGACTGGTCTTAAGACTGAGTAGGGATGGGAGTCTATCTCAAATATAGAAGAGAAGGAAACAAACGTGGTTATCTACTTCCATTTTGATGTCTCAGTAGCTGCTAAAAAGTTACCAGTTGTGAGAAAGGTATCAGTAGAAAGAAATGAATGTTTTTGTTTCCTCTACTATGTAGAGGGAAAATTATATTTTCTTGAAAATATTCAGTCTCAGAAGTAAAATTGTATATTCAAATAGTAGTTTAAATTTCCATTGTTTTAAAAAACCCCAAACCCTTAACCACTCCTTTTAATAAAAATGTCATAATTTCTGGCAGACTGAGCTGGCAAGAATTCATCTAGTCTAGGGTACCCGCTCTTGACCGTGGTTTGCTTAAAGTTTTGTTTCAGTTTTAACAACTGAATGAGTACAATATGATTTTAATATGACCGGTAGAGCTTGAATAGAATGACGCTGTCTATATTCAGTTGTTGTGTTGTATCTCAGCCATACTTTCCTTTTGTTGGTGTTAAAGCTGTAGTTTCTGAAGGAGCTGAGCTTAGCAGCAGGTCATTGCCTTTGTGCATCTGGGGTAGTTTTCTCTTGAACTAGGAACTGTTTCATGAGTGGCTTCTGTGAGTGCACTGAGTGGTATAATCTCTGTTGGGGGAGAGAGTTGTAACTTCTTCTGTAGGGAGTGGTGACCACATAGATCAGCTGACTCCACCTTACAAACCACATCTTCCATTAGCTGACTGCATTGACAGGCTCTAAAAGCGTGATCCCATTCAGTCTCAAATGTCTGCAACCAAAATGTGGCGTTTTCAGATAACTGGAAGTCGGGAGAAAATTTGGTACCCAAAATGGCACTGTCGAAGATTACAGTCTGTGGGAAAGAGCAGATGTTACAATTGGTTTGCGGAGTCGCCTTGATCCTGGATAATAGTGAGGTTTACATAGACTTCAGCTTTTAGGAAATGAGTAGGAAGTGAATGCCCTGAGGGGGTTGTGACCTGCTTTCAGCTTTGGTTTCAAACTAATAACTGGTTTTTCATTAAAAAATATGTGGTTCTCTGTGACTTGCAGATTTCAACTTCTGTTGTTTGTGTTGTAGAGTGTGTAGAAAAGATTATTAAAAGGACCTTCCAGCCCTTTCCCAACTCTGGATGTGTGGATATAACTGTTGCGGACTTTCTGTCTTTTGCAGTTGCTGCGGGAGCTCAAGCATCCAAATGTCATTTCTCTGCAAAAGGTGTTTCTTTCTCATGCTGACAGGAAGGTGTGGCTTCTCTTTGACTACGCTGAGCATGACCTCTGGGTAAGGTAAATTGTTTGTAGGTACCAGGCTTAAGAGTTTTAGCTCAATCAAAGGGACAAGATCAGGGAAGACATCATTTTGAGCACGGTATAGCCTCATACTCCATGCTTGTTGGAAGCATTTTCAGTACTAAAGGAAAAGCAATGGAAAATGTTGAGTCAACACAGTACACAGTTTAACCTGTGATCTCTTTAAGAAGATAAAAATCTGCAATCAGCTCTCAGTAGCTAGAAATCTAGTTAAATAAATGTAGACTAGAACCACCTATTACAGTTAAAGTAGGGTGCAGGAAAACGTAATTGATTATGCAAGTGAATTCCCTTTTGAGAAATGACAAACTTATTTTCTGAATAGGACAGTTTAGAGTTTTAGTTACATTGATTATCATCCATGAATACATGAAGTAAGAGTAGTGCCACTGTATATAAATGAAACTTAATTCATATGTTTCAGTGGGAAGAATTTTTACTCAACTCCTCTCAATGGTACAAATATTGTAATACTAACCTTAAAAGATTCTAAGATTCAGATAAAAAGGTGCAGTGGAAGCAATTTCGAATGAGATGGACATTTTTATGTGTGTGTTCATGTAAGAATTTAACAGTATTAGTCATGAGTTGTTTTTTCCTCAGCACGTAGCTTAGCACAAATCAGAGTAAAACTAGCTTTGGAAAATGGTATTTTTTGTAGGTGGGAATAATTCAGTAGCATTTCCCTAAAAACTAGTGTGTCAGTTTTCTTTTTGCTAAGCTGAATCAAAGATACTTTCTCCCTGTTAAATGTCTTGGAAGTTCTGATACTTGGTATTGAGATTTTGTTACCAAAATAAAATTAGAGACAAAGAAAGTTACCAAACAGGTGAAATGGTGAGACATTCTAAATACTGATAAACAAAAACCACAACATCGTGAGCAAACAGAGTAAAGTTGGTTTGGTTTTTTTAGGTTTTTTTGACGTGGAGCAAAACCAAGCACATTTTTTTTTTCACTGCTCCCCTGCATTTATGATATGCTAAGCTACAGAAGTTTAGCAATGCTCCACCTTTTTTTCTGTTTCAAAATGTGCTGCAAGACTTTCTATTTGTTAGGATGATTGTATTAGTGACCTGTCCTTGTTTGTATTTATAAATTTCCGCATTGCTTCATATTTAACCTAAGTCACTGTAGAAGCATTTCTGTTAATGAAATACTGGTTGTCTATAAGTAACTTAGGAATGACCCTCAATTTTCACCTTCATGCTTACATGCACATAACTGTATGAATACCAAAGCTCCCCACTCATACCAGCTCCTGGGTGTTCCCTGTATGTAGACAAGAGAGACTTAGTTGCAGTGTCTGGGCTGGCTCTGTGCCCCAGAGAGCCGGCTGTGGACCAAGCCCTCCAGTATTGAGAATATTTAGTACAGCAGGTCTCAAGTAAGGCTGGGAAAGGGCACAGAGTGTAGTAGGGCAGGAACAAAAAAGTCCAGGACAGCCATCTGTTTTTCTGCCTGTCTCTGAAGATTCACTTATCTCTGTCCACTGTGTGAAAAATAACATTAGCTTTGGAGTTGGAGGAAGTGAGAGGTGAAAACTTGTAGCTGAGGGATGCTCATGCACGTGGTGCTTGGCTGACTGTGCAGGGACTGTCACCTTTTCATCAATGTTTCTTTCCTCTGTGCAGCTTCATTTTTATCACTGGCAGGGCAGGAATGTGCCTGTTCCTCACAGGAAAGTCAAGCTTGATGCCTGAAGCAAAGGAGGGCAGGCCGTGTGGAGCTGGGCTGTGACAAGAGAGGAAAGGCAGTTTCCCAAAGGGTGTTGGGTAGTTGGGTTAGCTAACTAGCACCTGGAATATGAGAGATCAGGAAGGTAGGAAGAACACATGATAGAAGTTTGGTGCCAGGTTTTGGATGGACAAGATCAGAGCTGTTTTGATGATCACACAAGTGCAAGCCATTACAGAGAAGAAGTGTGAATGCATTAAAAGTTAGTTCTAGAAATTGCCTCTCTTTGAAGGAGACAAATGGAAATGGTTACCATGGCCATGACACACCTTGCTATTGGAGTTAGTGGCACCTGAGACTCAAGTGCTAAGACAACATAATCCTTTTGGACTCCTCAGTGTTGCTAGATGTCATTGCTTGTGTATACACTTATAATTGCTAAAGGTTTTTTCCATGTCTGACCTAGTGGCTGACTTTCAGATGGACAGATCTATAGCTTTGCTCTGTCAACAGCTTCTGTTTTGAGAGTACTGTTTTAAGGGTATAGTGAATAAAGAAGGAATAAATCCAGGCTTCTGATTTGCATGTTAAAAACTCCCAACAGTTTGCAAAATTTCTGTTTGGCATTAGGTCTTGAATATTATACTGTCATTATTACTGTAGGAGATAAACCTAAAAGTAAAATAGTGTAGGAGGTAATGCCCTTGTAATACGTGATGCGACAAACGCGGTATCAGCATACCTTATCAAAAAGACTCCATAAACAAAAACATCTCTAAAACCTCCAGGATCAGTAATCTGCAAGGAAACTAGCTTTGACAGTTGTATTAGTTTTGTATTCCTCATACCAGTGTGCGAGAGTGGGTGAGCAGCTCTGCAGGGCTTAGCTGCCTGCTGGGGTTAAACCACAGCAAAAACTGATTTCATTTTTGAGATATTTTCTTGGGACAGTGATCACTTTACCTAATACAGTATTAATTTTCTAGTACTTAAGGTACATGTTTCTAGTCTTGAATAATAAAGGGTTGGAAAAAAACTAAGAAGTCTGTGTAAGGAATCAGTGGCAATCTTTTTGTGTAAACATTACACTTTTTTTATTTTCCTTTCTTTTTTCCTCTTTGCAGCATATAATCAAGTTTCACAGGGCTTCTAAAGCAAACAAGAAACCAGTTCAGTTACCTCGAGGAATGGTGAAGTCACTGTTATATCAGATCCTAGATGGTATTCACTACCTGCATGCTAACTGGGTGTTACACAGGGATTTGGTAAGTGGATCCACAATGGGTTTTAGCACTGGGATGATGACTGAGGGCAAGGATTGGGTTTTTTTAATGAAAAATCACTGGGAAACAAAAACATTTGTGCTAATATATATGTATTTTTACGCTGCAGTCAAACAGCCTTGATTAGTAGAGTGAATTTAGAAGCTGGCTGTGATCTGATATGCTTATGAGGGCAAGTGTATCAGATGGCTCTTTTCATTTTTGGATTTTTCTAAACAAACTATTTTAAAAATGTTCATTTAAATAACAGGCATGTTGAGGTACAGAAAATGCCTTTGGTAGTATCACTGCAGACAAGATAAATAACTAAATGAGGTTTTTGTGTAGGTGGGGGAGAGGATGATTGGCTGTAAGAACTGCTGAAAAAATAAAAATTCTCTAAAATTAAGTTTTACATAGGAAAGTAGCTTTTGAAGGCCATTATCTTCTCCTAATATTTATAATCTACCAGAAATATAGCCACCCCAACTTCTGAAGTATTCTACAAGTAAACTGCTGTTTATCCAAACCACAGCGTAAGCAAAACGTTTTGAACCTGAGTGGTTTTTAATCAGCAAATACATTTAAATTGGTGAATCTCACCACTTATATATTTGCCTTGGAAATATGCTCATAGCTAGCTGGCCTTGTTTTGTGTGTTGTCTTCAAATTGGGTAGTTTTCCTGAGCCAGTTGTCTGTAACTCTTACTCTTAGAAGTAAAGTGGAAAAAAACCCCAACACGGAGCTATCAAAGTATGATACTTACATGATACTTGTAATTACTGAAATTTCATTTGTGCATGAGAGTATCATTACTTTGACCTTTCACTGCTATGGGTCCGTATTACCAGTGCTATTCTGTTTGGTACAATAAGTCTGGCTTTCTTATTACTCTTCCAGAGTCACTTTTAGTCTTTGAAATAATTTTAATAGTGCTTCTGGGAAGGTGGTCAAGGACTAGTTATTTGTCTATTTTCATGCCTGATAAATGCTTTTACAAAATGCCAGTATTTCTTTTTAAGCAGATGGGATAAAGTTTATCTCTGCTAAACATCATTTTGAGAACTGAAATACAAAGTAGCTTTGTTTTATTGAAGTGATTGTATGAATGTTGCTTCTAATTTGCTCTTGGTTTTAGGAATGAAACAAAAGCCCTAGCCCTCAGTGGAAAAAGAAAATCAAAAATATTCTGGTGGCATTGTGATGACTCAAAGTAGTGGAGCAAAATATAATATAGAAATTTATAGTGCATCTTACTACTTAGACAGCTTCGTTTGAAAGTAAAATGTAATGTCTTCCTTTAATGTTCTGCCTGCAATAGTACTCTCAGTGTATTTTTAAGAGACATACAGAAAGTAAAAGACCTGTTCTCAAGAATCAGATTTTTCTGATATTTTGCTTTCTGCAGTTTCAGAAAATTTATTAACTAGTTATGCTTAAAAGAAAACCATGCATGTTGTTAACTGGATGGCTCAGGAGATGGGTAATTTATTACAGAGCCTTTCACATCTAGATCTGTAGCTCAAATACAGTTTAAGCTGGCAACTGCAAAAAACTGTTACCATCTCATTTTCTGGTCTGTGTGAAATGAGTTGGTGGTCTCAGTCCAGTATGAAGTTTTCTTCCAGCAGAAAATTCACCATCACAATTGGCTCTCTTTTGGTAATCTGAGGAAAAGACCAAAAGCTTGAGGCAGAGACTGAGAGGTCTTCCCACCGGAACCTTGTCAAGCTGTGTTGGTGAGAATCCTATAAAAACTGTACAGGGGCTGTCTGTGCTGCATTGTCTGTGGAAACCTTCAGGCTTGTCCTTTTGAAACTGTCCAGTTTGAGCTGCATTTAGAAGGCACATGTTTCAATGCAGGACAGAAGACAGAATTGTACCTACCAATGCCCTCTTCTATTTATTTTACTCCTAGGGTTCCTGGGAGTAACCTGAATAACAAAAAGGATTCTACCTAGTGTTTTGTCTTAAAAAGACAGGGTGGTGCAAAGTAAAGCTTGAAAAGTGGGACTTTGCTAGCACCTATATTCTTATTCAAAGCAAAATAACTGATGTTAATGCTTAGGTGTGGTGTTCTATTCCAGAATATGTTACTTTTCAGGAATAAGTGTTAAATCATCAATTTTAACTCCAGATTGTATGGCTGGACAGATTTACTGTGGTTTTTGTACTGTGCCTTTAAAATGATAAGTGTTGCTGTAGTTTCTAGGTGGTTATATTTTCCTGGATTAAATACACCCACAGAGCTGCTTAAGTAACATGCTTGCTTTCATGTCATATCCCAGCTATTATAAGAGTGATGGTGGTTGGGGGTGGTAGGAAACTAAAGAGTGTAGTACTTTGGCAGAAAAATCTGTTATTTGCTACTTTTCTCTCATAAACTAAGGATTTTTTTAAAAGGTATGAGTTATTTATATAATTATCTTCTATCTAAGTGCAATTTTCTGCGTTTGGTTTTCTGTTGGGCTTTTTGGTGGTTTTTTTTTTTTTTTTTTAAAGAAGTCTTAGTGAAGTTAGCTTTTAGGTAGGTAATGTTCTGGAGTTTGAGATTCTGACTTGTGTAATCAGAAACAAAATACAGCATAAAGCAACTCCTTTTTTGATAGTGTCCATAAGCCACGCACTAAAACTTAGTGGCTATTAAAATCAAAGGAACTTACACTGAAATTTGTCTTCACAGTGTTGGAATCAAGGAATCTTAATTAATTTAAGATTTGTATAAAGTGACTGTCCTTCTTTATGAAACAGTAAAAACTGTAAGAAGACAATAATTGCCTATTGTGAATTTTGTATTCATGGTTTGTCTTTAACAAAGAAAATGCCTACAAATCTTTGCAGTAACTTAACTATTTAAGTAGTTAACTGTATTTTTCTTTCCCTGGGTACATGACAGCCAGTTCACCATTTCCATCAGAGCAAGGGAGATGTTGATTATATTTATCTTTGAATACTTTAGTGCTTCAGTAGTTAGATTTTCCATAAGTCTTTGAAACACACTAGTTTTTCAACAAATAAATACCAGCCTTTTTAAAATTTCTTACTTGACTTGCATATTCTGCAGCTTTTTTAAATTTCATGGCTTAGAGTAATTGAAAGCAGATAGTTTATTCATGCTCTGATTGTAGCAGGAAGGAAATAAGAACGCTTAATTACCACAAAGTAATTACCACAAAGTGCATCAGTTACAGTTTTAATAATATTTTGAATTTAGTTATGAAGCATGCATTTTGCTGACTTCTTTTCCTAATATTTTTTCCACTTGATAATATCCAGCTATTGGGCTTTTTCTTTTACTCCAAGTTCTTATTCTGCACTAAAAAGAAGCATAGGCAGAAGATTAGCCATAGGTCCATTTTCATCAATCTGCAGCTTCAACAGCAGGGGAAAAGAGAGGATGCATTTTACAGTATGCACGAAAGGTTTTTTCAAGTAATGGGCTCAAAACAGCTGTCCCTTTGCATGGTACAGTAACTTTTGTGCCATGCCTGTTAGTGTTTGAAAGTGTATCTTTATTTAATATTATTTTGTAATAGTCCTGTCTACACACTAAGTCTCAGCTAAGAGATGAGCACCCTTCCACTGCATGTGTGGTCAGTGACAGTAAGTAAGATTAGTCTGCAATTTACATTAATAATAGAATTTGCATCTAAACTATTTGAAGTACTTCCAAGGTGCAGCAATGCTTAAAAACATACCATCACCACCCCCAAAAAAAAACCCAAACAAAAAACCACAGAGGAAATCTCACAGGTCTTACTTAGAATACTGCATCTAGGACACTAAGTTAAAATTATTTTTGTTTCTAAATCTTCAGACTTTTCCCTGGCCCATTTCTTTGTGTGGAGTGTGAGTGGGTGTTGAACAGATGAACTGCCGCTTGGCAAGCCAGGTATGGAAGAGGGGTTAACACAGTGTTGGGCTCCTGCTTCCCATTCCCCTGGGAACTTTTACCCTGGCTCTTTACCATTATTCCTGTTACGATTACTTTAGAAATACAGGAATGCCCTTTGGTCCTGCTGTGAAGCTTCCAAAACTGCGGTCATTTGAAGGAATGAACCTAAATGCTTAAAAAGAAGAAAGAATTAATAGGAAAAGATCTGCACATTACTAGAAAGAAGTTTGCAGCTTTTAAAAGCAGGGTGGTTTTCTACTCTGTTTAAATATATCAACAGGTAATAGACATTGTTTCCTGAAAGGCATTAGAATGACATGGTAGTGATTTTCTTTCAGAGGAGGAAAAAAAAAAAGCCCAGTCCAAGCCCAAATCACTCTTTTGGTTGTCAGCTGTTACATTTCCCAGGATTTTTGTTTGCAAGGTGTTTTTCATTAGGTGTGTGCTTTCATGAGATCACAGAAGAACAGTGTGTTTGGCAGAACCTTATTTTCTTGCATATGCTTACAATTACAAGTTTTTCTCTTGAGCTGTAGTTTACTATAATTCTAAATATTCTATCATTAAAATAATATTTTCTAGTGTTTCTTAATGCTTCTGTTTACAGGGAGCATGACTACTCCCTTGTCTGCCTTTCTTATTATTTTATTTGTCTTAGATTAAGCTTTCAAACGAGTAACTAATCAAAATGTAGAAATGATCAAAGGAGATTGCAAAACTTAAATATTTGGTGCTTGTGCCAGTGATTTAAAAAAAAAAAAAAGAGAAACTACTGAAAAAAAATGGAAACAACCCCCAAAAATCTGAAAGAAAATGGCCTCTTAGGTCAAACTTTTGACTGAGTAGTCTGTCAACTTTGTAGAAATGCAGATTTAAAAGTAGAAGTAGAGAGAAGTAGAGCATATTGCTGCAGTACTACCAGCCTTCCAGTTAGAAAAGTAGGGAGAGATGTGTGCATTTGTGTAAAAATCTTTGAGTTCACCATAGAGAAGCCTATAGAGATACATAAAATAATGTGCTTCATATTCATATACGCAAATCATTGTGAGGCCACTCTCTTTGAAAGGTCATAGTCGTGAGGAAGGGGAAAAAAGCAAATGTCACTCCAGTCTTCAAGGAGGACCTGGGAAATGACATGCCAGTCAGTCACTCTTGCCTTGATCATTGGAAAGGTGATGAGTCAAGTCCTCCTGGAAGGCATTTGCAAGCATCTGAAAGATATGAAGGTGATTGGGAGTAGTCAACATGGATTTTTATGAAGGGGAAATCATGCTTAGCCAACCTGAAAGCCTTCAGTGAATAGCTTGATGGATGGGGATAACAGCAGTGGATGTTGCTTCCTTTTAGTAAGGCCTTCAACGCTGCATCCCATACATCCTTGTAGACAAATTAATGAAGTACAGACTAGGAAGTGCACAGTGAAGTGGATTGAGAGCTGGTTGAGTTGATGGACTCAAAGGATTGTGATCAGTGCCATGAAGTTGAGCTGGACACCAGTCACTAGAGCAGTGTCCCAAGGGCTGATACTGAGACCAGTGCTGTTTAACATCATCCTTATTAATGTGAACAAAGAGAGAAAGCACACCCTCAACAAGCTGGCAGATGATATCCAGAGGTGCCTTCCAACCTCAGCCATTCTGTCAGTGTGTTGTCTTCATAATTTGATACGTCTTTAAAAATTACTGTTTTTTCAAAGTCTAAAATCCAGCTCATGACAAATAATAGAAACCAAGGGGATGGGGAGCTATGAGGGAGCAGGTGTAAGATGAATGTGAAAGATCAAACAGCTCATATGGAATAAGTAACTATGTGAAGAATGCAGTAAAATACAAAACCTTTGCAGCAAAGTAGGACGTTTTTGCAATGTATCTTGACTGCAGTATGATGAGGGGGAGGATATGGTGCCATTTTCTTTTCCAGGGGAAAAAAGGTGACGTATCACCAGAAGGTTTTTTTGGAAGCTGTGTGGTCAAAAAATGAAAGATGCACTTTTACTGGATCATCAGTTGTTACAGACTTCGGTGTGAAACACTTGTGTAACGGTAGTGTCTCTAGAAAGAGCTACCTGAACCTAAAGAAACCAAAAAATTTGTCAATTGTGTAGGATTGAAGTGTTAGAGATTCGTATTTTTAGACCTCTCTTGGTCCTGTATCTCTTGTTCTTAGTTGGAGGTGCTAAGTACTGGAATCCAGTGGAAAATATAAATGAAAACACAATATTTAGTCTATTCCTCCAGCTGTATTTGGGTCTTCACTGCAAGGCTTCCTGGTGCTTTTGTAAATTGGCAATCTTTAAAGACAGAGAAAAGTTTGGGGTTTGTTTTGTAATTCACAGGGCATATCCATTCAAGCAATTCTTGAATACGAATGTAATCTTCCATAGCTTTTTACAGATTAATCATCTTTAACCTTAGATCTCTTATAAGAAAATGGAAGGCCATTTAACAAATTTTAAGTAAGGATAGTGCAAGGATACTATATACTCAAAGATTTATATAATTTGTGAAATCAACAGAAAAAGTTTTTATCCAAGCAACTGGTGTTGATAACTATTTTACCACACAGTGCTGTTAGTTTCAAATTAATAGCAAGATGGAGTGCTGAATAGGGGAACGTTTGGTAGATATTTTTCTGATTTCCAAAGCAAGAGCTCATTTATTAACTTGATTCAAATGAAGAAAAAGTGCAAGGAAAGGTCAGAAATCACTATTTCAGGTATGGGTTTTTCAAATCCACTTCTCTTAGACTACTGCTTTTGTTCAAAGCCCCATTTACTTGATTGTCAAGTCCAACCTTATCTGTAATTTTTTGTAGCCTTTCATTATCTTCTGCAGGTGTTTCCAAAAGGTCTGACTATATCAGTTTGTCTGGGTTACTGACTTATGCTTTATCTGGTGGAACCTAAATTTAGTTTTTCTGCTTTTTAGCTCAGTATTTCTTTTCCATAAACCATTCTCAAAGTAATTAACTCACTGTGGTGATAAAACTGAAGTCTCACAACCTTTATGTTTACATTGGCAATAATACTGGTAACTATTTTTTGCTCTATTAATGAATATGTCTTGTTTTGAAACTACAGTAAATACAGTCTTTGTCTGAAGTTTAAAGGGGAGCAATATGTGTTATAAGAGGAGCTTTGCTCATTTACCAAGCCAATAATGTGACCAAACCTAGGCAGAATTACTCTGAGACTGTTACTGCCTGGAGGCAAGTGGAGTTTCTGAATTTGGAATTCTGTAATCAGTGTAAACTTCTGTTGAACTGCCACCACATGTCTTAGGGACATACAAGTGCAACAGAGATTAATATTTGTAGACACGAAGTTGCATTACATGATTATTGATGTGTTAGTGATATATTTTTGCCTTTTCTGCTGTAGAACTGTCAGACACAAGAAGCAATGGAAGCAAACTATTTTTTTCCTGACATTTCTACGTCATTGTAAATCAGATAATTTTTAACCAGTAATCCTGGACCGGTTAACAGACAGTGAAGAACTATTGCAAAACGGGAAACTGCAGATTTGAATCTTAAAGTAACTTGTAGTTTTTCTTTATATTACTATAAATGCTATAAATGTGAAGAGTACTGCTTTTGTTTTCTCTTTCCTCATTCCCCTGGAGTCCCTCAGGACTAGATCAAATGTTTCAGGACTGATCTTTATAACCACTTGTACCTTTACAGTACAGGGTATGAAATCAATGCAGACTTTTTCTGTGCCTTTGGGAAGTTTTTCCTTGTCTGGTGAAATACACATTTAATAACAGCACCAGATATACAAGTGTCCTCATATTGCATATTGACTTTTGAACGGGAAACAAGGTGGTGCTTTAGAGTTCTAGATATGCAGAATAATAGCATTGCTTTTACAGTCTCTAGGAAAAAATAGCTTTAAAAAAATGCAACTTCTGATTTTACAATAACAAAACCCCACAAAACCCCATTATGCTGATGTGTTGATATTGTGTAGCTGCTCAAGAAGACAAAGCTTCCCTGGGTGTGCTGGTTCTTTTTTAGTTTCCCCCAAGTAACCTTTGTATCTGTTAGCAAAATTCAGGTACATTTGGTAAAAAGATAGGATATCAAAATAGACCATTTCTTTCAAATATCATGAGAAATAGATGTCAAATAGTGTCCTGGGAGAAATGCATTGAGAGTTGCACCAGGGCCAATTGGTAAAATGCTTTTGCTGTTACTTTTTTCAGGCTTAGAAATACTTTGACTTAAATTCCAAGGCATTTGAGTAGATTGATAACTGAAGTAGAATAATGTAATGAGAATTATATAGGTGTCATGTAAGTAATATTGAGGAATATCATTCATAGATGGATACCTGATACATAGATCATTTTTGTATCTATCTGCCTGTATATGACACATTTGGCGATGCAAATACATTAGCTGATGGGAGGACTATAGTAGATGTCTTTGTTTTCTGTAACTATCAACTTGTTCTTTCATTACTAGCATGTTTTTTTCATGTGCTGGGTTTCCAAGATGGCCAAATACCTAATTCTTACATTACTCTGGAAAGAGTAATGTAAGCAATCCTTCACTGTTTGAAGGTTAACTCAAGTCGTCTCAGTGCATTGCCATGCAGTAGTTACGGGTAAAGTGGCTGCAATAACTCATATCCATTTAGATAAATACAAGTAGAGGTAAGACTTCTGCAGAGGAAAGGTGTTCTAGAAACTTGACGAATTCCTACCACAAAGGTGATGAGCTGTACTAGCCAGACAGAAAAAGTATCAGCATAACTTGTAGTTCAGACCTGAGAAAGGTATGGGGGACCAGAAGCTCTTTGATCACAAATCTACCTTTGAAGTAAGTTTAGTCAATAAAATCTCTGCAGTAGGATTTCAAAAACCCTAGAGTATGATTTTAGAAACAGATGCAGTTTGCAATTTAGTTTTGTTGATTTTTATTTTTTTTTAACTGCTAAATACGTTAAGATTGTGTCAAAGTTAACACGTAAAATGATGTGAAAGATGAATATAAATTGTTTAAAATACAGGAAGGAACCATACTAAATGCTTTTACTGCAGTCTGTTGTAGAAAGAAAATGCTATGTTTTATATGATTTATACTCGTAGAGGAAAAGATAAGAAAACAGTCATTTGATTAAATCTAAGCAGTTTTGAAGTAACCTTATAAATAGGACACACTTATCCCATATAAAAACTTGTTCTTTATGAACTCCCAACTTCGTGTCTTGCTCTTAAAATGAGTGACACAAAACATAATCTTTGAGGTGTTGTTGGAAATACAAAGTTGCTTTAACAGGTAAACAGAAAGCCCACGCAACCACTGAAAAGTGCATAGCAATAAATTACGTAGGCTTTTCACCTTTGTTATTTTTATTTAATCCATAACAGGAGGAGTTGTGTGTTAGTCAATACAAGTACAGTGATATGAAAGCAATGAGAAGTATTATTTAAATGAAGAACAATAAAATAGGGCTGTTAAGGGAAATGGTATGGATTACCACAACTGCATGCAATCCAAAGAGTAAATAAGGCAATTTTCTGCCTGTGTGTGAAAGTATTGGAATGTATGACATTACAGTACTACTGAATGTCTGTCAACCTGTGGGAACTGCTCCAACAAAATTAGTGAGTAAAAATGGTACTCAGTGTTTCTATTACCTGTTCAAAATCCCTACTTGTGAGGCAGAACTCTAAATATAAAAAGGAGTTGCAATTATGTGTGGAATAACATAGTACCTAAAAATCAGTTTCAGAGCACGCTCTGCTCTTGCGTTTGATCCTGCTCTGATGTGTCCTCAGCATCCAGAGTCGTCCTGACCTCTGCTGCTTTAACCCTTAGGAAATACATTTCTTCAAGATTGTTTGTTTTAATCTATAAAGTTAATTACTACACTTTTGAATGATGTGTTAATGATATTTGACATGTTAGGTTTTCCTGCTATAATAATATTTTTGGCCTATGATAGCCACCTTTTCTTTCTTGGAGACTTAATACAGAAAGTCATGCCCTGCAGTTTGTCCTGATGTCCTGAGAAGTGAAATTAGTTTTTTTCTTTCAACTTGAATTCAGATCCAATGAAAGTGATATATATATCATCTGTATATTAGGTGGTGTACAGACTTTGAAAGGAAATTTTTGGCGTGTGTTCAGTGCGCAAAAATTTAGTAGTGAGACCAACAGCTTTCATCAGGCTGAAACAGAGATAAAATACAGTTGATGGTAGGTAGCAGAAGGCCTCCCTGGCATAAATACAGCATTGTGCTATCTTGCCAAACACTTTCTGTACTTTTAAAATTTTTGAGCGTGTGTGCTTTGATAATTTAGGGGTTTGTTGTTGTTTGGCTGTTACTGATAATTTTAATGACTCCAGGTTTTAATGAGAATTTTATTTAGATGCTTGATTTATTTATTTTAAACAGCTCTGGGATGTTCTTTGTAGGAAAATAATTACAGGAAGTATTACATTAAAATAGGTTTTCTTAATTTTCCAGTGCTTTTCACAATTAATGTGTTCTGTAATAAAAAAGAGTGTTTTGATGCTTAGTTTTAATACAAGTTGAGTTCTGTGGAGCCATTGTTTTTATTAGCGTTTTTGAATATTTTCCTGTATTGTTTTATCCAATAAAGTCTAAAATATAAAGAAGTAATTAATTGTAAATATTAATAGCATCATTGTTGAGGTCATGGTTGCAAAAGCAAAACAATTTAGGGATAAAAGCCCTTTGCTTAGCATTGTTCTTTTAAAGTTAAACTGCCTTTTTTTAAATTGAAAGGGAATGTTATACTTCTGTCAGTTATCTTGTTTTGTCACAGGTAGAAATGCATGGCATGACCAGTTCTGAATATTTGTGGCACAGCCATTAATGATGCACAAATGCCAGTGGTTAACAAAAGCCTCTGGTGTGACTCACCCCATCACTGAGAACCCTCTACTAAGTAATGTTTTAGTAGCCAAACTCTTAAGTATTGATTTATCCAAATGAAAATTAGTAAGGATGATACTAAAAGATGCATTAAAATGCAGGTGTAAAGAGTATGAATCTGTTCATAAATATACACAGACTGTTGCAAGGAGTTAATAACGGGTGGGGAGGAGGTAGCACCTACATTCTAGTAATACCATAATACAGAATTCAAAGGAATAAGCATTAGTCACTCATAGCTATATTTAAAAGCAGTCTTTGAAAATTAGTGATTTCAGAAACAGACTACTGGCAAAGCTATGTAGAGCAATAGTTCCTGCAGACCTGGTTTGATGCTAAAAGTACCAAGAATCAAAGATCGCAATGGCTAAGCTGTCTGAAAATGCCCATTTTTTCGTCTTTGCTTTGATGAGTAAAGTGCAGTGAGAGGAGGACTCAGCAGCAGAGTACTCTTCCTGGAGCATGAGACAATGTTCTGTGATTTGCAGACATCTACTTTGCAAACACAGAATAAGTAATTATCTCCTGATCTTATCAATCACTTGCTCTGAGGAACAGGAATGCTGGTTTTGATGGTGAGGTGGGATTTTTTTTATTATTTTTTTTCATTATTATTTTTTTTTGGTCACATCTCATCAAGGCATAAACTGGTATAATTTTCATTTTGTTTGGATTTTTACCTTCAAATTAGAAATTCAGATAAGTAAGTTTTGAAGTCTTGAATTTCCTCTCTGTGAATGTACACATTTTCAGTGTATGTTAGGAAGCAGTGTGTGACCGCAATGTTCATTCAAAGTGGCAGTCCTGCAGCAAAGATGTGGAGAAAATGCGTGGCTGGTAACCTTAACATGAGTCAGTAGACTTACAGAGTGAGACAGGAAATAGCTCACTCATATAAAAATCATATCAGGATCATATAAAGTGGAAGATACTGAGCAAGGCATGTGAAACAATCCCTCCACTTCATTTAGGATTAGTGAAGCCTCAGCAGGAGCAGTGTGTAATTTGGAACACTTGAGTTCAAATAAATAGGTGGCCCAAGGCAGAACAATTAGAGGGAATCCACCTGAATGATCATACATCCAGAAAAAAAAACCAGCTAGGAAACATGGAGCAGGCAAGAGTTTGTGTTTTTTTTTTTTTTTTTAATCTAGGTGATAGGACTGAAGAGAGATTTGTCTTGGGAAGTGTAAGAAGTTCTTACAGTGAAGGAGGGGTTGTCTGCTCATTCTGCTGATGTAGAAGAGGCAGTGGGAGTAACCTTGTCTGTTGCGTGAGAAGGAAAGGAAAAACACTGCAGTGGAGAAGGATGAAAGCAAATAGATTGCCTGGGAACTGTGCAACCTTCATCACCAGGGACTTCAGGATCAGCGTGAAGATATGTCAGATGAGGCAGATGGGTGAAGGTGACTACCTGAAGTTCTTGCTGCGGTCTGTGGGTTTTTATGACCTTTGTTTGAAATTAGCTTCTTAGGATTCTTTTTGCACTTTGCAAATAATGATTAATTTAGAAGCACCTAAAAATGATTCAGTGAGGATCTTTGTTCTCTCATCAACAGTAATAGTGATTAAATGCAAAAGATTAGGATTTGTCCAGGTATCACGACAAAGCGTCCTACAAATGCAGATACAGGACAAGGTAAGATTTAGTGCTGTGCCGTGGTCACAAAGCCATTCTTTCATGAGAATGAATTCTTCCCCTGCTGTTGAGGTGCGGCTTGGGAAAGGAAGGGTGATTTTTCCTAAGTGTGGTTCTGTGGCATTGCCAGAAACTTAGTCTCTGAAGTTACTCAGCTGTAAATCGATGCATGGCTTTTCACATTTGGTTTAGGATCATGACAGGTTTCTCATTTGCATTTGCCCGGCATAAGCAAATTATTTTACTTAATGGCAAGACTAAATATGCCTCCATTAGAACAAAAATGAGTGACTTCAAGTTGATTATTTGTAGTTATAAAAAAAAAAAGATAACTGTCTTAAAGTAGTGTGTTTTCAGAACACAGTATAAAAATTGCTGAAAGACTTTTCTTTGCTTGTTCAGCCGAAGTGATTTGAATAAGCTATTTCAGCTTTTATTTTTTCTGAATAAATAAAATTTAACTGAAAATTAACAAATTAAACTGATGCTTTTCCAGATTTCTCTTCTCTTACTAATAACTGCTTATTTTTCTTCGCAAATAAGTTTCTAATGTGTAGTGAGTTCCCTAAAATCGGGTGAGTTGTTGATTTTTTAGGTTTTTTTACTCTAGATGGTAGATTAGAGTAAAAGATACCTAACAAGAATCCCTGAACCATGAATTGACTTTTGTTGGTAGATTTCAGGAATTCCTCAGAATGCATATGTGCAATTAAATTGAATGGTCTTGTTTGGAAAATTCTTTCAACTGAAAATGTTGTTCCAGGCTACTCATGCAATGATATTAGAAATGGAAACAAACCTTCCCAGTAAGACATTTTATTTAAAGTTTTATTTTTTTAAAACTGTGATGCTGTATTTTTACAGTGATGTGACTATAAAAATTTTTTTGTCTGTAGGAAGAATCTTCTGTTCCAAACAGATGTTTAAGTGAAGGACCTTTAACTCTAGAAAAGAAAAAAGGTGAACTGCTCTGAATGGTTATTCCAGAAAAACTGAGGGGTGTTTTTCATTTTGCAGCTTTAGAATACTGCTACACGGATTTCTAAATTGTCTCTATTGTTAAACACATTCTGTAACTCCTGAAATCTGAGTGTGAATCAGGGTGTTGATACTTATTTTGCTAACCAGTACTGTCTCATCTCATTGTGCTTTCTCTTCTCATCTCTACCTACCTTGAACTTAGGGTAGAAGATCTTTGGTGCAGGAATTGTTACCCAGTGCTGTGTTGATTAGTCATCTGGTATAATGGAGTCTTTGTTCAAATAGGGCTCCTCGTCCTTATCAAAATCCAAACAGTGAAATATCATAAGGTGAAAACATCATGAGCATTACAAGCATTTTTGTGGAGTATTATCAACTTGTGAATTTGCAGGGGGGGAAATGATACTTTAGGTCAATGTATTATATATCTGAAGAACTTTAGTGCCTGTGTAATATATCATTAACTCTACTCAAAAAATATTAATTAGGCATGTAGCTTATTAGCACCCTGTTTATATTGAAGCATGTTTTGTGAAAGGTATGGTTTTGTTCTTTGAGTCACAGTGTAGCAATAGAGAAAGGCTTATATGGTGATACGGTGTGTTTCTTACCTAGTGGATTGAATTGCTGCAAAGTTCAATGTTAACTCTGAATTTAAATATGTATGCTGCTTGTTTATTTCTGAAACTTTTGTGGAAACAGTCTAAATGGAGTGCTTTGAGAGCTGTGTGCCCACATACTGCATTTGAAGCAGTACTTACCTGGAGTGTATGCCTTTATAAAAACACCAAACCAACCAACCAAACAACAAAAACCAAAACAAAACATAAGCGAGGTGGTGGTGGTATAAGGGACAATTTCTTCTGCAAATCACTGACCTTAATACAGCACCAGTTGGATCTGTTATTGCTGTTGGAAGACAATGGGATATATCTTACCTTTTTTGATGACAGTCAAGCTATAATATTTTCTTCCATCTTTAACCTGCTCTCAGAAACGCAACACCTCAGATTCATTTTACATATTGTGTACACGGATTGTAGAGTTACAGAAATCCACTTTGGAGCCTTTCATAAACAACAGTAATTAAGTTTCCCAAGGAAATTTTTTGCTGGATTACTGATTTTTTTTGTACCTGTTTTACACAGTGTGAATTACTTATTACTTGTCAAATTGTGATCTTTTGCCTCTTTGCATATGTTTACAACACAGCCTGATAGATTCAGGAAGGGCTTGAGAATTGCCTAGAATGTGTTCAGTAAATCACATTAAGATATTGGGATGTATCGTGTTAACTTTTAGGTAGTCTAAACTGTTTTGCTGGGATACTCTTTTCTTTAGATCAGTTTAAATGGGGAAAGCAGAACAAGAGCTGCAACTTAGCCTTATAATTTTTACTGGTCACACCTGAATAGGAGCCTGTGTTTTGTCCAGGATTTACAAAGTGAAGGGGTATCTAAATCACTCCATTTGAGAGCAAGTCTGGCATAGATTATTAGCTTTAGTTGTGAGTTTCCTTACTTTTTTCTCTCAAAATAAGCACTGAAGGTTCCATTATATAAAGAGCCTTAGCATTTGAGGAATCTTTTGACCGCAGAAAACAAGAATGGATTACAAGAAACAGGACAGCAGAAAATATAGGATAATGAAGTGAGCTGTCTTTCAAACCAGCTGAGCTCTATCGTAATTCTTTAACTCACCTCCACAGTAAAACGAAGAGAAGATGGAGAGAAAAATAATGTAAAGGCAATGCTTTCTGGTTTTGCAGCTGCGTAAATTGGTAAATTGTACATAGGACACTTGTAAATAGGAGTAATTAGATCATTTTTCTCTCCAATATTAAGTGATATGGTAATGTTTCATCTGTATCTCATTTGCGTATTTTTTATGCAAAATGTGTTTGCAAATGTGGCTAATGACCCTGGGCAAAATATGCTGTAGAGCTGGCCTCCCATCCCTGTGCTGGGGTGGTGGGCAGCAGTGGAATTGCCTCCCAGCAGAGGATCTAGGGAATTCGGGTAGAAATGTCAGCAGCTTGGCAGCTGCCAGCTCATGCAGGTTGAGAACAGGCACCAGGGTGTCAGTGAGGGATCATGGTGCTGGAGCACAGCAACGCCGACAGGAAACGCGAGGAAGATGCAGTCAGGGAGAGCCTGTGTCTGGATCCTTGCACAGCTTTATCGGGACAGAGAAACTTGGCATTTTCATCAAAACAAAGTTGGTTTAAAACTGGAAAACAAACCTTAACTAACTTTTCAGACACTAATGTTTAGGTTTATCGTGGTATATGTATTGTATATTTATTTTTTTTTCCACAGAAACCTGCTAATATTTTAGTTATGGGTGAAGGTCCTGAGCGAGGAAGAGTAAAAATTGGTATGTTTATATCTTTGATAAGTCCCAGTGTAGCATTTAAGTTAGAATGTTCTGAAAGTGCAGTTGTACCACCTAAAGTAGTCACTGTAATACTAGTATGTGCCCAGGCACATTGCCTAAATGCTGTTTTCTGAGTGACTGGCTTCATGATATTAGCCCCATGCATCAATTCTGAGGATGAAATGCTGTAGCCTCATCAATAAAACGTGGAAAATGTCATTATATTTTGTTTAAGTGGGTGTTCGTGTGGGGTGGGAGATTTTGATGTGGGAATAAAAGATTACAGCTAGCTAGGGGAAAAGGAGAAGAAAAAAAAGGGATTTTAAAAATTCCTCCATTTACCTCTCTAATGCCATGACATTACTTTGCTGCTGCTTATAAAAATCTAAATAGGGAATTACTCATTTCTACAAATGTTGAATGTTTTTAAATGGAATCACTTAGACTACAAAATCTTCTTGAAAGAGTAGGCAGGTCCCTTGGAGATAGACACAAGGGATCTTAAAACTTAAGAAAACACAGTAATCCGCCCAAAATGCTTAGTGAGAGCAACTGCTATATGCTCAACCTGGGATTTACCAGGGAAGGAAAGACCCAATGCTTTCCCACTATTGTAACATTTTGTGGTGGGAGTTAGTGTTCGGAGTGAGAGGATAATTTATAGAACTTCAATTGTTTTAAATTAAATACATAAATAAAAATTAACAGTAGTCTAACAGTAATAAACTGTACCGGGCTGTGCATTATTGTGGCAGTGCTGTGACAGCAGGCTGCTAATGCACAGCCTGCTTACATTTGTTATGGTGAGGCAGCCCTGTTTGGAAGGGTTTTTAAAGCTAGTTCATCTTTTTCACTTCCCTCTGGCTTTCTTTTATGAGATTATTCTTTTGCATTGTTGCTCTGTTCTCTTACTGTTTTGTTTATCTGAACTATATTATTAATCACTAGTATAATGATTCAGGGTAGGATTTTCTTGGAGCATTCAGTGCTGCTCTAGTCCTTCCCTTGCCCTTTGAAATTCAGGGAGCAGATGGGCTAGGGCTGAATGCTTCTGCAGATCCTACCCTGAAAGTTTTTAATGCCCTTCCAAGCTTTAAGGTTGACAGTAGCGTTTGAAGTCTTCTTCACAGAAAACAGGCACAGCATGGACAGCAGAAGGGAAAATTCCTTCATTTTACCTTATTCTTCATGGAGCAGTTGCTTCCAAAACAGAGAATGTAGGTCATCCTCTGGGTATATTCACTTTTGACAGTGGTGGTGATAATTGCTGTACACAACTGCTTGCTAGTAATTGCACGTAGACCACCCATTTATTTCGTAACTTATAACTTTGAGTTAATTTGGGAATAACTTAGAAAACAACTAAATTAAGTCACTCTGATAATGGACAGGTGAAAGATTCTGTATTGGGCCGCCAGTCCTCTGAGCCATCCATTCCCAATGGGGGAAGAGGGAGGGGAACCCTGGATTTTTAAGTGCGTTATCAAAATGTAGAATTTTTTTTTTCTTATTTTCTAAAGATATTGCCACAGCAATAAATGAAAGAATGCAGAAGTTATATCCATACCAAGGGCTTCCACTTTTCCAGTGTAACTAATTTTTCTAAAAAATACATAACTGGGACTTAAATTAAAATAATTTTATAGGCTCTTTGTGTCATTCTGAGTCATAAATTCACTTTCTGCTGATAATTTTCCTTATTATTCATAGTTATTAGCGACTTGATCAATTTTGAGTAATTATTTTAATGTAGAAAACGGTAAATGTTTCTCTTTTTAAATGCATTAAAACAATCATAAATAGGAATGCATATGAAAAAATAATTAAGAATTCTGTAATCAGGTTAGACCCATATTTACACTGCAGTTTCCCCTCAACGAGTGAGCTATATAGCATGTAGATCCTTTTCCCTTGGAATGGCTACTCATCTTATTTCATTTGAGTCTTTCTCAGCATGTGAATATCCCTATACCACAGAGTCCCTCTGTCTTGGGGTTCGGGGAGTGGTGGGTTGGGAAAGAGATCTGGTGGGAGAAGCTGCGTATTTTAGTCTCTGCCCATTTTTTCCTGTAAGATTTATATTTGGCAGTTCAGACAGCTTTCTAGGCAGTTGTAATAATACCAATCCTAAAAAGTAGTTTTTAATGATATAGTGCCCACAACCAGAATTTTAAAATTATAGCCTAAATGGTGTTCAGTAGTGGTATATTGACACTGGAAATACATCTTGACATAAAATCAGCAGGGAGGCAGATGCTGTAGGCTTAGTTGCTGGTTTTTTGTGTGAAGGAAGTCTTGCTACAGCTAACTTCATGAGGAGGGAGCTTTTGTCATGTGCATGTATGTATTATAAATCATTCTAACCTTTGCAGAACCTGCATTTTGCTCACTTTTGAAAATTGCTGCTTTTTGAAGAACTATCCTGTAATACCAGAGTATTTTACCACAGAGTATCAGTAAAATGAGTCAGGATTTACCAGTGTCCTGAGAAGTGAGTTGATGCACTTCTTCAGAACAGTGGTTAATTCTTTGTTCTAAATGGCTTATGTTAGTAATGATTTATAATTATATACTTTATAGATGATGCCATCCAGTAACTTCTACAAAAGCTTTAAGAAATATCTGCTTACAGAGTTCATATCTGCTGCAGTCTGCGTTTGCACTTTATTTAGCAGTGATGGTAGTGCTAACAAGTAAACTCAATCAGTTTGTTAAAAAAAAAAAAAAAAGAAAAAATTGGTAGTTTTCCTCGAATTTTAAAGCATCTCTCTTTGAATTTTGCAGCTGACATGGGCTTTGCCCGATTATTTAATTCACCTCTGAAGCCTTTAGCAGACTTGGATCCAGTAGTTGTAACCTTCTGGTATCGAGCTCCAGAGTTGCTTCTTGGAGCAAGGCATTATACCAAAGCTATTGGTAAGTAAATTGGACGAAAACTGACTATTTTGTTCTTTATGTAATCTGAACCCAAATATTGAAGTATTGATAAATAATTCAAAGGACAGTTGCTGAGTTAAAGGTATGTTACTTGCTTCTTGAAGAAATATTAAGCTTTTAACAAGTTGTTTAGTTTACTGTGGCCCCTGGCTATATATAGGAATAAAATATTTCTGGGTTTTGGTTCCAAATGCCCTGTGATACAATCTAAGTTTATGTGGCTTTCACACAAGACTTTCATAAATGCTGTTAAATAAAAATATGGATGCGTCTTTGAACTGCTGGTAGAATTCATATTATGATGACTGTGAGGCACAGTGCATTAGCTTTATTGCAGAGATTATTATCTAGTGTAATAAATACATGAAATAAGGAATGTACAGAATGGAAAATATATTGGCTGCACTGAAACTAAACTGTAAAATCAAGCTGCATTTTAGCCTATATCTTTCTCGAAGATGGATGACTGATGGCCAGAGCCGTTGTGTGCTGGGGCTGTAGGACAGGGAACAACACAACAGCAGGCTGGAGGGAGGTTTACCTTTACTGGATGGGAACACCTTTGCTGTGGAAGGGAGAGAAACTGTAGAGAAAAAGATTTGGAAGTTTTTCTCTTGATGGCTGTTTTAAAAGATATGCTAGAGCCTGGCTTCCAATTTTTGGGAAATAACTTCCCCTGCAACGCTGCACTTGGTTTGCACAGACATGGAGATTGGATGTCAGCATACTATGTCATTTCTGTAACCTGAAATTCTTTCCTCAGAACTGTCTTTTTTTTTTTTTTGAGCTTGTGTCATTGTTTTTGTCAGAAATTCTAATCTTTATGTCTCAAATCTATTTTCATTTACTTCTCTGTTAATACTGTGTTTCTTTTATAGATCAAATACATTTCTTTATATGTTCCTTTAAACTGCTTAATTTATTGTATTTGCACATTCCCTCACTTTACTGGCACTTTCTTCTGCTTGCAGCATGTGAAAACTGCATGGGCAGTCATAGCCTTTAGTACATAATTTTTTCAGCGTAGATAAAAACTGACTGTAAAAACACTGACTAACGGGGCTATGCTTGCTGCATCATCTGCTTTTGTCCTTGTTCATGACCTTTTCTTGTTTATTCAAGGTTCAGTGTAGCATTACTTAAAGTTAAAAATTGCATTTGTATATACTACTAGAAAGAATCGATAAAACAACTGGGAAAATGCAGGCTATCTGATTTGAAGATTGGGATGCAACAGTTAAAACATAAAGGCTGTGGAGGTTAGCTTTTGGGGTTTTTTTAAATGAACGTTATGAAAAAAAGAGGGTGATGTGAGCATGGAGAAATTTTCTTGTTACTCTCTGCAAGGTTTTATAAATAACATTTGGTTTATTCCAATATTGTGGCTTTTCAGCTTATATATCTTGGGTCATTTAATATAAAACTCAGTGGCTGATCAGCGAGGACACACTTTGAGGCCAGGCTGTTGTGGCAGTGAACGGCCAAGATGCTGGTTGGCTTTTCTTTGTGTTTTATGCCTTCACAATTACCCAAATAGTTTCCTTTGCTTTTTTTCTTAGCTAGATTGATTTTTTACAGTGTTAAATGGTAACTACACTTTAAAAAGCCCACAAAGACTTGTATGATACTCTCTCAGCTCCTGTGTAGTTACTGAGTAGTGTACTTCCATCTGTAGCTAAAAGAAAAGGTTGAGGAAGTGTTGCACCTCTACAATATAAACTTGAAATTTTCAGTGTGGGAACCTTATCTCTGATAAGCTAATCCCTAACATTCTGCCTCACCCAGATGCTTTCGGAAAGATTAATTTGATTTTTCTCTTTAATTTCTGTTCTCCTTTTTTAAAGATATTTGGGCCATAGGGTGTATATTTGCAGAGCTGCTAACATCAGAGCCAATATTCCATTGTCGACAAGAAGATATCAAAACTAGTAACCCTTATCACCATGACCAGCTGGACAGAATATTCAATGTAATGGGATTTCCTGCAGGTACATACTGTATTTTTTTATCACTGCTTTTCAAAGAAAGATATCTGTATGGCTTTCTTTGCATACGAAGGTGGCAGCTGATCAAAGCAACAAAGCTGTTCAAACACAATCTTTATTAGTTATAAATATAGAATCTAATAGTCAAATTATATATTTTCCCTGTTATTAGTGATAGGATTATCTTTGTGTATGCAGGTATCAGTGTTTTATTATTTTAAAAGATTTTGTTTAATGGTGGATGATTAAAAATCAGGAATATTTCTGCATTTTTTCAGTACTGCTTATACATTTAGAAAGCAACTGATAATTACACAAAACAAAGCAAAATATATGCATTTAGTGAATATTATGCACTTGTTTAACTTATACTACATACATATCGTTTGGAAGTAAGGGAGGGTATTTTTTTTTCCCCCCTGGTAGAAAGCTTGTGGTGTGGAGAAAACTTCTTTATTTCAAACCAGAAGAACAAACTGGTTGCATGAACTGAAACAAATTACAATATGGATATCACTTGTTGTATTTTCCCCTCAGTGTTGGTTATATCTTATGTTTCTACAGGCTGCCTTGCATCTCTTCAGTTAATGCTTCATCTTCTAGGGTTCACATGATTGCAGATGTCAGGATAGCAGGGGCTTTTTTTTTTTTTTTTTACTTTTTGGTTATCTTTCTCACTGCTCGTGTTCTCTGCTGTTGTCCATTCACTGTTAATAATGTTTTTCTTTTCTGTTCTTGTGGACTTTTCTCTTTCTATCACAGCAATTTTGTGGTCTGTATGATTGTGTGGTTCTAGAATTTTGTTACTAAATGTGCTGTTATTTTTCCCTTTGACTTTTTTTGTGTATGTACTTCATTGCTTCTCTACTGCTCTGTGAGATTCCTGGAAATGGTGCTTTTGCATATTGTGTACTTTTATTTTCTGGAAAACCCTCCTTAGTTTTGCTTCTTCAAGCAGCACTATTCTTTTCTGCTTTTAGTCTAGAATTTTACCTTTCTATGCCTTTCTTACTTGTTTTGGGTTTTACATTGATTTTCTATAGCTTACATAAATAGATGATACTCTCATTACTGTTCCCTGATTGGTGTAATTAATCCTCTCCAGTGGTCTGCATTTGACCTTTGAAGATCCTTAGTTGTTACCAATAAATATTTTTCATTTAATTGCAGCAATTTTTTGCTCTTTAATTGACACTTGCCGTATTTGAAATAGTTTCACATGTCTTTGGGAAAGAGGAGAACATTTTGTTTAACTAAGTAATAATTAAATAGTTAATCTCTGATTTATTTATTTGGTCAACGCTTTTAATCTCAGTGTTCTGCAGTTGTGATCAGTCTTAGTAAAGATTTGAGCTGAACCAAACTATTTGCCCACAGAGCCTTTTCAGGAGTTAGACTGTAATATGTTTGAGGATAGGTGCTGGTAGTAAGTTTTTTTGTTTAATTTTTAAATCCATTTTGGCCTTGACTTCAGATGAGATGAAATATTCTTCAGTTTGAGTGTGCAAATTTTACTTTTTCTTAACTTTTTTTGGCTAATGGCATTTCTTTTCGGTTGAGGCAGCAGGACTTTGCACCTCTGGGCATTTTCCTGTAATTAAAAGTGCAGTAAGAATGAAGAATCCCTTAGAAGGAGACAGCGTTTGCTGGAGTCTTATGTACTCCTGTCCTGAGATAGAACTGTGTCTAAATAAGTTAAATAACAGACTTGAAGGGTTCAAGCACAATACCCGATGCGTTTTTCATCAATGTTGTGTTTGGGGCGTATGGTGATCTTCACTGTAGCTGGCAGCTGTTTTTTCAAGTTCTTGAGTTAATCAGCACATAGCTGAAACCTCTTAAGTGTTGGTAAGATTTTTTTGTGAAAAGGTGATGAAAAAAAATAATAAATAAGGGCTACAGAGATACTTGGAAACCCTTTGTTTTACTTGGGGAAAAGGAAAAAAACAAAGTTAATACTGATTTTGCAGATAAAGATTGGGAAGACATAAAAAAGATGCCTGAACATTCAACTTTAATGAAAGATTTCCGGAGAAACACGTAAGTCTGAGTTGAGCTTTCTTAAGGAAACATAATCTCCCTCCTACACTCAATTTCTTGTAGCTCAGGTTCTTTTCTATGTAGATGCCAAACAAGGACTATGAAATGGTTATGACTTAGATTGTGACGTGAGAAAAGAAGTTGTTTGTAGTAGTGAATTGGCCTGTTGAGGTGATGTGAATCAGAAGGGAAGCCAGAGACAGCCTGTAAATGGTAATGTAGCAGATGTGAAACAGGTGATGTCAATAAGACCCCACACAGCTCGGAAGTTTGCAAAGCACAGATTGTCACAGCTGTTCTCAAATCTGTGGTCCTGGAAATGATTTTTCTGTAATAGCTGCCTAAAAGGGGTCTGGTAACCTTATACTGTTTCCAGCAAATAGTGGGTGTAATTTTCAGGGTTGGTGTCTGGGGTAGTTTATGGAGGCTAAAGAAAAAAACACCCTTCAGCTTTGCTGTCACATTGACAGTGTCTAATACCTACACTTAAAATGCCACCCTGTTGCTTGATTTCCATGGTGAGGGATTCGGGGCTGTACAGTTACATACATTTCTTGCATCTGCCATGCTATTGTAACCATTTAGAAACCTTATTTTTGAGCTCCTCTTCAAAAAAGTTCATTAATTTTCTTGTAGCAATCGGTATGTTGCAGGAGAATGTTCAGATGGGCTTAATATTTATCTCCATCTTTACTGTCTTGAGACACATACAGAATCAAATAATATAGTAGTAAAATTGCCAACAGGCAGTTTAAATCCAGTTGATAGTTTGCTGTCTGCATGTGGGTTAAAACTGTGCTTTTTGTGTGGATGTGATGTGTTTTTACAAGCATATGAGGGAAATAGATGCCTTTATGTAGTGTCTGATTTTTAAGCAATCACTGGTGTTAGTTGTGGTTTTTCCCTGCTTAGTGGATTTGCAATGGAGACTAAACTGTTCTTATTAATATGGTTTTTGGCTGCTAAGAAAGTTTGGCAGTATCGATGATTTGCATGTTAGAAGTGTCACTTTTTTTCCTTTTTTTAGGTATACCAACTGCAGCCTTATCAAATACATGGAAAAACATAAAGTTAAACCAGATAGTAAGGCATTCCACTTGGTAAGTTCCTGTATGCATAAAATATCAAACCCCTCCTATAAGTTACAGTTGTTCAAAGTAAGAGTTGAGCTGGAGTCAAGTACAATCTGACTAACTTTATTTTATAAATAAAGTTGGGAATAACTGATACTCTGCAATCTGAGAATTGCAGAGTCACTGTATCTTTCCACATTGATAAAATTATTCTGAATGTCATTCATTGGATTAGGTTCAGTATTGAGTAACTTTGAAGTTTTTGGCCTTCAAGTCATGTTTAGCTCTCAGATTTGCAGTGTTGCTGCAATTCTTAGCCATTTTGCTGCTTTGCATACTTTCAGTAGCTTATTTTTTACTTTTAAAAGGTTCCTATATGCCTCATTTTTTTTACATATTCATTGTTACGCTTTTGGGAAGACCTTATAGCAGTATTTAAGGAGGGCATGTGTAGGAAGGCTGGAGAACTTTTTGCAAGGGTAAGCAGGGATAGAACATGGAGTAACGGATTTAAGCTGAAAGAGGGTAATTTGGATTGAATATTAGGAATAAATTCTTGTCTGTGAGGGTAGTGAGGCACTGGAATGGGTTGCACAGAGAAATTGTGGATGCCCTTTCCCTGGAAGTGTTCAAGACCATGCTGGATGGGACTTGGAGCAACCTGGAAGGTGCCCCTGTCTACAGCACGGGGGTTGGAACTACATGATCTTTACGGTCTCTTCCAACCCAGACCATTCTGTGATATGATTCTGTGATACAAGCTTGTATCTTAGACTTAAAAATAAAATTGAGACTTGAAGATGTAGTTTGGAAAGTTTTAATATGTCTCCCCAGTGCACTATCTTATATAGATTTCTTATGAATACTTCGTAGAACCTTTACAACAATCATTTTCTTTCAAGAATTTATTACGTTTTTTTATGAAGGCTCTAGTTAAATTAATGCACTTGCTCAGCCCTTTGTGTTATTTCAGAAATTACTATATTGGGCCTTTTTCTTTGTTTTTTAAAGAACATTCAAGCCAAAATATATATATATAATATATATAATATATTAAATTATGCATGGAGAAGAAAAAATTTAAGGGTCTTTAGTCTTTCTCAATGGACATTCTCCTTATTTTGGCTTTTCCCACTCAGATTAAATGTTTTCTGGCTAGAATGATAAAATAAATAGATTATTTGGGAGTGGGTCAGGAACCAGGGAAATAAACAGAAAGTTTTTTTCATCTTGGAGCTGAGAGGATTAAATTGGACAAAAGGGAAGATGGTTAACAGGCCTGGATGTCTGAGGACCATGTGTTTTTTATTCAAGTCATTGGGTTTTTAAGCAGCTTTCTTTTAGAATGCATCACTGCAGTTCAGCACTAGAGTTAAATAAAATCACTCTGGTCTGCCATGCCTAATTCATGAGACCCCAGCTGGAGTGCTGTGTCCAGAGGAGGGCCATAAAGGTAATCAGAGGGCTGGAGCATCTCTCCTATGAAGACAGGCTGAGACAGTTGGGGTTGTTCAGCCTGGAGAAGAGAAGGCTCCAGGGAGACCCTATAGTACTTTGCAGGCACCTGAAGGAGGCCTGCAAGACAGTTGGAGAGGGACTTTCGTTGACAGGACAAGAGGTAATGGCTTTATACTGAAAGGAGGTAGATTTAGACTGGATACTAAGAAGAAACTCTTTACTCAGAGGGTGGTAAGGCAGTAGAACTTGTTGCCCAGAGAAGTTATGGATACCCCCTCACTGGAAATGTTAAGGACAGGCTGGATGGGGCTCTGAGCAACCTGTTCAAGTGGAACGTGTCCCTGCTTATTGCAGGGGGATGGACTAGATGACCTTGAAAGGTCCCTTTCAACCCAAACTACTTTATGATCAAAGCTTGCTAGTACATTATGGAAAGTTTCTGAATGTTTCTGATACAACATTTGTGACTGGAACTGAGTGTCCTGGGCTTTGCAAATGAAAATGTGTTCTTTCATAGGAAATGAAGTTACTATTTTAACACGAGAAGTATGTAGTTATGCCATTTATGGTTAGGCTTTTGAGTTCAGACACATCTGTATTGTCTTTCAGGAATACAGTGATGTTTCTGCAAATGGTTTTGGTAATGCAGGGCTTTTTATCTTTTATTTTTTTGCAGCTTCAGAAGTTGCTCACTATGGATCCAATAAAGAGAATTACCTCAGAACAGGCTATGCAGGATCCCTATTTCTTGGAAGATCCTCTTCCCACGTCCGAGTAAGTGGTCAGTTTATTAATCTATGAGTACATTCCGAGATGCCTTAGAATTGTGTGCTTTCTCTCTTCCCCAAATATGTTTGTGAATATTGAGCTAAATACTTACTGTCTAACAACTGAAGAAACCACTTAAATGCCATTTGTGGTTTTTAAAATTAAATAGCATTTTTATTAATCTCTTGCTTTATGCAACTTTGATCCTATTAGTTGCAGCACTAATCTTATTATTCACTGACAGGTTGATTATGCATGCTACAGATCTTGGTAGACAACTGCTAAGTGCCCGCAGGTCCACTTCTCTGCTCTAGAATGCCAGATGACATTCTCTAATTAGTTTACATTTTTCTGTCTTAGCCTTTGTTGTAAATTCATTGGGTGGGGAGAGTCAACTCTGTGTCTCTGTGCTATCATCCTTAACAACTTAAAGCCGTTTTCTGTAGACACTCCTCAATTTTGTTAATGCAGGCAGATTTACAAAAGGGAGAAAATTTATGGACAATGAATGATTTCGTTAAAAATTAAGCCCCCCTCCCAAAAGACTAGCCAGAGAGCATGATTATACACCTTTTTAGAAAAACTATTAGTATATCCTGTGTGTGATTCTCTACCCTTATCTGGGGAAGAATTTATAAAATATGTATATTTATAAGCAATTAATTAAAAATGAAACTCTTTCACTAAAACCTGCTGGATTATTTATAGTATTTCTTGACCCCTCTCCATGATTTAAAGTCGTGTTGATTAAAGTCATGATTTAAAGACTGGCTGTTGCAGAGACTGCTTTTAGAATGGTGTTTGGCTTTTTTCTCAACTTTAGGTTGGCCTTTTAATGTGAATACACAATGAGTATTGCTAACAGGTATACAGACACGTTATTATAAATAGATTCTGCTGATTAAGGACAGGTAAATACTAGCTGGCACTAGCAGTAGCAAATCCATGTGGACAATGAGATATGAATTGACAGGTGACATTTCTAGTTAAAATTTTTTCCAGGTGGTTGTATTAAGTCAGTGGAGTTTCCAGGATTGTTTTTAGTTATTCCTGAGACTGTGAACAGGTGGATTAAAATAGCTCTTTGTGCCCGTGCAGGTACCTCATAGGTGGCATACCTTTCCAGCCAGCAGTTTGGAGAAACCATGAAAAATCTATTAGGACTTTAAGTTAGTGTATAAGAGTCAACTGAACATTAAAATCAAATGTGAATAGGTTTTTACTAAGTTTAGACTATGATGATAGTAAGACAGGCTAAACTTCTCCATTAGGTGTGAAGTGATAGCTCAGGCAATTTGAAACTAGCGTGGGTCAAGTATGAATCTTACAGGTCTAACCCTTCTGTTCTAATACAGTGATAAATAGACTTTTTTGGGGGGCAGTGTTTTTGCAGGTTGTCAAATCCCTTACCCAAAACGGGAATTTTTAACAGAAGAAGAACCAGATGATAAAGGAGACAAAGTAAGTACTAGAAGAACAGTATCATCACGTTTCACTGGCTTTCACACTATTTCCTGATTTCGTGTTATTTCACATACTGCTTTTGAGTTAAAATTTTTCTTTGTGTTTAAACAATTGAGAAGAACCAGCAGCAGCAGCAGGGCAATAACCATACTAATGGAACTGGTCATCCAGGGAACCAAGACAACAGTCACACACAGGGACCCCCACTGAAAAAAGTGAGAGTTGTTCCTCCTACCACTACCTCAGGTGGACTTATTATGACCTCAGACTATCAGGTATTTGTTTTATTCACATATTGTTTATTTGCTTCTCTTGTTTACAGCAGTGTTTCTTCAAGCTAAAAAAATAATTTTTCAAGTGCCACTGTATTAACTGCTATTTTTTGGCATCTTTAAAGTTTTTTTCAGATTCATTTAGTTGATGGTTTGTTGATATGCTGATGCTTTTTAGGTTAGCAGTAAGGAAATTGGGATCAGATATTACTACAGTTACTAATTTATTACCTTCATATTAGGGAATGCTGATTGTGGACCAGGAGCCTGTTGTGCTGTGCACTGTATCACTTAAAAATGCCGTTTTTCACTGGAACAAGCCCATAGTGGTAGGAGGCAAAGGATATTGCAGTAAGCAAGCCATGAAACAAGAATCTGAACAAGAGTTTTAGTTGGGCAGATGGATGTGAAAACAGTATTTTGGATGACAAAGAAAGACTTGGCATGATGCTGTCATAATCTCTGTTTTGAAGATCAAGGGAGATTCCAGGCTAAGTAAGCCAAATATTACAGATCTGAAGACAGGTGAGATGGTGGCAATCAAAGAGCAGGGAACATGAGGAGTGTAGGGGGGAAAAAACCTTGAGGAAAACATGAAAAATGTATTCTAGCCTTCCTACATTTGAGCTTGTGGTCAGACATTAGGAATCAGAGCCTGGAGCATAAGAATATCTTAGTCATCCTAGGGAATGATACCTGAGTTATTTGGGTTACTACTGGAGACTGGGGAGAAGAGAGTTAAGGGCAGAACCTTTAGTTTAATTGAAGCTAAGAAATTATGAAAGAAGAACAGAGAAGACGTGAAATGATACACATAGGGGCAGTTAGAGAATGGCAGATTTTTGGAAACCTAGGGAATAGATGATTTCAAGAGGGGCACATGCTGCTGGAAATGTTAGTCTGCAGGAGCTATTACATCCTGGTTCACATGAAGTACATAGTACAGGAGGCCAGTTGGTAGAGAGTCTTGGATGACAACAAGAGAAAAGAAAGTCAAAATTTTTTTTGTAATATTTTCAGGTAATATAAAGATTTATATCGGAATCTGAGACCCTGATACTGGAAACCCACTTAGCTGTGCTTATATTCTGTAGCAAAACATAGGGAGAGTTAAAGAACCGTGTCAGTAAAACTACGGTCGACCTGCTTTTTCAGTTTGATGCTGCTTCTCCATGAACACCAGTGGGCTTTGAAGTCTTGCATTTCAGAGTTTGTTCCTGAGAGCACCAAATATCCTTAATAGCTGCCTGGAGGCATTGCCTTTATCCTTACCTAAATCTGTATACTTCCAGCATTGGCCAAAACTTGAAAGTACTAAAAAGCATAAAATAAGGTAACTTTCAGGAGCTTTATTGTGAGACTCTTCATATAGTCCCCAAGTGCCTTTGTTCAGTTTATCCCAGAACATGAATAACACATTTTTTTCAAGTTTTCAAGTCGTTCTCCTTGAACAGTGTACATTTTCAGAGCTGTTTGAGACAGTGGTGAGCCTTAACTACAGTGCTGCAGGGTGGGGTGCCTCTAAAAATAAATGTCATCTTTCTTTTAGTTAGATTATCCGTCTCAGGCAATCTTGCATGAGTTTCATCCCCTTCAATTTGGCAAGCTGCAGTCGATTGCTAGTTTGGCCTTTTAAGTTGACTCTTTCTACTACTTCTTAAAAACACACACACAACAGAAGGCAAATGCAGCTGTAAGTTTCTTGATCTTGCCCTCAGGTGGAGTCACATGTCTAAGGAGGTTGATCCAGTGATTGCATGTGCTGTGTCAGGGAGCCCCATTTATGTGCCCTATTTACATGCCCTTCACCTCCTTTTGCTGCTGCATTGTGGCATTTTTAACAAACCTCAGCTTTAACTTCTGTGTGCCAGAGCTGAGGTTTGCTAGTTGACAAGTCAGGGGGCTCAAATTGCCTCAGCAGGAGTTGACATTAGTTTATTTTCAGCTCATGCTCAGCAGAACTTTTGTCATCTCAGAGATCCATCCCAGGATTACAGCTGGGGGCAGCCCTTCTTGATAAACATAATTTCATAATACTTTTTCTTTGAGATAGTGACAACTGCTGCTTTGCTATCTTAGTAGCTCGTACCGGTAACTTGTCTGCTCCTGACCAATCTCGTTGCTGTCTCTCTAGGAGTCAAAATACTTGGTTTTCAAAAAAATCCCCATCGTCTTCCCCCTAGCTTTGCTAGAAGGCAGTGGGTAGATTTGTTCTGATTAAGTTATTTGGAAAACATGGTAATCAAAGGGAGGAGACCCAAAGGTGCTAGCACTAGAACAAAAGCAGTTAAGAGTTGCCTCTTGACGGTTTCAGGTCTCCTTGAAAAAAATTCCTCATATTTTTTGCTTCTGATTCTGCAACTTGAGGAGACTGCAGACAAACATTACTGTGCAGCCCTCTGTTTTAATCAAACACCTGTTCCTTTGTTCTTTGTTTGATTTGCTTAAATTCCCCAAATAAAGCTTGTGAAGAAGGATTGCCATCTCCTGGGCAAGGCACACTAAGACAGTTTCTCCATTCACTCAGAAGTTGAATTATTCTCTGCAGGGCATGTTGACCTTGTATCCTTTTCTGCCATGCATAAAAATAGTAGACACATTGCACACAAACTTCCTTCACTTATTTTTCAAATCTGCAGTATGACACTCCCAAAGGCAATGTGATTAAACAGGCTGGAGCAACTCCACTACTCAGAGCTTCTGCTTGTGATAACCCCTCTGGGTGGTTAATGATATTTAGAAAGGATTCTGTATTTACTTTTGTTCTTAAACAAAAGCCATTTGTTGCACTGGGTGTCATGAAAATGTCTGATTTTTCATTGCCTCTGTCTTAAAATAAGATCTCTTTTAGAAGTCAGGATGCAGAGAGTGTTTACAACTGATATGAATTATCAGTTTTTAAGTGGTAAACTTGTGATAGTTTCCTACATACAGGAGCCACACTTGGGCAAAATGAATGTTCGAGATTTTTGCTCTCTGAAGTATATCCTGTATTTGTAACATGGGGAAGGGTGACCCAGAGCGGTGACTCTTCTGTTGATGAGTGATTTAGTCCTTCTCTCAAGGCTGAAGGCAAATGCCACAAAAGTTCAGTCACTGTTCTAACAGTGAAGTTGAGCAGTGCTGGTTTGTTCCCACTGGCATTAACTGCTGGTCCAGCCATTTCTTCTCCTTTTCTCTAAAGGGTTATAGTGTGTTAGCTCAGTCCTGTGATCGTGTGTTAACAAGTAGAATTTGCCTTTTTATTTCTGCCATCATCTCAGCATCCTGGGAATAGTTTCCATTCTAAATGCGGAAAGGCACGAAAAAATGGGGTTGTTTATTTTATGTTGTGACTTACCTGTAGATCTTTTTTTTAATATTTTACTTTCTCGGGATGTTGGTTCACCACAATTTTGCTTATTCAGGTCTCAGTAGCAATGTCCTAGTCCTGGAATAGTCACTTCAGATAAGTTTTCAGACCTTTACCAGAAGCAGCTTTTTTCTAAGAAAACCTAATATGTTTTGTGATATCAAGAGTTCAGAAGCTACACAGCATTTTCTATAATGCTGTGAAGTTTCTATGGGCGTAAACCTTAACATGAATGTAAAACAGAACAGTAATGTACTGAAATCGTGTTAATTAAATATTAAATGCACCAAAGTGGTCAGATGCTTAGATTGCAAATCTCATACTCAGTCCTTCTTTCCTTTATAACACACGATCAGTAAGTAATAACTTTTAGGTTAAAATTGAAGTAGGCAGTTTCTGGTTTGCTCAGAGCAGCTTCTTGCAATGATGAATGTTCCACTCAGTGAAGAATTGTAGAAATGCTGGTTGAAAGGGGCCTCTGGATACCATTTAGCCCAGTCTCCTGCATGGATCAGGACTGTTGCTAATGCAAACTCACCCAGGTCAGCTGGGGCTTTACTTAAGTGAGTCTTGAAAACCTTCATAGGTAGAGACCTCACAAACTCTCTGGACAAGTTCTTCCAGTGTCTCTTAGTGGTCCCTCCTCCAGTGTCCCACCTGAACCTCCTAAGCCACAATCTGTGGCTGTTTTCCTCTGAAATATCTATTTCCATGGAGAAACATGTTGCTATTGTCTTTAAACTCTCCTTCAAGTATTTTAAGTCTGATGCTAGATGACAGCTTAGCCCAGTCATAGCGCTCTCAGCCTGTCCTCCTAGGTCACACAAAAGGGTGGCAGAGTATATTCTTTATATGTGAAAATCTCCAGAATAAGTCAGAGTGGCTCATCAGCAGTAAGATGCCTCATCTGGATCTCCACCCCAACCTACCTTCTTGGTAAGGAGAGGGAGCAAGTGGAGAAGAGTATTGCCATGAAGCGTGGTAGCCTTGTGTAATGTGCAGGTGCAGTGTAGCCATCCAGAGGGTTGGGTGGAGGTTTGACTATGAGTAAAGATTCACAGGTGGTAATTAGGATGGATAACTGAAGGGTGGTAATTGTTACTTTATAATATGGTTTATTCCTGGTCTTCATTACCTGCTGTAATCAGAGTAAGTGAAAAGAAGCCTGGAAGCAGCAGCTTTGGGAGCGTGTGTGCTTGGTACCTCTGGAAGAAATAGACCAGTAGGTGAAACTGCGTTGTGATGTCCCTGTTGTTACAAAGGATTGCATGTCCTCTGCTTCTGCCCCTCTGCAGCGTTCCAACCCCCATGCTGCCTACCCCAACCCTGGACCAAGCACATCACAGCCACAGAGCAGCATGGGATATTCAACTACCTCCCAGCAGCCGCCACAGTACTCGCATCAGACTCACCGGTACTGAGCTGCACCCCGACGACGTCAATGCACTGTTGCTAATGCTGCAGGACCGGCCACGCAGCTGTGCCTGCCTGGAACCCGGCTTGGGCCACGAGAATGTACTGTACAACCACACCTCCAACCTGTCTGACCACCACGATCCACCCCCTGCCACAGAGCGGAGTAGTGGCTCCCGAATTGTACCTGGTTTTGGGGTTAGACTTGAAAAGAAAGTGCTAGCACAGTTTGTGTTGTGGATATGCTACTTCTGTAGTTTACTTGACATGGTTCAGACTGACCGATGCGTTTTTTTCAGTGACAGTCTGTAGCAGTTGAAGCTGTGAAATGTGCTAGGGGCAAGCATTTTTTGTTGTCGTATGTGGTGAATTCTCTTGATGTAACAACTTTATCTGACCAATAGTACACAACATCTTTGAACTGGTACTTGAAGCATACAGTATATGTTACCATGGCAAAAAAAGCAAACTAACTGTAACTCTCAGACAGTTTTGATAGACGTTTATTTTTAGTGACTTTTGTGGGTTGGTTCATTTTCCACATAGATCAGTGTTTTATGACCGACACGATTGCTACGATGAGATTTTTTTAAGAACATGAAAGTGTTTGCATTTTTTCCCAGCAATTACAAATGTCCCAAAGATTAATTTCCAACATAAGTTTTTGTTTTTGTTTTAAAATCTATGACTTGACTGGTATTAAAGCTGCTATTTGATAGTAAAATAAGTATGTTGTCATTGATATAAACATGTTTGGTTCAGCAAACAAACTAAAATGATTGTCATAGACAGTGTTTTATTTTTTTTTTCCTGTTGGTGTTAATGATTTGTGAGCATGCTTTGGGATTAAAAAAGCATGAATGATATTTCCTAAAAAGGTGCGGCATCCATTCAGATATTTTGTCATGATTTTTGAGAACCAGCTTGGTGTAGTGGATTTTAAATTTTGTTCAGTTAATTATTTTTTTAAACGTTCGCACGTTGTTTAGGGGTGCCATTCCTACTGCAGAGGAACAAGCTGTTAGGAGAGCCTTAGAATTTATGAGGAAAAACTTACATACAATGTACTGTATCAAACTATTTTACATGAATGACACAAGTATTCTGAGTAAAAAAAAAAATCAAACATTGTTAAAACAAGGTGTTATGTAATAAATTTATTTTTCATAAATCTGCATATGACCTTTGCCTGTATTCCTTTTTATCAGCAACAACACCCCACTCCCCCATCCATACATCTGTATCAGGTTGTGTCCTGAGAAACAGCATCCAAGAGGAATTTTTCTTGCAGGGCAGGCTTCCATTAACTGCTGAGAAGGACAGTTTTTCTTTTAAATAGCAGAAAAAAGTGTCATTACTCTTGTTCTGTACATGTAGCTGATCAGCTGGAAACACATGAAAAGTGGGGTTATTACGAGCTACATTTCCTAGATCAGACAGCTCCAGCTCCCTTTGATCTACAAAGTCTTGAGACGCTCCTGTCTGGATAGTTCTTCTGAGGTTTCTGTAACTCATTGTGGCAACTAATACCACACCATGATTTTATGACATAAATATATGCAATATACACAGAATTTTTTTTCTGCCAGTGCTTCATGCAGTGTGAATATTGACTAGTGTGATTGATTCAGATGCACTGAGATGCTGACAGGGGTGGGAGGGGCAAAAGAAAAACCAACTCATTAGCCAGACTTAAAGGCAAACCATGTTTGGGGTGGAGATGTAATTATATGAGTGGATGGAATACAGCTGAAAGTATTCAGGAGGCTTAAAACAGGAGACTGAAAGAAAAAAAAGTCTGACTGCAGAGATTATGCTGCTTTAGTGATAGTGTGTGATGTCCACTTGATTTTGTCATAAGTGGTGTCAAAATCTGGCTTTCCTCAGTTTATGGAACAAATGGATATATAAGTGGGAGTGCCTTAAACTTCCTTTCGGTTTGCTTTTCAAGTGAAAGCATTTTTTTTTTTTTTTGCACTTAATTTATATATATAGGCTTTAAGCTTCCCTGTTTAGTATCTCCAGACTGTTCCGAGGTACTCAAATGGTGACAAGAGTTAATTTTTCTTTGGCTAAACTGCTGTTGCTCAGATTTTTTGTTTTCCTATTGATGCATATTCATATTAATGCGTAATAGGTAATATTGTTCATATTAAAGCAGACTTTATAGTACATTGTGATGTCTCCAGTGCTTTGTTTAAAAGTAGCAGGCTGGCTTTAATTTCATTTTTGCTAGGGGAAATGCATCCAGCTGACAAAAAGGGCTCTTGCCATTAGTTTACACTTGAATTTAATTTTCCTATTAAATTGAGATGAAGATGCAGCGTATCAACTAAATATAATAAAACTACATTATACTTTGCATTTAGTTTTGAATAGCCTGCTACTCTCAGTAATTTCATTAATTGGTTTTCCTGTTTTTATTAGATGTACTGCAGATTACGTTAACAAACTGAGATCTTACAGGGAAGTAAAATCTTAATATTTGACTTGTACTGATGCCTGAGTCAGCTGGTCATGTGGTAGAAGGAATCTGACATTTCTTTCTCTAGGACTGTGGAAAGAAAAGGTTTTTTAGTGCTTGCTATAACCTCTGGTACCTTCAAGACAGAGTATGATTATATATTTACTGCAGATAAAATCAATCTTGTCATATTCATGATAATTATAAATTATATTCTGCATCAAATAAGCTTTTTAATACTGGCTTTAGGAATACTGAGAGCAAGGCTCTAAATTACTTTCTTGAACTGTTTGAAAAAAACCCCAAACAGTTCCTGTTATGCTCTTAATGTGGGTTTTACATGAGGATGACAGAAAAGGGAGGAAGAAGAAAGCACCTTTGAGAAGATTTAGTAGAGGAGTTACAACTTCCCATGAGGAGATGGCAGCAGCAGTCTGTGTGCGAGCCGTGCCTCTTCCCTCGTCTGGCTCAGCATTTCTTACTAGATTCAAGAACTTCAAAGTTTTTCCTTTTTCACCAGCAATTATCTGGACCCATCTGAGTGCATTTAAAATAGCTGGAGTCTGGGAGCCTGTTTTGGTTAACTCTGCTTAAAGACCAAATTGCTTTTGAGTAGGCTTGTGTTGAAAATGGGCTACAAGCTTGACTTGATTGTGAGGATAAATGTGCTATTGCACCTTAACCTTGGCACTCCCGGCAAGCCTGGTCCATGGCAGCTCTGCATTTGTCATACCCAGTCAAGACCCAGCTGCTTGAAGAAGAAATAACTTTTGCAGTGATCCGTGTTGAAGAGGGTTTTTCAGCATTAATGGTGGGAGGAGCAGTCCGAGGGAAGAAAATAGGAGACTGGTTCTGTCCTGTTTTTTTCTGTGCATATGTATAAATTGGAAAATACTCAGTGCACTCACTGAATTGCCCATGGCAGTGCCCAAGCACTGTCCAGCTAAGACATAGGCAATTGTTCAGGCTTTGTTTTAGCATCCTTTTTCAGGGGATGTTTAGGCTGGGTATTAGGAAAAGGTTCAACTAGAGGGGGGTTAGGCACTGGAACAGGCTCCCCAAGGAAGCTGTCAGAGCACCAAGCTTGACCAGTTCAAGAAGCATTTGGACAACGTTCTTCATTTGCACAGTCTCTTCTGGATTCTATAAGTAGCAAACTGCTTGGGCAGCTGGGGTGGCAGGCCTGGGCAGAAGACACATGCCTCAAAATTGCTTTTCACTTTCTGTGTGCAACACGTAATTTTTATGGGGTTTACGTTTTCCGTGCTTTGCTTTCTCTGGGGAGATACTTAATGCAGGAGGTGGGTAGGTGCCGTTTGCCTGTTCAAAAAGTATTGCAGCCCTTGGTGTCTCATTTGTGCTAGATGGGCTTCCCTGAAAGAAAGGAGCAAGTTCCTCTGTGTTTCTTTGCTGAGTGTCAGCAGCAGCCTAGTCCAAAGCATCTTGTCAGCTACTGTGTCCACGGCAGCAGTGCACAGAGATTTCTCAACAGCATGCAGCAACATATTTCTCTGATGCTGATCGTTAGAATGTTACCATTTCTGATCATTAGGATGTTATTTTTATGGGAAGTGGTGTCAACTTGCCAATTAAAACCAGTGGAGTATGACCAAAGCATGCAGGAGTTGGCCATGGCTTGGTCAGAAAGGATCTTGGAATCTGTTCCTATTGTTTTCGCCTTGTAGGTCTCTTGCCAGTTTGGACCCCAGCAGAGGTAGCATTTAGTGAGATCAAGCATTGGAGTCAGTGGCAAGTGAAGGTTTTAGAAGAAGAAATTACTTATGTCCATCAGCTTCTTCCTGAAATTGCTCTTCAAACAGTAAGCTGCTCCTGTTGTACCTCCTTCAAACCCATCCTGGCTTCACTAAAAGGCAAGCCATGATCTGCCTTTCATGTGTGGTGGCTGTTGATGATTTTGTGGGTGTGGTTAGGCAGTTTGGCTGCCACCAAGTGGGGTAATGAAGCCTGCAGGATCTCATAGTACTTACTGTTTAGGAGGAAGGAAAGAAATAGATTATTTCTTGGAGCCCATGGTGAAGTTGCCATTTTGAAGTAAATATTGTTGCCGTTGTTAAGATGATCCTCATTTCTGCAGAAGGAATGAGTAATGTGGTGCTCCCTACATCCTGTTTTAGTTCCTACCCTGAACAGAGCAGCCCTTTTTTTGTTGGGTAGTGCAGCTGTCTCGGCCTCTTTCTGTAAGCTGAGTGGTGACAGTGCTTCAGGCTGCCAGTTCTGAGGCAGTTTAATAGCCAGCGTCCCTTGAGACCAAGGTAGATGAGCTTAATTTGGTGTAATTTGCTTGTCACAGCTATGGATAAAGAACAGTCTGTGAAATAATTTGTCAGACGCCTGAGTGATGGGATGTACAAACTATGCTCCAGTAGTAGGAGAGATGGAGAAAAAGGTGCTTACCCTTTGAAAGCAAAACAGAAACAAAGCTGCTGCTGCTTCCATCAGGGCTCTCATGATATAAGTTACCCTCCTCAAGGATTTCAAGCAGCCTTTATCTGGTGGCTGATCTCAGTGATGGCAGGAGCCGCCTCCAGAGGACTGTACTTACAGGGATCCTGTGCTGTAGAGCTGGGCACTAGCAGTGACATTAATGAAGCCATTGCCCTGGCGTGATGCATACCAGCTCCAGCCTAGGATGGGAATCTGGACAAGCTCCATCACTGCTCTGAAAGCTCCCATGTCACAAAATATTGAAAAGCACTTTTCAGCCTGCCAAAATTAGGGTGTCTTTCCTTGGCTCTCACACTTGAGTTTAATTATCCCTTTGCTTTTCTGGTCCTACTGACGTGGACTGGGTATGCCAACTGAGTCAGGGGAGATGGTGAAAGGGCTAGTGCAGGAATGTTTATTATTTAAGCCACCCAGCATATCTTGGCACATAACCCTGTGCCCACAGAAACACCAAGGATAGCCTTTACAGCATGTGCTTTTGGGAGATGTTTACGTTTGCTCGGCCTGGGATGTGGGAAAGCTGCCATATCCTTGGAGCAAGCCTTTGCTTAATATTTGTGGGAGCTTAGAATTTGTACAATGCTTTGCCAATAGTGTTTGAAGAGCAGTAATCTCTCTGCCACCCAATTAGCTACATCAGAAATGCAGCCGGCGGGAGATGAAGTAGGGATTTGTGTAAGGACAATGCTTCCAGGAGTGCTGAGACAGAGCTGAAAAGCACTTGAGCTTTTGGAGGGCTCACAGTTATGTCTGTCCCAAAGGCACTGTATGAGAAGGCAAACAGGTATTGTCTTGCCCTAAGGTGTAAATATCGCTTCAGTCTTTCATGGGAGCTCGTTCCATCTCTGACCCACTGTGTTAAAATCTGACCCTGTCCTACATTTGTGTTGCAAGTTTATGCAGAGTTGCCTTTAGTATCCATTGGCTGGTCTTCCCACGAGATGCTGGCCAGGTGTGCATAGAGATGCTCTTATTGATCAACTTTAAGATTGAAATTCTATTTCTGTTCATAGTGTTTCTCACTATATACGTAGGGACCTGTGGCACTCCCTACACCAGTCAAGCTCTACCTAATCTAGTTTTTCCTGTTAACTGGGTAGGGAAGACAAAAGAATAAGTAGTTTGGCATTCTTCACACCTGCTTGAGCCATGTGTTCCTGTAGATCAGAATATGGACATACCCAGCAAGCTGTGGAGAAGAAATCTTCGGGGATAAATCCTGTGTTTGGGTGCCAGGAATGATCACTGTGGTGGGTGTGTGCTTTGAGGTGTGCTCACCTCAGTGCAGGCAGCCCGTACACAAGCTCGGGCTCTCCTGATGTCCTCTGTGCACAGGCTTGAGGCTTTGCCCTGGTTTCTGCTCCACCTGACTTTCAGAAGATCAGGAAAAAGTGAAAGGAGTCTGACATCCCAGATCAGGAACTTGGAAATGCCTGTATTAATCCCTGTATTCTAATATACGTTCCACTACTTTCAGCCATGCAGGTGTTTAAGATAGCCATGCAATTCACTTGCACACCAGACAACACCAGCTAGTTTGAAAATCCCCTCAGTTTACTTGGAGGCCCTGCTGGGAGAGCCCCACGGGGACTTGTGACGCAGAGCAGCCTGTACCTCCTGAGTGATGGGCAGTCAGTGCCTGGGGCTGATGAGCAGCTGCTTGATGAGATCTCATCCAGCCCTTGCTCAGTGGGTGAAGAGATGAAGCTGTCATTTGCAATCACACACTTCTCTGGCTCCCCAGGAGGCACAGGCATTGCTGGTTGGGTCTGAGGGGAGGAGGAAAGGTGGTGTCTGCAGGCAGCAAGGTGCTGGTCAGTCGTGCTGGCTGGTCTGCACCCTGGGGCTCAGCAGAACGGCGATGGCTTGAGGTGCTGTGGGGACCTGCTGAAGGGGCAGTCTGCCGGAAAATCTCCTTTTCTCCAACTGAAAAGTTCCAGAGTGTGTGACTGCTCCAAGGCAGATCCTAATGTCCCAAAGTGGGGCTGGAGGAGGAGACCAGCTGATGGCCTCCAGCTGCCTCACACAGCACCTGGTTCCTCGTAGTGCTGAACTTAAGTGTTTGCTGGGAGCTCCAATCGTGTTCTCAGCAGGATTTATTGCTGTGCCCTCACCTGCCACATTCTGATGAGTGCAGCACCCCAAATGTGTGTACAGTGAGGTGAGGTCATGGGGGGAAACTGGTGACATAGGTGCCAGATTGCTGCTCTGATAAACCATGTGCTGTATTGTGTTCATAGGAGATGGATCATTTTGGTTAAAATGCTACAGAGTGGGAAGTGGCTCTAAGCGTGATTTTAGCTTCCACCAGGAAAGAAGAAGACAGAGAAAATGGATCAACATAAAATGTTAACATGAAAGCTTGTCTGTCCTGTTTGTCTATTTGGGTTCTTTTTAGCAGAAAATAAAAAAGTATGACATCCAGGTCACTGGAAATGAGAAGAAACAGTGTCACAGAGGTTTGTGTTTTAGTGGAGTAACCTATGCTGCACCATGCAGTGTCTGTAAACCAGGAACATGCACATACCTTGAAGGAACGGGGAGAATCCAAACTGGAATCTGGGTTTGGAAGACGAAGTGGATATAATGTGTCATAAACCTGCAGTTTGAACAACAGGTCATAAAACGGGAGCTCCCCCCCAGTTTGATTTCAGCACATTGTACATCCACACCCACGGGCAGTGGCCAAGGCTGTTGTGCACAGCCCAGGGGTGCTGCAGCCAGAAGTGCTGCTCATGGAGTTCAGTGTGTTTGAGAGGGGTCCCGAAGAGTGTAGGGCCACAGGCAGGAAAAGGGGTGGTGCATCTTTTGTTTCCACCACAGTGGAAACAGAATATTGCAAAATGGGGAAAGGAAAGCCCCTTCTGCAGACAGAGGACTCTAGAATGTATGGATGTCATCCCTGTTATTGAATTTGCAGTTAATTCCCTAATTTCCAGATAAAAGAGTTAAACATCTACACTGAGAATTAGGTCTGTCTGGAAACCTAATTAATTGATTGTAAAAGTTATTTTCCTTGAATATTGCCACCTTAAATAAGTAGTACTTAAGCAGGATAGTTTATACTTCTTGAGGTTACAAACACACCTGTGTCGATCCTTAGCAATCCTTGTGTAATCCTTAACAATGCCAGGATTAAAAATATTGATTAGGCTAATTATTTATAAAATATTAATTAATATTCAAGAGTTATTCAGAAAAAAATCCTGCGCGTAAGGAGCACAGGATCCAGCAATGCTCCAGGGCATGTGCCTGTCCTGAGTGGTTACTGATCATGGTGGTGTATCAGGTAGATTATTGTATGAATGTATATATCTTTTTTCCTTCTTGATATTTCAGTGAATCTTTTTATCTGAAAATTCTTATGGCGTCAATGGCTTGGAGCAGATGCAGTTTGGGATCAGGGTCCTGCAGATAAGCCATCACCAAACCCTTTCAGGCTTTCAAGTCAGATAGGGTGATGCAAGAGGGGAAAAAATCTACCAAAAATCTGAGACCTGTCAAACTACGAGGCAGGGATGGAAATATGTGGGTATGACACTGACTGTAAAAATAGCAAAGGTGAGGCCATGGTAAGAGAAGTTAAAAGGAGTATCAGAATGAAAACTACCTAGAGAAAAAGGCAAACCAGTGGTCTGGAGATATTTTGGAGGGGCATGAATCTGAGTGTGCTGCAGGACAGGCAAGGAGGTGGTGTGGTTTGGTGCTGGCCTGTGCAGGACCAACTGCTCCCCCCCATGCCAGGGGCTGAGCACACAGCCAAGTCCCTTTTGCACCCCCAAATGGCATCAACATTTCCTATTACTGCCTCTGCCCAAATCGGGCTCAAGTATCTCTCAAAGACAAAACATCTCTCTCAAACTGGCGATTTGTAGGGGCAAAGCTGGTGCCTGGCAGGGGCACATTGGTGAGTGACCCCAGGAAGGTCACTGTCCCTCCTGTGCCAGGGACTGGGCAGAGGTGGATGTCAGGGACGGGTGGTGGTGCACCACATGGAAGAGAAACTGATACGAGCAAATGTAGCTCAGACTCCATCTCAAGCTCTTACCCTTCAAGCCTCACACAGGGGGTGTTATTTCTAATAAGTATTTTAGGCAGTAAAGCTTCTTTCAGAGAGGACTGCTGCATTCCTGTTGTGTGCCTTCTTGCTGGGAGAAGCCTGCCTTAGCTGCTTCAAATATTCAAACGCTTGATATATAGTATCTGTTTTATGGAAAAATGCCTCGGGGTGAGATGTGTTTAATAGAGAGAGGCTAATATGTGAGTGATTTATCTCATTTTGGTAAGTTCATGCCTGTAATTCAATAACCCCATGAGCTACACTTAACTGTATTCAATAAAGATGATCTAGAGGAGATGTTCATGCAGGTGAAGGATTCAAGAACTGAAGGAAAGGATGTTATAAATAAATGGGTTTGAAGTAAACAGGGAGCTCAGGCAGAACTGTTCCCCAGGATAAATGTCTTGAGCATCATTAAACCAGTACAAATGGCTCCGTGATCTGCGGAGATTTCTTCCTCTGAAAGGAAAAAGCTGTGAGAGAGACTTTCATTAGGGAGAAAATGCCACCTTACGCTCCGGCCGTGACCCAAATCCCACAGCAATCCTTCGCGAGCTGTCATCTTGGGGAGCGTCCCCAGCAGAGCGTGCAGGATCATCTGGCAATAAGGTGGTGTCATGAAGGGCACAGGAAGGTGGTTTTACAAGCAGACAGAGGAAAGAGGTGTGACAGCCCAGGGTTTTATTCTCCACCTGCTTTAGAAAACCTTCAGACACGTACCTGGGTGCGCAAAGTGCTTTACAGACAATGCTGCGTGCAAATTCTGACAGCATGACAAGGAAATATGGTCTCTAAATAGCTGCTCAGGGCTGTAATTGCCCAGTTTGAATGTAAAACTAAAGTAAATAGCACTGGCAGCTGAGTCACCCGATTGCAGACCTGAAGCTTTTCCAAGTTAGTTCTAAAAATACCTTGTGTGCTTCTAAATTACTGGCAGTATGGAAAAGAAAAGGGCACTGGAAAAATAAAGGCATCACAGCATTGACAGTGACTGTAGAAGGGGCGCCAAGTGTGACAGCCTGCCCCATACAGCCAGAAAGCTTTTCTAGTTGAAGGTGTAGAGCGGTTGCAGTATCAGGAAAAGGTAGTGTTCTTCAGGTGAAGAGGTGATAGAAGAGGCCTGGGGACGGCAAATAGGCCATGACTGTTCACTGCCTTTTCCCAGCCAACACCTTGAAGGCATGAAGCAAAAGCAGGAGGCAGCAGCTTTGAAATGGAGAGATGGTTTCACACCACATGTCATTACACAGTGGGGCTCTGCCATGGGAGCCTGTCAGTGCCAGCCACAGCTTCAAAACATGGCAGGAAAAAATCATGAAAGGAAAATAATTTAAAGTCTATTGCCTACAGAGAGGCCTCTGGCCCAGGAGTTCCCTTGGATCCCCAGGAGTGGGGAGGAGAGACTGGGAAGGTGCTGCAATGGGTTCACTGTGTCCTCACCCTCCTCCCATGGTATCTGCTCCAGGTAGGGACAAACTGTGTGGTCAGGTGGACATCTGGGTTGACCAAGGGTGACTGCTCTTCTACAACATGCTGTCTCACATAGCTGGAGGCAGCTGTCCTTGGGCCACCACGTGCAGGTCACTCTGTGGCTGCAGCCTGGCAAACATGCTGCACTTGTCCCCCTCAGTCCAGCTGCGTGGCAGCTTGCCCAGCACAGCTGGAGCCTTTTGGTGTGGGATTCGTGTGCCCATTCATCTCCCTGATGGTCAAAGCCCAAAATCTTCAAAAATTTAAAAATCAGCACTGGGGTAAAGTGAGAGGAGATACTGGGCTGGCAGCATTAGAAGAGGGGACAAGAGAGGCAACAGTGCCAGAACTCCTGGGCTACTTGCTGCTGCTACCACAGCTCCTGCTGCTGGTACCACAAAGAGCCTGGGCATCACTGGAGGGAGTGGGAAGGGGCTGAGGAGCTGTAGAATAGCTGGCAGAGACAGAAAGGAGAGCAGATGGAGGAGAGGACAAGCATGAGCAGTGGGAGCACCCCAATCTGTGCAACCCACTGTGGTACATGTGCTACTAGCTCCTGGTTTTGACTTCTCTTCCCAGTAATTATTTCACTGGAATAAACAAACCAGCTCTTAGTCCTTGCAGAGGCTCTGGTGTTTCTGGTGCCCTCTCAAAGACCCAGCAGCCAGTGCAGGAAGGGAGCTATACAGATCTGTTTTCTGTCCTGTTGCATGATCACCACAGATGGGGCTGGCATCAGCAGCCTGGGCTGAGGCACAGCCAGCTGCTCAGCTTGTCTGGGATGGAACTTGTGATGACTAGAGCACTGGAAGGGATTTTCCGAAGCACGGGGCACAAAGCTGACAGTTTTTGGTTCTCCTGCTACTTTCAGAAGGGACTTTTCTTGACGTGAACTCATCTGTTTGTAAGATTTGGCAGGAGCAGCCAAATCACTCACCCTTTGTGGGCTGTACACAGCCTCACAGCACCTCTCCAGGGCTGAGGGAGGAGACTCCTGCCTCTGGCACCCCACACCTCCCGTTCCAGCTGGTCCAATGGGCCAAGCAGCTCAGCAAGAAGCCCAAATATACTGAAGTCAGTGGGGTGAGAGTTTGGAAGGACACGTTAAAGCACTGCAGTTAAATCCGAGGGAACAAATCTGTCTGAGCCCTGAGTCCAGGACAACCTCCAAGAGTAGTTTTTGTGCTTTTCCAAATGTTTTGGAAAGGTCATTTTTTCCAGCTGATTCAAACACAGACTAGTGTTGATGTTTTTCCAAAAGCTCTCCAAATAGTTTTTTGAGCAAGGCTATACAGGCCAGTGTACAAGAGAAGTTTTTCTGCCCTCCAGGGCCTTTGCACACCCCTGTTATTCTCCCTCTTCTGGGTTGCATTTGTTCTCCAGTCTTTCCATAAAGTAGCTCATTGAGCTTTCCTTTTTCTCCTTCAGTTGTCATTCTTTTCAGTTGTTGAAATGTTTATAGCTGCCATTTATGTAAAACACCCTGATAAAATTTGTCCCAGCAGCCTTTTCACTCAAAATCCACAGAAATATTATGTATTATTTTAGGCACTGATCTACCACCTTTATGAACTGCCTCCTTCACATACTTGGCAGTTCTCTCTTTAGCATCTCTGGTTGCTATGTTACTTGCACACGCTGTGACTATTTTTCATCCCATCTGCCCTCAGCAGTGGTACCCCAGTCACCTGCACCCTGCATCCATGCAGGAAAAAACCTGGGGTAATCTGAAAGTAAAACCAGCAAATCTCTCTCTCCCACTCTTTCTCTCTCTCTCTCTCTGGATTTGAATAAACCAACACTTATAAATATGCAGAGTAATAAAACCCTTAATGCAGTGTGATTAAAAAGTTATGGTTCCCCCAGCAACCTGAACCCAGCTGCATCACGCGTGCCGAGGGTCTGAGATGGCTGACTTTGCTGTAAAATTAATGCCTTCATCTGCCTCGGTGAGATGCAGCAGGGTTAGGGTTGCCATGGGAATGAGAGGTCAGGCTCTGCCTGGTGTGAAGGTGGAGAAACTAGCCAGTCTTCTGCCCTCCGGGTGCTGTCTGGTGCCTTGGTGCCTGGCAGCTCCTCCTTAGCCTGCCTGCTCCAGCACGGTGGCTGAGAGCAGCTTCCAGCCCTTCAGTCCAGCCCCACACCCGGCACAGACGCCCCCCAACATGGCATCTCTATTTCAAAACCCTTTTCTTCATCTTTCATGCAACACTCATTCTTTCCAAAATGTGCCTTTTTCTTTTTTTTTTTTGTCTGTCTTTTAGTTCTCAGTCCCCAGTGAGGCTTGTCACACTGCCACCAGTCTTCTTAATCATCTCTGGGTCAATCCTCTCACTCATCTCACCCTCTCCATCTTGTTTTTCCCTGTGCGCCCTTACTGGGGTCACAAGTGCCCCCTGACCTCTTTTAGATGTGGGTTCAGTGAATGATTTGTGTAAAATACATTTGATAAATGTCCTGAATATTTTGGTGTTTCCAAAACCTGTGGTTGATTCTATGCCCCTACTTGTTTACTCAGGGTAATTTGTGAATCTATTACATAAACATTGTTCCTCAGGGCTGTCAAACACCAGTGGGTACAGCAAAATAGGCAGTTAGGTTTTTGGAGGGAAGCTTTGAGAATAATGCAGGTAAGGCACCCTGTGGGGAGGAGCAAACCCAAACTGAGAATAAGGTATGAATTCTGTGAGAGTAATTAGCCTTTAGAAGATCTCAGGATTTATGCTCTCTCTGTCACATCAGGATTTTAATGAAGACAGAGTGTCTTTCTCACAGATTCACTGCTGCTCAGGCATAAATTGCTGGGCTGGATGCAGGAGTTCCCAGCTGCCATTTTATGGCCAGTGTTAAACAGGAGGTTGAGTGGCTGACGGCAATGGCCCCCCGGCCTTCCCATTTATGCCTCTATGAATTCCAAACTGTTCATTTACTTGTAATATTTGTAATTTATACGGAATGAAATGTCACCCAGTCAGCGGCCAGAAGCAAAGCCACGTGGCTGCTGCCACAGCCCGAAGCAGCCGGTGCTGGGAGAGGCAGTTTGCCACCGACAGCCCCTGCTTGCTGTACCATGACTATCCATTCAATTCCATAGTCTCTGTTTTATTTTCAACCATTTTATTGATAGGTAACATCACTCAGGGGCTCTTACTTCAGAATAGCAAATAAAATGTCAGATTTTTTTTTCCATTTTGCCTATAATTTGAGTGTAATTAGAGATTGTACCTTGTTAAACCAAATAGATGAGAGACTAAGTGAGAATCCCTGTTTAAACCCAACATGAAGGGCAGGGAGGGAATGGTAGGTGGCAAGGGGTCTTTTTCCTATGAGGGACATGCTGCAGTGAATGCTGGTGTTTTACTGAGCAGGAGTGGGAATCTGGAGAAATCCTTGAAAATGAGGATCCAGGATTTACAGACACCTATCTCCTGCTTTCTGCTTTGGTTTTGTGGGGATCAGCAGGTCTCTGGGTCTGGGAATTTCACCTAGAGATCAACATGACTGGTGCAGCAGCATGTGCAGTTGTCTCCTGGCAGGTCTATACGGAAGGTACCTGAGCAGTTTGGAAAACAGTTACTCCTGACCCATTCTCTCTGTTAGTGGGAAGTTGGAAGCTAGGCTACTATTCCTAGCTTGTAAATTCATACATGAAAACTGCAGCTTTCATTTTTGCAGAAAGGGAAATATTTAGGGAAAACTTGTAAATAGATCTCACGTGTATTGGGATATCTGTTGCTGATTCGTTGTGCAATGTCAGGAGTTTTCACATTGTTAAGGATGTAACCCAACAAAATGAGCAGCACTGGAACACTGGGCCACTTTTCAGGCTGTGATTGTGAAGGGATAAGCAAAGCCAAAATATAAACCAAGCTTCAACTGTATTTGGTTTTTCCCCTTCACTCCTGCTGTAGTGCATAAAATTATTTAGTCCAGGGACAGACACAGACAAGGACTGGGCACTGACCGTGAAGTCCAGCCCCAGCCAGCAGCACTGCTTGAAAGCAGAAGCAACCCTTGGATACCTCCCAGATCCATCTCAAAGCATAAACACCTGGTTATTAGTGTATTTAATTAGTGTCACATTAGCTGAGCTGCCAGAGATGTAGTTAGGAGGTGGAAAGCAGAGCTCTGTGGAGGGGCAGTGCCTCTGCCATGAGCTGGGATGGGGATGCACCCCACGTATGTGAGGCCCTGGCACCCGCATGTGGCACCCACCCCCAGACTGCTGCTGAGCACTGTGCTTGCACTGCATTTTTGAGTGCTACTTGTGTCAACTGGACACAAATAGTCTGGCTTAAAAGGGATCATTCAAGCCCTGGAGAGCTCTATAAAAATCGCAGACTGCGAAGAGCGAACAGGAGACAGCTTGGTTGTTTAAATTAATGTCATCAGTTTCACTGTGAATTCTTGTTAATCCAGGTTGGCTTTTCTCTTTGAATATTCATCGTGAAGTGAGGCCTCCTCAGTTGCCCTGAACTCTGCAGGGCAGTCACCCCAACACAGGGAAGCTCCTGCATTCTTCTTTGAAGACTGATGCATGGACATAGCAGAAATTTTTCCGCAAAGGTTTCCCATATATCAGATTGATGATGAAAACCATCTGCACCTCTGTGCAAGACTGCTATGGGACTGTCGTGCTGGAGGCTCCGGGCACGCACCATCAGAACACACAGGCAGCCCCGTCTTTTGGGCACAGGGCCCTAGCCAGGACCTGGGCACACACCGGCTTCCCTCCAGGTGCTGCAGAAGGAGAGCTGCTTTCCCAGAGGAAAGCAGCCAGGAGGGAGCTGCTGTGCTTCCTGGACCAGCAATTGGATCTCCCTGGGGGGACATGGGCATTGTGCCAACAGGCCAGCACTGACCTGGCCTTCTCTACATTGCCTGCAGCTACTGTTCTGGCAAGCTTAGTCGACTTCTTCCCTGAGCGGACATCAGGTGGAGATCTACAAGGTCTGCCTTAGTGATCATGACAGGGTGGAGCAGGGCTGCAAGCTGACACAGTGGGCACAGCAGCCTGCCTGGCTCTTGCCCAGCTGCAGCCCCCCTAGCCAGACAGAGCCTTGCAAGCTCTGTCAGATAGAGCAACTTTGCCAAGAAGAGGTATATGGAATTTGTGAGAGTTTAGGCAAAGTGGTGATGGCAACACCTCCTGCCTTAGCACTGAGTCCTGCCAGGTTAGTGCTCATCTGTCTGATGGGCAAGCAGACCTGTGCCACTCACCCTTATCCATGAGGAGGGATCGCGTGCCCCAGCACAGCAACAGCCAGCACTGCTTCAGCGTGAAGGAATATGTTTATATTTGGTGAGGAAAAGACCGTCTGGGAGCTCTGCTTCGCTGGTTCCAGTCCTCAGCAGCAATTGCCTCCTCCCATTTCACTCATAAACCGAACAACCTCGTCATCACCTTCCTGCCGTCGTTTTCCTCTGCTCTTCCAGCTTCCAGCCCATCCCCATGTTGGATCATTCTTGCTGTGGTTTTGTTGCCGTGTCTCCTGCCCGCCCCCCTGCCCGCTCCAGCAGACACTGGGGAGCTGGGAGAGGAGCACCCAAGTGTAGTACGGGATTGCACCATAAGAGGGAGATGATTCCCTGTGGATTTTCTGGGGGACCTGTAGCCCTGTCCTGAGTAGTGGGTGTCAGTTGAAAAGATGGGCCATGGTGGGCACAGAGCTCTGACAGAGAGAAGAAGAAGGGGGCATCTCAGTATCTCGGAGACCGTGATGTTCTTTCCATGGGTTGTTAGTAGATCCTGGAAAGACTACTACACCCCAAGAAGAATTCCAGGTATTCCAGTGTGTTGCAACACAAAAAGGGCTGCAATCTCTTCTAGGCAAACTATTTTAAATAATATTCTCTGTAAAGTCAGTTTCTCATAGATACAGAAGAAAAAATTAATTTTGTCAAAAAACCAGCCTTCCTCCTCCAGGGGAAGGAACATTTTCCCCAAGGTCTGAAGCGCAAAATGTCTAAGTATGACCTTTTGAACCATGCTTCTTGAACTTCGACAAAAGAAGGGAAGAAACAGATCAACCAAAAAAAAATGTAGCAGTGCGTGTATCTTGCATTATCACCTCAGCTGTCTTGAACAATGACACCGTGCCCCTTGGTGTTCATTTCTGGAGATTTGAATTCAGGGATTAGGTGTGAGACATTTTGAAAAATCTTCATTAGAGTACGGAACTATTTCCCACTTCCTCCTCCTCTTCCCATTACCTTTTGTTTTTTTTCCTTCCTTCTCTGTAAGCCTTGTCACAGGAGGTTAAGGAGCAGAATTACATTAACTGCCTTTTTCTTCTGGTCCACATCAATCTCCCAAGTGGCAGACACTGTTTTTGCCAAGACTGTTTGAAGCGGGAAAGGGCCTGAACTTTGCCAAGTTCAGAAGTTTCTGTGACGGCCTGAGAACAGACCGAAGCGTCCAACTCAAGCCCTGGTGCTTCCAGCAAATACTTTCAGCCACAAAAAATTTTGCTTGAGGTTGCTTTTGGCTGCTTGTCTTCATGGAGTGTATAGGGCTTCCCAAAGCATTAGAAAGAAGGCAGAGGGAAGCAGAGCAGCCTGTTATGAGAGGCTACAGTGGAATGCCCTCAGCGTCTTTGCTGATGGGGATGAGCCAAGGGTTTGGGGCTACCAGGCCTTTGCAGGGAGGCAGAGAGGCAACAGGCACTCAAGAGGTGTCAGAGAAAGTCAGTGGGCAGGCACCAAGCAAGAAAGTCTCTTGCCAGAGTAAGGGTGGTCTCCAACAAGAGAGTCTGGAGCAGAGAAGCACTGGAGGGTGGGACTGTTAGGAGAGAGTGGAGCAGGTCTCTGGTAGGTTTGTCTCCCCCATATTCCTGTCCCAAGTGTTAATAGCATGGGCAGTAACCTGGACAGAGAGAGACGAGGCAGTAATAATGTTGCAGCCCTCCAGTTTAACACAGAGCACTGTCAGGAGAAGGAAGGATCCCCTCTCCCAGATCTCAGAGGGCATCATGTCGAAGCGCTGAATGGAGATTGCTGCACCATAACTGGTAGCAAATTTGCTCAGCAGGACAAAAACAAACTCATAGATTTATTTCAGGGGCTTCATGCAACCCTGCAGGTCCTACATGATGTAGTGGAAGTGGCAGCAGCCCAGAGACACCAGGACATCACCCACAGCATTCCACAGCTTGGCTGCTACACCTTAAAAAAGAACAGTGAAGGAAAGCAGCAAATGAGGCTGACTGGGGCAACTGGACAGGTGGAAATAACCAGCAGTGACAGTGTGGCCCCAGCTTTCTCCTTCCCTGAGGTAAGAGTGAGAGCTATCAGCTACAAGTATTCCCCAAGCTCTTTGGCTATCAGACATGGTGACCCCTTCAGAAGTGGGAAGAGTAAGTAGTTCAGTAATCACTGACTTGTCAGTCAAGGGAGATTTTTACATCAGTTTCTCAGTGCTTCTCCATCTCTCTTGCTTCTGCAAGATCAGGAATAGAACAGCTCCAGGATGGGCCCAGGAACAACTGCTCTCCAGGCAGTACATCAGATGGGATATCTGAAACAGCAGGAGAGAGACTGGCAGTTTCCCCTGGCTCTTTCTCAGAGCAGGACAAGGGAATGGGAACTGGAGCTTTATTTTGTCAAAAAGTGGGATTCTAGGGGTGATCATTCAAAGACTTTCAAAGAGAAGAAACTCACCAGGACACTCCCACGTCCTTCGCACACTGTGCTGTTAACCACTTCCGTTCCTCAAATTTTTCTCCAAATGGTTTTCATCTCCCTGCAGGAGTCTCAGTAGGCCATGAGAAGTTTCTACATTATCATGCTGGGAACAAATCAAGAAAGAAAAGGCCTGGACTTTCCTTCCCTTTATGGCAAGGAAGTCAGAGTTCACCCCGTTCCTCTACTGAGCGCCTGCCTAGGTCAGAGCTCCTTTGTGTTATACACTTTACCAGAGCACAGTTGCGTTTCCCAAACCAAGCCACCCTATACTTCATTGTATTAGATGCCATTTGATATCATTTGATATCAAATGAAGAGTTGGTCCCTTTTGCTTGCAGTCGGTGTACATTAAAGCAATGACACATGGATGTGTTGGAGGGGCTCACCGAAGAGCCAGAAGAATGTGCACCATGGCTAGGGCTGTGTGGGAGCTGACAGCAATGCCACATCTCTCTCCCAGAAACACATGGTTTTCCAAGGCACGTGGCCAAGATAGAATTCCTGGTCCAAACGCCAGAAAGGATTAGCCCAGAGGAGCATGCTGCAGTGAGAGGCAGCAGAGCCTGCTTTGAGCAAGCCCTGCTTTGCCTTCTTGCAGAAAATTAAATTATTTTGATGGAGGACAAGAATGTGATTGATCCTTTGGTGCAGACAGGTGGAACACTCATATAGAGTTCCAGCAGCACCTCCCTCTGACAAAGAAGGGGACCCCACACAGATTTTAAAAAAAAAAAATCTAAAATTCAGTGTCCATTTCCTTTTGACATTGAACTTCATGTTCAATGTAGATTAACTTCCAGTGATGTTTTGAGCCAAAGAAATTTTCTTTTTATGAAAATATTTTCCTTTTAACTTCCAGAGGATTAGCGGTTGAAATACCTCTTCTCCAACAAAAAAATAGGGCTGGGTGACAAATGTCTACCCAGAAATAAAAGGGAATGAGAAATCAATACTTCCTCACCAGTCTGTAGTGTCCAAATCGAATTCTCCTTCCCAGCTCTGCCCTTGGCCCAGTTAAGGAATGATGGGAGCTGCTCAATAGTCTGTCAGCTGGACTGGGGCTCTGGTGACCCTGGGCTTCATCGCATCTCTGTGAGAAACAGTCAGCTCTGCACCTGCTCAAAAGCCATGAAGTGCACGAGGGCCTAAATCCATCCTCACCTCATCTGCCACTGCCACCCTGATCCAGATTCTCCTTTATGATCATGGTCAGACTTCATCAGTTAGATTTCAGGGCTGTTCCTCAGGAAGAATACAGTGTATTACCTTCTGGGAGTGAAACAGCTGCTTTTTCAAGCTTTGAAGTTTGACAATTGTTTGATTGCCCGAAGCTCCCCCTAAAATACAGAGAAGGATGCTGAGAGGAATGTTTAGGGTGTTCTCAGGATCCACTGAAAGTTCCATGTAGCTGATCAAGGGAATCACTTTTTCTGAAGCTCAGTTGTGGTCCAAACCAGTAAAATAGTGTAGACACATCCTTTGCAACTGCCAAGCATCCAACATATCTAAGCTAATGTCTAATTTAAGAGGTGTATAATCGTCCTCAAAAGCCGGAGACTGCCTTGACCATAGAGGCAGAGCAGGCACCTTGCTCGCAGGTGGATCCTTGCAGGGCAACAACCAGATGCCGTGCTCCTCCACCATCCTGCACACCCTCCACACTCCATATTCCTGCACACACCTGAGCCCAGATGTGCTTTCAACTCCTTTTGTGCACCCACAGCTTTCACAGAGAATACACCAAAGCTGTGTGTCTGGAGGGATGCAAGATTAGAACCAAACACACTCTTCAACCCTCTGAAGACACCACACTATGCCTGTGCAAGACCACTGGAGTCTCTCCTGGATGGTTTTTCTCACTTCCATTCTCCTCATTTCCCATGGCAGAGGACATGATTTTAAACAAAGCTGTTTGAGCCTTCCACAGTCCCAAACTGCGGCCGTGATCAGACAACAGCTAGGTCCTTATCTCCCATGGACTGTGTCAGCTTCTCTTGGTGTCTCTTCGGAGAGATCAGAAAGTGATCTGTGTCCCCAGAGAAACATCATGAGATGCTGCTCACTCTCTATGATGGCCACATAGCCCAGTGAGCAGGGCAGCCCCACACAGTGGAGCAGGTCACAGGCTTTTGTAGGAACTGAGCAACGACTGTGCCTGGAGGAGCCATAATCTGCCTGCAGCTTGTGTTTGCCTCTTTAGCTGTAGCAGCAGCTGTCTAACAACCAAGTGAGCATTACCATCGTCTGAGCTTTAGCATCGCCTGGTGCAAATGTGTGCAACACCTAGTGCTGTCTGACGTGATACACTGCCATGGATAACAAACAGGAACAATGAGTAGATCTCTGTGCTGAAAGAATTCCCTATGACCCTGTTTTTCTCTACAGATATTTTATTCTATGTATGTGCTGGGCATTCATCTCCATAGCAAATGCAATGCAGAACAGGTCCCTAAAAGAGAGTCCGGGTCAGAGATAGAAAAGATTTTATTTAAATGTCCTTGTAGACAAAGACAAATGAAGGAGAGACTCTCTGGAGTCCATTAATTAACATCATTATGTCATCTAAAGACTGCGGTAGATAAGTACTGTCTAAGTGTTCTCAGCATTTCAACCTCAGAGCACTGTAGTTTTGCTCTGGTTAAGAAAAAGCCTTCTCTCTAGGGCTGCTATCTGTTAACAAGGCTTCTGCTACTGCACAAATTTGGGCAATCTAATTATGCACGCCTTTTGTTTGAAAGTTTATGTAACTAGCAAGTCAGAGCTTCTTTTCAGAGTGTTTGAATGGTATCTCTTGAAGAGGTCAAGGGAGGAAATGTGAGATAATAGAACAAAAACCAAATCAGAATTAGCTGCTTTCAAGTGCATCCAGGGGTTACAGTGGCTTGAGCCTGATTTGGGACCCAAGGAATTTCTCAGTAGCCTGAAACTGATGTAGTAAAAGAGACAAAGATACGGGAGGGAGCGTATGAATAGGAACAATAGGTGCTGCAGTGGCTGCTGATAATATCTTTGTAGAATTAGGACTTTATTCTTCCTGGTGCTCAAAGCTGGTTTTCAGCTGGAGAAGCTATTCTATGTATTTATGCACTTAAGGTTACAGCCTTGCTGATGTAGGGAACTTTCTGGTATCCCTCTAGCTCCATCAAGGAGTATAACATACCATACAGCCCATGTAGCCTCGTTTTTTTCACTAACATGGGCCTAAACATCTGAGTGCTGTTAAACTGTGAATGCAGTGCTCAAACTAAGAGCTGGGAGGGAATTTTGCAGCCATTAGCTAGCCTACTGAAACCAAAGCAGTAAAACTTAACCAGGCACTCACAGCCTGTAATTCTCCCAGTGGCACGTTATCCAAGGGAATTTATACACATTTACCAGGGAGATGTCAGTCAGGAAATTTATTGTGTCTTTTAAAACCAGCCTTTTCAAAACACAATTATCCCTCTCTGCCAATGTGCAGAGAACTGGGGCGCAGTAGTATGGAGCTGCAGGAACTCACTGTTGCTGCAGCAACACTCTCCTCCCTTTCTGACTCCTCTCTGTCCTCCCCGAGGATGGACCATCTCTATCCTTCCTTCCTCAGGCTTCATCACTCTCCTGTGCCCTCCCAGAGCCCATTAACCCCAATGGATCAGCAGGAAAACATTCCCTGCTTGTTTTGTCTGTGAAGACTAACTGAGCCTGGCAAATGGGGAGCCAAGGCCTGGGTATCTAACCCATTTCATACCGTCATTTTCAGCCAGAGTGACCTAGAGATTTCACCCTGAGGCGATAGCCAAAGCCGACCCATATTTATTCAGCTGGGTTAATTCTCCTCCCCAGTAAAGCTTTCTGGCCAAAGCCCATTGATATTATTTGGGTTGCTTCATGCTATCAGGAAGGAAAACAAGTCCTTCAGAAGCTCTGCTGTGCTGATTGTGACATTTGCTGGTGGTAGAAGGACAGAAATAAGGCAATATTTAAATGGGCCTCTGGGCTACAAGTAGGCAAATTTATGAGTTTCACCTTTTTTGTTTTTTCTCTATCAACTACAGGAAAAGTACATCACTACAATGTATTACATTATGATTACATTATACATCCAGAGACCAGGCAAAATACAATCTCTTGATATTTAATGGGTCCTTATTTCCAGTTTGACTACTAAATACTCTCCTCAGCATTTGCTTTTTTACAGTTTGACTACTAAATACTCTCCTCAGCATTTGCTTTTTTACCTCTGACTCCAGTCCTAAGGTCTATAAACCAGCTCCACAATGGGGAAGAGGTCTTTGCTTCTGGACTGCAAAGGTTGACACTGTGATGGTGGGATGGTGTCTTCATCCCTTTCTTCTGAGAGCAGAGGTATACGTCTTAGGTAAGAGAGCTTAAGCAAACAGACATACTGTGTTGCAGGGCTGAGATTAAAACAGTATTAATGCTTTGCTGGCAATTTAGTTTGCAATGTTCTAACAGAAACCTGAACCTATCTCTTGGCGGGTAAACGAGGCTTTGTCTTACAAGCAGTGTCTGTGTTTACTCTTGAGGTGGGCTCAGAGGAGCCTGGTAACGTGAGGGTGAGGTGGTAACACACAGGTATCACAAACACCGAACAAAGAGAGAAGAGATGTGTGGGAGCCTTCACCTTGAGATGCAATCAGGTCCCTAAGGACTCACAAAATATCTGTAAAAGGCTATTCTTAAGGATGGTATCTCTTAATGCTGAGTTCCGGTGGTAGCCTGTCCTCAGCAAGCAACCTCTTCTCTAGGGACTAGTAGCTGAAATGTCTCCCACTGTTAACAGCAAACCTGAAGTATCACCCCATCTAATCATGTCACCCCACGTTCTCAGTCATGCTCCCACAAGCCAGCAGCCTTATGAAGCAAGGTCTTCCAAAAACTCTCCCACGTGCAGTGCAATCTCAGAAATGTGCCCAGTGCCATTCTGGGGGTAGTCTATGTTCCACTGAGAGCTCGTGTCTCATATTAGAGCTGCAGTCTGAATTACATGGGAAATGGAAGTCATGGCTTGCTGGTCAGACTGTATGTGGCCAACCATGCAAAGATGAAAGTAAAGAGAGTAATTATTCTGCAATTGGTGTTTAATGTATTGTTCACAGGGGTTCCGTGAGTCTTCTAGGGCTCCCTGCTGCTCTGGAGCTCTTTGCTAACTTAGGAAAGCTGGTCAAAACAGACCTTGCTGCCCAAAGATGCCTCATAGCTACATGGCTGCATGTGCCACAAATACCTGAAAATCACAGATACCACTTCCTAAAGAAATCAAAGTAAAAGTTCTATTTTAGAATATGCTAGAAGTACAATAAAGTATACTGTACTTAAGAAATTACTTTAGTTTGTAAATACTAATACTAAAAGAGGAAAAAAATCACACAGAGGACCACTTCTGTTACACTGCAATGGGATAGGGCCTGGGTAAAACCTCTGCTATGTTTACTCCTGACAAATCACACAAAAATTACCAACTGCAAAGTATTTTGAAAAAAAAAATAATCCAAAGATTTTCTCTGAAAATATGACTTTTTTCAACCAATCTTACTTGTATTTTTATTTAAAACCACATATGATAATCTATCTAGGAAAGCATTTGGAGAACTTTATAATATCAATTAACTGTGAACTACCTTCTAATTATATCACCTCTCTATTTAACACCATGAGGGTCACATTAGCTTTACAAAACTTCGCAAAAATTGCTCTTGAAAAATATATCCATACTCATAAATACCACATCAGCTTGACTCCCTAGTCTAAGTTCATTCCACTTAAAAGAAATTATCAGATCACCAGCCTTTATTGACCTGGCGTTCAATTAAATATAGCTAATGATTGGTATGAAGAAGCTGGATTGTTCATATTCCTGTTTCTGTTTTCTTCTGATATGTATTACCAGAGTTAGAAAAACTTTTCTCGGCTGAAAAGAAGCCATGTTTTGGGTCAGTTATTCATGAAATAGATGAGGATCCAGCCTGCAAGGCTCCCTCTATCTCATCATACTAAGATGAGAAGAAAAACATGGGATATAAGGTTTGGGCTATCGTATAAAGTGCGTTTATAAACTGGGTGAAACAGAGACTCTTCAAAAGGCTCTGGATATTATTTATTTCTCTAAAGGGAAGATATAACCCAGCTGGGGAAAAGAAAAAATCATACTGGAACACAGAAAAGGAAAAGCTTAACCATTTAACTATAACACCACGATAAAATGCAGAAATGCAGGAACAATCCGTAAGCCAAGTGCAGTGTCACAGATCTTGAGCAATTGCATGTGGTCTATGAATAATAGCTCTGCAGCAAAGCTGAGCGCTCCCCCTTCCTCAGAAGGCCCTTGGTGACACTAACTAATGTTTCTGGAGGGAGTCATTGGTGGGAAAACTCAACAAGACCAATACCATAAATTAAAGCAAATTTGGTTTTCACAAATCTAAATCCTGTGCGGATTTGACCAGTATCATAATTAAAAGCAGATCTCAGCCTTTACCCTAAACAAACTGCAAATCTGTTTGCTTTGACTCCTGCCTGCATGATTCTGCACAGTGACTCCCAGTGCACCCCCTCATCTCCCTCCTTAGAGGTAAGAGATGATATGTATCTTGCCTGGCAAAGCAGCGAAGTGCACATTCTTTACCAGAGAAATGGCCTATTGTTGGGCAAGTGTGCACCTCCCAAGTCCATTCAGGGCTAACACGGATTATATACTCCTAGCTGAGCCTCAGACTGCTTTGGGTAAAGCCCACCAATGTAATCCAAATCATCTTCAGTTTTATCAGGAAAAAGATCAGATATCTGGAACGGAAAAGTCCATTTTGAAGCAATAAATTGCAGGTCTCTGTTTTGCTTGCCAAAGCTATTTATATCGTTACTTGAAAGATGATGTACAACAGGTTTGAGTCATTGCTGAACAGCTGAATAAAATTACTAATCTAAGGGCTAATTTCACTGGTGGTTTATTATGTCAAGTAGTATTAGACATGTGGGTTTCATTTGTTGCCTGACACAAACAAGAATGATTTTTCCTGGCATCACCCACTCACACCTTGCACTTACTGCCACTAGGGACTTAAAAAAAAAGCTGCAGTAATAAAATTTTAAATATTCTTACTGTAATCTATTGCTTGAGGGGCTAATGCTGCTAAACACAGAAAGCTTTGTAAACCATCGCATGTAATGAAGAATGAGCTACAAGAACAAAATTGAAGGAACAATACCATTATCACAAATTGCAAACTTCTTCAGAGTGATGCTTGGCAGTAAATTACAGGCTGTCTGTGGCTTCCTTTCTGCAGCTGTGAGACATTTGCCATCAGAATATGCAACCTTAAATTAAAGGGCAGAAAGAAAGTTGGGAAACACAAGGAAATATATATCATGAAGGCATATACACTGTGCGTAGGAGATTGGTCTCCTGTCCCCAGTGTTGTACTTTCCCCACTCAAATTCCTCTTTAATTCACTTTTTCTGCAAAGGATTTAGGTGCTAATCTGCCAGTGAAAACTTTTTTTTTAATATATTCATAATAACATTTTTTTTTCCAAAGCAACCTAAAAATCTATACAGCAGCCAGATAGGACAGCCTTTTCTCCAGGGAATACCACATCTCTCAGAGAATTATTCTTCCATTTCTTTTACCAACATCCTCTCCTGTTTGTTTGTAGCCTGAGGTTTTGTTCTTTGTCGGACTTTCAGAGGCATTGAATTCCCACTGGAGCTGCTGATACTGAGAGAGATTTGCAGGTAGCAGCTTTGGAAATTCAGTGGATTATCTCAGTGATAATAGAAGGAAATGCTGGCATTTTATCTCCTAAATTCATTGATTTCAGCAGAGATCTGGAAATTTCTGAGCAAATGTTGGAAGCGCTGAAATAACCAGGGGAAAAACTGCTCCAAGTACTCAGAAGTAGAGAAAAGAGTATCCCAAGGAGTGTGGGGTAGTATCAGCAAGGCTGTACTTCTATCTAGATGCTCAAATCCTTTTGACACTCCAGGTCACTGGCCTCATTTCTCTGTGATGCTGCACCTGCTTTAAATTGCTCTCCTCAGGCAAAATGACCATAAAACCAGAATAGTTAAGAGCTGACTCTGCCTGTGTGGGCAAGAAACAGGCATAATGGATCCTGCATGTCCCATGTCAGCTGGGGCTTTCTTCTGCTCTGTGATGCTTGGCTAAAGACCATCTTAATACAGCGCTACAGGCCCTTTTCTACAGTGCAAAAATAAAGGCGCTGGGGATGATCTCACGTTTTTCAGGACCTCATTCCTTCCTACTCAGAAAAGCACATTAAAACACATAGCACAGAGCTGCTAGGAGTTGGTGGGAATTATCTGCATGCACTGCAGAGTCATGGGAAAAAGCAAGGTTTCTTACAGGAATTAGAGATCCTTTATACTAGGGCGGTTATGTAGGGCCTCAGAGAAGCTGCTACTCCGGCTGAGTGACTGTAATGGATGCTCTGCAACTGCTGAGCACCTCTTTCCCGCTCTTACTCGTGTTGCTCTGGGAAAATGATGAGAATGTTAGTGCCTTCAGGTGGCTGGTGTGTGTAGCTGTTAACAGAGAGAGAAAAATCAGCTCTAAGTCCCCAAAGTATTGGGGATTTATTGAACGTGTTAAGCTCAAAATCTTATTATGGACAAAAAGGAAACACACTGTGTAGGGCTAAGAATCTGCTGTTAGCATAATTGAAACCTAAATTATCTAAATAAAAGAATTCTTATTAATCCAGATCTAATTATTATAGAAAAGGAAGGAAAAAAAAAAGAGTAAAGAATGCTACTGTAGAAAAATTTTCAATAACAATACAGCTAAAATTGTTATATCCACTCCTAGTGTCTGGCCCTTCTTCCAATGTTTTCCAACCCCTTTCACTGCCCTTTTGGATGCTTAGATTGATGGCTACAGATCATGGGGATGGGGGGGCAACAGCACCCCTGAGTATCTTGCCAGGTTGACGGTTTCTTCTTTCCCCTATAGGACCCAACTGCGATAATTTGTATAAGTTTGCCAGTTTGGTTCACACCATAATTTGCCACTCTGCATGACAACTACATCTACATATACAGTAACTTTTACTTATGTTAGATACTTGTCCTTTGCTCTGTTTGCTACCCCTGAAATGTGCTTTGTGCAGGTCCCAGATCTTAATTTCTTTAACTGACCATGGCTGAGTCATTTTCAGCCCTGGGCTCTGTCCTTTTCCATATCATCCTGTGCCTGTATGCCATGTCTTGTGCCTCGACTCATTCAAGGCCTCTGCTATCATGCCCAGCCTGCCTTCCTCTGCACCACCTCATTGTGTAGACATGAAGGCTTCATTCTGCATGGCAGAGCTCTTTGTTGCTACCGTCAGTGTAAACATCATGGTTATAGCCAGCAAAAACAAGCAAAAGGAAAACTAATCAAGCACAGCCGTCTGCTCATTAGGATAAAAAAACGCAGACACAGCTATGCATGCTTAAAACAAAGCTCTAGGCACGTAAAGAAAAGTTCAGACATGATGAATCTCAGCCCTGAGACCTTGCAAAGCAGCACCTTACATAAGGGCCCATTGTGAACAGTGGCAGTGCCCTGGTTATAGGGCCGTGGGTGCTGGTACTTGAAATGTTTAAGCCTCTCAGGAAAGCTTAACACTTGTGACTCATTCCTCATCCTCAGCTGGATGGTGCTTTGTGACAAATGGGCAAGCTCTTAACTCTTTAGCATGTGGACACTCTCTTTCTGCCTCGATCTGCTGCCTCCAGCCTTACCAGAAAGACAATTATTCCTGTGGTTAACACCAGACTCACTTCCTTGGCTGTTCCCCTTTTCACCTGGCTGGCTCCATGACACTGGCTCACCTATCTCTGCTTGCTAATGTCAGCCTCTGCTCCCCGTTGTGGTATCTGGGACCCCAAAGCATGTGCTGTGAGCACTGCAGGCATTTCCATGGGAACTGCATCCACAGCCATCCCTAATCGAGGCTCCTTGGAGGGCCAAGCACAACAAAAAGAACTCAGATCACATGTGGAGTTGAAAGACCCCCCTACTCCTTGCAGACAAATGGGGCTGGGACTGGAAGAGTTGGCTACAGCTTCAGAGTAGAAAGGTCCTCGAAAATTGTGGCTAGGAAAAGTTAGAAAAGGAAATAAAAATAGTAAAAATGGGGCTTGAGCTACTTTGACACCATCACTCTCAGTCTGTGTTGGCCTCTTCCCAGCAAAAGCTGACCATCAGGACCAGTCAGCTGCACAAGCAGCTGAATCCCACACATATATACAAAAACAGCCAGCTAACAATAATATATTAAAAGGAAGAATCTTATGGTTAGACACTGAAAAACCCAGGAAATCTTTTCAAGATGAAAATGTGTTAGCAATATACAAAAAAATCCAAAGAGGAAGGAATAAGAAGTAGACTAATCATTAAAGCGCTGAAGGTGTCGAAAAGAAAAGAAAAAAAGCAGATTTCCTATTAGGAGAAAATGTAGTTAAGGAACAAAAATGAGAAAAGGTTATTGTCTTCTCATCTATTGATTTGCATTTTTAAAGCATCTAGCTCAAAATTTTCTCAGTGCTTGAATGTAGGAGTAAGGACAGCACCACTGGAGATCTCGAGGTGGAAATACAAGTGCCCAGGAGGTCTAGACAACAGCAGAAGAGATAATAAAGAAGTAAAGGCCTCTAGAACAGTCTCAGCTCAGGTCAGACTAGCTCTTCCGGAATGGGTATAGAAATGGCAGCAAAGGAGGTTAAAATAATTCTGACCCAAATATTGCATTTAAAAATTCATGGGACCTTCAGGACTGGCTGAGGACAGACATTATGCAGGTGAAAAAAGGCTTCTGGGAACCTCTGGCAATGTATGTTAGAGCTTAGAATATGATCTTTCATTATTCAAGTTACTTGCAGAAACCTGTCTCAGTAAAACCCGACACTCAGAGGGACTGGCTGTAACACAGCTGGACATGTAATTCTTGGTGACAGAATAGGTAAAGCTTTGCAAGTGTTGTGTTGGCAGAGCAGAAATTGCCAGATTCTGTGGGATCACTCCATGTTTCTGGAGTTGGCAGTCAGCTGTGATTTGCCTGAGAGCTGGACTTTCTAATACTTCATGGTGGGAATGTTGGAAATATTTTTGGGCATAGCCGGTTAAGTGAACCTTGTGCTTCTGTCCGTGGCTACCTGTGGAACAGCCAGATCACATTTGTGGGGTGGGAAGAGAAGCTCTATTCAGCCCTTTCTAAAGGATGCTGGCAGTGAAAGGGGACTTGAGCAGCAGGGAGGAAGGCACTCTGCTGAAGACAAAAATAAGTATTGAAAGGGAAGGTAATTATGAAGCTAAACCGGTAGGAGTGATCTGGGCCTGTGCTGTGCTGTCTTGGAAAACTTTCAAAGCCTTTTTAAGCAATTGGCATGAAGCTTTCTGCTGGCTATAAAAATGCCTTTTGAGAATCATCTCCCATTTGTACTTTTACAATTTATGCTTTTAATATTGAAAGTGCAGGCTTGCTTGACAGCCTGAGATAATAGACCAGGCAACATCTATTCTTACCCTGCAAGTGTCATCCCTTCCTTGGAGAGAAGTGTCTTGGGGTGAAAAAGCAGGTCTGTTGATAAGGCTGTTCCCATCCTTTGCATTGCTGCTGACAGGTATGAAATGAATCTGTGTTGTTGTAGTGGCTCTGAATCTGTTGAGAAGGAGCTGCCCATGGCCAACAAGCAAATTTCACACTGATGCAGTAAGGTTAGATAACTATCCTTCTTGTCTGGGTTGAAGCCACAGCCATGACCATAAGGGAAGAAATATTTTCACTGGGAAAGCATTGTGTGTGTGGTATCCTTTACACAGGTTTCTGCTCCACTGAAGTAAATGGGAGTTCAGCATGCAAACGAGAGCACCTCTGAATAAAGATGGATTTCAGTGCCTAGTTCAGTACTTCTGAAAATGGAAATCTAGCTATAGAAGACTACAAACTTCATCCTCTATTTCTTTCTTGATGCTCTGCATCACTTAGAATTTGGAAAGTTGTCTTCCTGAGTCACCACTAGAACTATCTTCATCCTGGAGCTGAGGAACAGAGTCATGCTCTAGCACTCTCCCCGCTGGCACTGCAGCATGAGCACAGGGCTTCCCTGTGCTGCAGTCCCAAGGTATCGACTTGGCTCCTGAGACAACTGAAAATATATCAGAGTAGGCCTGAGGCTCTGCTCAACTTCAGTGATCTTTTTAGGTAGCTAGGCTGCTTCTGTACTCAGTGAAGGAGCAGGCAGTAAGTCAGACCCCTGCTCTGGCTCAGTCACAGGGGGTGCAGGTGTTTCTCCACTCCCTAGAGCGGGACTCTAATTAGACATGCTGACTGACTGAGTTGCCTAAAACTGTGGTGCCGGCATCCCTCCTGTGCACCCAGGTGTGCTCTTGTGCCAAGCCCAGCTTGAGTAATCCAGACCTCTATATTCCATTAGCAGTCCTTTAAGCTCTCCAATCTTCTCTTCTGAATGTACTGTATTTTTAATACCGCAAACATCAGTGTGTAATTCAGTGCATATGTTTTGGGAGTGGGGAGTCTATGAGAATGCCAAGCAAATCAATAAAGGTTTAGCACATCATTATTCATTGCTGCGATACCATGAGGCATTTATGTACGCCCTTTAGTGGGGAGAGAAAAAAAAAGAGGAAAGCTGTTATATGTGCAGTAAAATTTGATTTGAGAGAAAGAGTTTGCATCTGAATTGCATGAAGTCTATTAAAATTTTGGTCTTCTTCAGACTAATAGGATTATGCCATTCCCAAACTGATTGTTTCCAAGCAACGATGCAGATCCTAGTATGTGTTTGCTTATCTCTTTAGTTTGCTGCTAAACCAGAGAAGCTTCCAAAGATAGCTGCAAAACCGATGATATCAGGTGTTATACATAATTTCAAGACCTTGTTTTGAAAAGATGGTCAATTTATCTTCTCTTTGGAAGCTGAAAGAGTACACTGGGACTTATGTAAGGCAATGGGCAAGTGATTTTTATTTAATTTTTTTCATAAAGGAAATGACCTGCACTGTCACCAGCACAGCATGCTCCAGTACGTCATTTTCATTTGTACGCAAACACTTTACTGTGCTCAGGGGGAACTGCTTTTTCCGAGGAACAAATCCTAAGTGGTAGCTACGAATAGCACTGTAAGCCTTCAGAAATCGAGATTCCTCAAGGCTTCTCAAATGCCCTCAAGCGTGGCCGTCTAAAGGGCCAAATCTTCCCTGTTTTACTAATTAAAAGCTTCCTTCATGTATTATAAAGGAATGCACAGCTGTATAGGCTGTATACTAAATAATAAATAGCCAGTTGCAAATGATGTTGACATTTTATATAAAGAACTGTCCAAATCATGTGGAGATTTTGAAAGGTGCATTAAGAGGAGATTAGACTATTTTCTCTCTTTTCTGGATGCTTTCATATTTGATGAAATCATGGGATAAATATGATTTAGGAATCCATGTTTACTCTTCTGGCATTCAAAAAGGCTGCTTAAGGAACTCTGTTGCTAAACATCATTAATGCATTTTCTTTATTGTAAGAAAACTGTGCATTTATACATCATTTTATATTAAGAAATGGCTTTATAGAGTTCTCTGACAGCTGCATAAAGAATATAGTGCAGCTCTGTGGACATCTGAATTTCCACAGAAGGCAATTGATCATCTCAGAAGGGAAACACATCAGCTCTTTAGTGCTGTAAAGCAACAAAGCACAAAGTGTAGGACTGGAAGTGAAAAATAGTATTATTGGTAGAAATTTTAGAAGGAATTTATTGTGGTAGAATGTAATTACCCAACTGGATAGAGTGCCGTGATTTATGTTTGTGCCCGTGTAAAGCGCTTTGAGATGATTAATAACCGGCTCAATCCTTTATACTCATAACAACACTTCTGGCACAACAGCACTGTAATGATCTGTCACTCCAGCTATTGTGTTATTGGCTATATAGGACCCCTGCATTGGGCAAGCATGGAGTCCTGTGGCTGGTGAACAGGCAGATGCAGCTCCCTTACTATTTGCATTGCAGTATTACCAGAGATCTATTAAGGGCTCAGAGCCTGGTGGGCTAGACGCTGAGCAGTACTTGAAATGAAAGATGGCTTTCTCTTTCAGACTTCACAATTTAATTATGTGATGGGAATCAATAGATAGATAGAGCAGAAAGGGAGGGCTGCATCATAGCAGTTGTTGCACTTCATATAATAAACACCAGCCAGAGTCCATCATCTGTCTGCATCTCTTCCAAGACACACTACTTGATGGAAAATGAAATTATCTTGTGTACAAGTTGAAGGCAGATAATTTCTTCTCATTTGTACGTCAGCAGCAGCCAAAAATCAACTGAGATTGTACTCTTCAGAGTTTGTCTCCCCAATGAGTTGCATTCAAGATAAGTAAAATATGAGAGAGCCCTTGAAAATATCATGTAATAAGTAAAATATGAGAGAGCCCCTGAAAACATTATGTGTTTGGCTCTCTGGCTTTTTGAAGGAACTAGAGCAGAGAGGAAAAGGCAGTGAGGCTGGAACATTTTCTGTTCCTTGGCTGGTTTAATGGTGGCGCACAATGACTGAAAAAAAAACAAAGTGAGAGAGATGATGTACAAAAGTGAGGTTATGGTGAAGGAGAGGAAAGCAGAGATTGATGTAAGGAGAGTGAGACTTTGCAGGGGACTGTGAGAAGCCTATGAGAAGAGATTGAGTATCCCAAGGGAAATTAACAGAGTAATGATACCTAATGTCTGATAGCCTTTGAAGACTGTTTCTTGCACTTGTTTAAGCCAATCCGGCTGCCTTGGCCCTGAAGCTGGCACTTCCGATTTTGAACAATGGGACTTGGCATTTACAAGCAAAATTACAAGGTTTCTAAAAGAAGTGCTAATGTGTTCAGGATTTCCACCACCCCTGTGAAAGAAGATAATACTTGTCACATAAAGGAACAATACAGTAGAAGAAGCAGGAAAAAATTTGCTGTAAAGTTAATATTTTTGTATAAAACTTCCAAGGTCAAATTTGACTTCTCTGGCACTGAAAAGAGAAAATAGTTATATTGAAAGAAGCACCTGGATTTACACCAGTGTCACTGAGGAAAATTCGACTGATGTTCGCTCCCTCGGGAAGGCTGTAGTTTTGAGCAACTGCGTGGTTAGAACAGTCCAGAACCAGTTTTATTTTGTGCATGGCTTTGGCCGATGCTTCCTCTCTTGGCTGAAACCCACACTGCTCTATTTGTCTACCATATTTTTGCGCTCCACTTGTGCTGAGGTCTCCTCCCTCCTCCTCCTCTTCCTTTGCAAAACTGCCAGGCTCTGAGACATGCAGTAGTTAAAAAAAAAACAAAAACAAAAAAAAAAAACAAAAAACACAACACACCCAAACGGAAAGAAAGCTGACAACCAATTTCACATTGCCCTTTTCAAAAGGGCACGACAAGTTATGGAAAATAGAGTGAAGCGCTGGCGATAAACACATGCAGCAAGGAAAGATGTGTCTCGCCAAGCCTGCTGCCCCTCCCGGACGGCTGCCAGGCGGGCCCCGCCGGGACGGGGGAGGCAATCTCGGGGGTCCGCCGGGCGGGCAGCCCCGCTCCCGGCCTGCCTGTCCCTTTCCAGGTCTGCCTGTCCCGCTCCCCGCCTGCCCGCCCAGCGCCCTGTCCATGGTGCTGAGCGGCCGCCTTCGCTCCTCGCCCCTCGCCCTCGCCGTCGGCAGGGGAAGCCTTTTTCCTTCACCTTCCCGAGACTTCTGCCTTGAATTGCTGCTGCCCCCGCGGTGCAACAGATGCCTGCCAGCCTGGATTTTCCTCTTTTAGCCGCCCTAAGAAGGCAGGGAGATTAATTAGTTAAAGCCAGGGTCCCCATAGGTGAATTGGCTCTCCTGCGAGCTCGAGGGGCTCTCTCACTTTCCCTGCCTGGTTGTGTCTTCAGGTCCTTGCACAGGAGGAGAGCATTAGAACAAGACTGAAAACACCTTCTGCTTTGATTTGTTTATGTGTTTACTTTTAATTTTAGGATAACTACAGAAATAATGAGAAACAGCAGGGAATAGGAAACTGATTGAGATTGATTGTTTAGTGTATTTGGCTTGTGACGACCTTTGGGGAAAGTGGGTATTTAATTTTTACTGATGTTGTAAAGGCACAGACAAAGTCCTGACCTTTCTGATCCGGGGTGACCACTGTGAGCATCCCACTGAGAATTAATTACAATTGCCTGGAGCGGCTCCAAGCAGTATTTATTAGAGCACTGTAAATGTGGTAAAAGTGATCAGTATGCCTGAGAGAAGCCATTCCATGTGCCTGCTGTGATATCTAAGAGAAGCTCAGACTTGTCCGTTTGTTGTTTTGTTTTGCTGTTCATTAACAAGACTGAAATAGGAGAGACAGCATTAGAACTCCAGGGCAAGCATTTCCCATCATTCTGCTCTCCACACAGATACTTTTGTATTATATTAAGGCACAATAGATAGAACTAGACAGAACAAAAATCAAACGTCTCCCCAAGACACAGGACATGGTGCAATTCTGTGACTGTACAAGGCACAATACAACAGCTTCTTCTAGTAGCCTCCTAGAAATGTAAAGTGGAAGTGAACAGAAGATTCAACACAAGAGGTCTGTACAAGGAAGTACTTAAAACTCAAAGTATGCTATGATGATGCATTGTATTTCAGCATTCAGCACAAAATGGGAACTACTAGTCACACGGGAGCTTGAAGTCCTTTTCCCCAGAGATCAGCCTAAAAATGGAAGATCAATTATATGTTAAATGTTTAAGTAGAAATATTTTCTATGAGATAGGATGATTTTGTCAGATGTTCTGCCAAAAGAACTGGAATTTAATAAAAATTTTTAAATACAAATTGTAAACCCATCGATTTCATTTTTTGAGAAAGATTTAATTAGGAATGAGAATGAAAAAGGAAGAAATGTGGATTAACCTAAAATGGAAAGGGCAGCCAAGTTACAGCAGATGGCTTTTTCTTGTTCTTTAAGTGCCTTATAATGAGGAAAATATGCTATGTAATGATAGTTGTTTCTAAACTGACTTCCCCCCCCCCCGGCTGGAGTAGTGTGTGTGAGATGTGTTTTCCCATCCAGCATTGGTTAAATAAGGAGAATAAAAAAGACATAGCTGCAGACAGTCTGTATTGAACTGTTTTTGTCCCGAAGCTCTGGTGCTCAGTTTGATGTATGATAGGAAAGACAGCCATCTCCCATTCCAGCTAAAACCAAATGAGTAAATAGCCTTTATTTCTCCTTTCTGCCTTGCCTCTATGAGCATCTGCATTGTATAAAGGCTCTGCTACTCTCTTTCTCCCATAGAGCCTCCCAATAGCCCTTTCTGTGGGTTGACCAAGATTTCTTAATTCTGACAGGTTTTTGTTTTGTCTTGCTGTGGTTGCTGTTGTTTCCCTTCAGTATCAGTTAAGAATTTTTCTTCTAATGCTGTTATTCAAAGAACAGATTTTCCTACAACTGAAAGGCTACTACTAAGATTTACTTAAAATCTCCCCCTCATTCCGTTTTTTGATTCCTTCCCATCCAAAATGGTGTTGAGGTGGGGGGAGGGAGCGGAAGAAAACAGAAGGGTGAGCCTATTCTATATGACATATGCTCAATTTCCCAGCAAGGTTTAATTACCACTGGGAGTTAGCACTCCTGTTCCTTTTGACACAGCGAGCACTCAGAGTGCAATGCAATGCCTCTTGCCTACTCCAGTTTGCATGCACATGGGTAAGATTTGACTGCGCATTGGGGCACGTGTATATGAATTGTATATGAGAAAGCAGACTGCAGGCATCTCCTCTGAAGACTGTAGGCATCCATGCAGCTTCCAGGCAGACTTAAGACACACAGAAAATTATACTTTTCATGCTCTTTTCATGTAAGGTTTCATCCTGCAAAGAAATGAGCGTGCTGATCCAGAAAGTAGAGGTGGAACTTTTAAACCCCCATGTAGCTCAGCGGAAAGGTCCTTCAATAATGCAAGGGCAAGGGAGCTTTGCAGGACCGAGCTCATGACTGATATTTGAAGGGACTCATGCTTCATGCTTCATGGGTACACAAGTCTAATAGGAGACAACAGGAAGCTTAGGATATAGTGTACAAGATGGAAACCTATCACAGTGATTGCTCTTCAACTTTGCATAATGACATGAGCATCGTGCTTCGAGGAAGAGCATGATTTCCCTTGCTTTTGAATCTAAAACACAGCTAAACTGTATTAACTCTAGCCAAAAAGAATAAAAACTAGAGACTTTGTATGCTGAAGCTATGTTGTTAAGGACAATAGAGAGTAAGCATCAAAAAAGTAATCCAATATATATAGCACTCTCAAATTTGATTACAAAGAAAAGATCAGATTTTCAGGAACAGTCAAAGTGATGTTGACCCTCAGTCATGTGAGCAAACACTCAAATTCAAAGTTTTTACTGATGCTCAAAATCTGAGGACATTCTATGAGTGAAAATCAAACTTTCGCCTTCCTGGTATCAAAAAGGCCCAACTTTCACTCTCAATTCTGAAATATAACTTTGTGTCTCTTGTGCAAATGTAAGTGTTCCATACTTGATACAAGAGATAAGTAATCAAATTAATGTAAGCTTGAATTTTAAGAAAATGTTTAATTTCAGCTGCCTCGGTATAAATAGAGGTTTTTAACATTGCTATGATGTTCTTCTAAGAAGCCAGAGAAGATTGCTTGGAAAGCAGTAATCAGATAATAGTTATCGAAAGCTCACTACTACAGTGAAAAACTGTTGGCTGAGATTCTCCAGGGATGTGTCTTGAGTTTGGTAATGTTTTGTATTTACTTCAGAGACCTGGATGATGAAGTAGAAAGTATGTTTAGCCCATTTGCAGATGTCTCAAACCTGGTGGAGTAGCAATCAAAGCGATCCAGACAAATGGGACAGCTGGCCAAAAAAAATAGGATGAACTTACTTCAAAGAGAAGAGTGCAAGGTCTGCACTTAATCTGGCAAAGTCAAGTGCATTAACACAAAATGGGAAACAGCTGACTAGGCAGAAGTTTTGCTGAAGAAGATGTTGAGGTTACAGTGACTCACAAGTGGGATATGTATCAACAATGTCGTACTATTACAGTAAAAGCAAACATGCAGTTTTCCTATTGAGTGCTGTGTGTCTAGTTCTGTGCAGTGAATTTCAGCAAATATGGAGGCAATTCAAAAGAAGGAAAGGAAAATGACCAGAGAATTAGAAAACATGTCCAATGAGGAAAGAATGAAAGAGCTAGGGGTTTAATTTATTGAATGAATGACTGGAGAGACGTGAGAAGCTTTCAGGTAAACACAGGTTGTAATTTGTTCTCTGTGTCTGTTGTGGATATCAAGAGAAAAGAATGTGGTAAATTTACGTCATGGAAGAGTTACATTAGACATTAGTAAAAAGTTTTTGACAATAGACGCTAGCCAAGAATGCAGGAGAAAATTGTGAAATTCTCTGCTTTAGATTAAATACCTTAAAATAATCAAGCAGACGTCAGTCCATAACCATATCTCTCTCATTTATGCAGACTTGGCCAGGAGGGTGGATTAAGATATCTCTTGCTGTCATTTTGATCCCATTTTCCATGTCTCTATCACTACTATCCCAATTTAATTTTAGTGTGAACTTTTCTATTTGCAGTTAGTTTACATATATTTTTGAAAGCTGGTCTCAATAAAAATCCATGTCACCTCTGAGATTCATGCATTTAATTTTCTTCTGGTGCTTTACAACCTTTATTCCCAGACCTTAATCTCATCTTCTTCCACTCTGGGACACCAGAATCCATGTCCACTGGGTAAGCCTAACTGATGATCCAGTTGTGTTTAGCAGCTGGGGTCAGGGAGTTGGAGAGGGGCATCTCAACTGGAAAACAGGCTTCTTTGTCCGGCTAGGAGATGGTCTCACTGGCCTTGTGTCACTCCCCTGCCATACAACAGGATATAACAGTGCACTTGTCACAGGACTCCTAAGAGGAAGCCTTGTACAATGGGCCAGGGAAAGTTTAGAAGCATTTTGTGCTCACTGTTGTGCAAACCTGGACACACGTTCGGTCCCTGCCATCTAAATGGCTGTGCATACAGAGAAACTGATTTCAGTGAGGCAGACACTGAAGTCAGTAATCAAGATGTTCCCATTACAGCTTTATTCTGGTGAGATATGCATACCTGTATAGTTGGAAGAGTGGGATACTTTCATATTTTTAATATGTTTCTTATTTTTTTACTGTACTCCCCATGTTTGTTTACTATGTAATATGCCTACACATTTTTTATTGGCATCCACTACGATTTTTATAATTGAATAAAAAGAAGAAAAAATAATATAATGTAACTAACTCTTTCATCAGAGCCATCTCCTTCCCTTACCCTACCTTATATCCCCCACTGAAGCTAATGTCTGTCCAAAGAGGTGGGACACTGCTGGGACATTCCAAGATCTTGAACAAGGTTGGGTTTGAAGTTTTGCATATCCATGTGTCATTCAAAGTACCTTCATATCTAAGGCAAATCACAGAGGTTAAAATATAAGCCAAAGTCACATGCTGGTCTGATGATAGCTTATCTTCATGCTCTGGTTGTGTCTAACTGTTCCCCTGCCTTTCCCAAAGCAGGAGATGTTAATGGAGTACAACACTGAGGCACTCTCTCTTTTCTATTGATGAGAAGAGAGATTTCTAAAGGGACGTAAGGGAGCCGGATGATAGCCTCTTGCTGAAAGTCAGTGAGGAAGGGATGGTTGCAATCTGTGTTGGTAAACTTTACACTTGATATTACAAGAGAGACAGACAGTTCAGGTGGAGTGAGGCTACCAATAACTATTGGACATCAGGCTAGGACCAATCCAACATAGTTATCATGAATCTTTCACTATCCATGTCTGTATGGGCTCAGTAGAGTGAGAAAGCAGCTAAGGACTTCCCAGAACTCAGCTACATAAATCCTCAGACACTAAACAGCATGTTGTTACTCCTTACCCTTTTATTTTTATCCAGGAAAGCCTGTTTTTACCTATATAAGAGATTTTTTTCTGTTGACAATATATCTATGTTATGATTGGTGGTCATAATACAATGAGGCACAGAAGTTTAGGAAAGGACTGCTGGGTCTGTAAAAAGCATATGGCTACAGTGAATCCAGACAGGAGAAATAAAATTCAGCTCATTCTTAGCTGATGGAAAAGTGTTTGGTGTGGTATGCTCTGAAACAGTTCACAGTCCTGTTTGCAGAAACCCAACTATCCTTGTAACTTCCCCTCCCCTCCATTCCCCTCCTCTCTTCTCCCTTCCCCTCCCCTCTGGCTCTTGATTCTTAGCTTGACCCCATTAGTCCTAGTTGTGCCCTGCACTGTACTAAATCAACAGTGTATAACTAACTACAGCTTTCTGTATATAATTTTTTAATCTCTCCTGGAACTTGAAATCATGTCTTTCCTGTGTTTATTTTTGTAAAGGGAGCTTGTTCAACTGGCAATGCTGTAAAACCATTAAGTGACTATGTCCACTCCTGCTATAGATCATAAGTCCTTGCTTCATAGGATGTCCTGCTACACTGCCCACCCAAAATGTCAGAGCCAGCAAACATACACAAGCACTTTGCATAGCAAATAGGTTTTATGACTTACAGTTAATCGACCTTACTATTAATTGGCAGAATTACAACTCCTGTTTAGTTGATGAAAGTAGCTGTCTTGAAAAGTTATTAGGCTTCCTTTTGTTCTTGCTTCCCTGCATTTTTTTTCCTCAAGATTGATTACACAGCGACACTGAACTTATATTGAATGTTTCCTTTGAGGATCTAGTTGCATCTTGGTTTCGTATTTTATGCTAGTCTTTTAGTATTCCAGCAATTCAGGTATATTAGAGAAAAACAATAAAGAAAACGCAAAATAGTTAATAGTCTCAGGAAAATATCCCTGAAAAATATGAGTAGTATGGTAATATCAATGACACTGAAAATATGAATAGTATGAGAAGCAAGTACACAGCCTTACCAAGGCTAAATAGTTTTGTGATAATACTAACAGAGATGTAGAAATGCATAAAGCATCTGAGGTTGTGCAATGCCTGTATCTGCTAGCTGTCCTAAACCAATTATCTCAGCCAAAACATGGTTCCCCTTTCTCTGGGGTGCGGCTGCTACTGGAGGGAAAACAATTTATTTCAAAAGCTGATTCAGCAAGAAACTCTTCAGGGGCCCATCAATGTACCATTAATAATCAGAGATGCTGTAATGATTATTGGTTGCATTGTAAATCATTTGTGTAACATTATTTATTTTAGCATTATTCAGCAGTTTCATGTTTCCTGAAAGACACAAAGGTTTCTGTATCATGAAATAACGCTCCTCAGCAGGAACCAACGAGATGTATAACAGACTTTCAAAATATTGTTTCTTCTTATGCTGTACCTTTTTTTTTTTTGTGAAATTAACTATTCAAGAAAAGAAGGTCCTTATAAATTTGATCTAAACCAGTGATATAAGCAGAGACTAAGAAAACGTCATGCTTATTTCTTGTAACTCATCTTGGCTTCAGTCTCCACTAACCCTCCCTTGTCATTACTCTGAAGCCTGATTCTTCTTCCAAGTGAAACTAATAGAAGATCAATCCTGGACATCTCTTGGTGTGCCAGTCCAAACCTGTATCTAACGGCCTTCAGAGGCCTTTTCTGAAGCATGATTTAACTTAAAAATAATATTGGTTCAGACAAAAGCTGATTCCATTATTCCTTGCATTTAATTTAACCACTTTTTTTTTTTTCCTATTAACGAAAACTCAATACGAATTCAATGCAAATTGTTTGGCAGATTTGCTTTATTTGCAAATTCAAAGCCAAGGTCAAAACAGCAGTAATAAAGCTGTGCCTGAGTTCCTTTTTTTTAATGAGATGTAGATACTATTAAAAATAGCATAAAAAATGTCATGAATACAGAGGAGAAAAATAAAAGCTTAGAAGGAATCCAGGAGCCTAGGAAGCAGCTGGAATGAAATAAATATTAATTAATACCTTGCATCACAGAGGCTACTTACTTATATTGATGGAGCAGAAAAAGAGCACTGGTAGAGATAGGTCTGTTCGAAACTAATATTTTTCAAGCTCAAGATCCCATTTGCAGCATAAAAAAAGCACCACCAAATGAACATGAATGCAGCTGTATTTTAACAATACCAGGTTCTTTCCTCTCTGTTTTATTTTACAGTCTCTGAAGAGTTTCCTCTTGCTGTATACATGTTTTAGGAAAAACACTCTCATTTTGAACACAGAACAACTTCTTCTCAAAACCTAGACTGTTTTGCTCCTAGGATTTTTGTCACGTTGAGCACATATGCTGAGTAAAAAGCCTGTTGCTTCCTTCTTTTAGGGTTATGTTGCTTAATGACTTCTTTTCTGTTTGCTTTGCTAGCGATCATAAAACTGTCACCATCTGCACTTCAAAGCTGGCTTGCTGCTTTTTGCCACGTAACCTTGAGTGATTACAGCAGTGGTTCTCAGTTGTTCCTTCTTACCACAACCGATACCAGTATCTTAAACACAAATAATTTTTCTGAAAATTATAGCAATACTGCATATTATTTCTGTGGAAGCGAGGTGCTCCTGAGCCCGCAACTTTGCTGTAAGGCAAAATGTGGGTAACTGAAGACAGTAAAACTGGGTAGTGAGGTCAGTAAACGTTTTGTTGCCAAACGTGATTGACTTGAGACGGTGTTCAATAACCTCTACTTTCAGCTATGATTATCTATTGACTAAATGATATTTATTCAATATTATTTCACACCTCCAGACACTACTGCCCTACCACCTGTGAGGGTCCAAGTGTCTGGAGTGGAGCAGCCTGAGCATCCGAGGATATGGACAAGCGACTGAGCTGGTTAGATTGGCTGCTCATCATTGCAGTGGGCTTTACTATCTGGTGCCCTTCTCTACAGCATCATTCTGAGTTATGATCACTGTGGAGCTTCTGAGCTGTCTGTTCGAAATAAAGGCCAAGCAAGCCTCCATTGATCTGGACAGCCTGCTAACCTGGGCAGGGCAGCTGGTCATGATCTCCGTGAGCTTGCTGGGTTTGGGTGTACTGCGTTTGTTATCATAATTTATTGGAGAACCCTGAGCCATTAAAGTTGGCTTGGCAATTGTTCTACCCACCCTGCCCCTCCAAAATCTCATTCACATGAATAAAGTCCCACTTACTTTTTATTCTAAAGGCTTTGCAGCAAGCAACAAAAGCCCTCGCCATAGGGACAACCACAAAGGATGAGAACTCTCGCAGAGGAGGAAAGGGCACATTGTTTGGGCTGGGTCAGCAGCTGCAGCCCTCGCCAAGCACCTGCCCTGCGGTAGGGTGCCTGTCGGTATAAACATGAATCTCGCGGTGGCCTGGATGACCAGGAGTTGGATTCAGCAGGAATTGGGTCGCAAGGGCAAGCAAAGGGCAGCGGGGGTGGATGCCTGTGGAACGAGGGCAGAGGCGCCGCTTCTTGCGAGCGGAAAAGGGGCCGGGGAGGTGGGTGGGTGAGAGCACAGACCCCACGAGCCATGGGGGGGAGACGCCAGATGGCCCCGGGGGCTGCGCGGGACCGGGCACCGCTGTCCTGCCGCCGGGGCCGGGCGGGGAAGCGGCAGCTGCGGCGCCGGGGGGAAGAGGCGGCTGCTCCCGAGGGGGACGTGGGTCTCGGGGGCAGACGGGAGCCCCGGGACAGCCCCCGCACACCGGGGTCTGGGGCCACCGAGCTGCAACAGCCGGGCCAGCGCTGGGCTGGGCTGGCGGGGAGGGAACGCCGGGCACGGCAAAGCCGGCCAGCGGGAGGGAGGGAGGGAGGGAGGGAGGGAGGGATGAGGGCGGGAGCGAACTGCCCTCCCCGCGCCCGGCCGCTCGCGAGCCCCAGGTAGGGGCCGCTGATTGACAGCTGTCCCCGCCCTCCCGGCGTTCCCATTGGACACTCCTCACGTCGATCAGCGAGCGGCGCGGCCGAGTCCTGGTCCCCATTGGCGGGCCTCGCCCCGCCCCTCGCGGCACGGGCCATAAGGGCGGTGAGGGGGCGGGGCCTGGGGCCGGCGGGGCGGAGCGGCGGCGGCTTAGCCCGCGAAGGCGGCGGCGGCCGGAGCGGGATCGGGAGGGGCATCGGGATGGGTCGGAGCGCGGCGCCAGGTGGGTGCGGGGCTCTCCTCCAGCCTCCCGCGGCCGCCGCGGAGGGAGGGAGGCAGGCAGGGAGGGAGGTAGGAAGGGCGGCCGGCGGCTTTCGGGGGGTCCTTTCCCCGACCGGGAGGGGCGCGGACGGGGAGCAGCCGCTGTTTAGCGGTCTCCCTCCCGCGGGGATAATCTCGGCGCTGCCCTGCGGGAAACCCCTTTCTCCTGCCGGCCGCGGCGGTGGGTCGCTCCGGGGCTGCAGGCTGCGCTCCGCTGGCCGGGCTGGGCTGCCCGTGCTGGGGCCCTCCCGCCTCAGCTTTGTTCGAGCCCTCCCGCCGGCCTCGGCCCCTCGCCGAAGCCGCGGCGCGTCCCCCTTTCCCCGCCGGTCGGGGTGGGGGGCTGCGGAGCCCCCCGCGCGTGGGGCCGGGGACAGGCCCCCGGACTGTGCCCCGCAGCCTCGGGGCGCTCCGGCCGGGCTGCAGCGGGAACACGGCGCCCATTCCCGGGAGCCGCCAGCCGGGGGCTCGTTCCCCGCTCGGGTTCGCCCCCCACGAGTGGCCCCGTGACAGCGGCAGGGCTTTCTGATGTCCAGCGGTCTTCGAGTGCTTAAAAGTAATCGTATTTGGCTTTGAAGGGCGCTGGGAGTCCTTGACAGCTCGGGAACTTTTAAACCCTTCCCCTCCCACCCCCGGTGGTTTTCTGTGGGTTAATTGTTTTTTCGACTTGCTTCTGAAGTAAATGTGTCTCTGAGAAGAAGCTGGGAGTCTGAGTGAGTGCAGGCGTGTGAAGACAGGGATTTATCTCGGCTGAATGTCTAACGCTGACCTAAAAGCAGTTAAGAGGTGCTTTATTTATTCTTTTTCTTCTCGTTTCTGATTCAGTTCAGTAATCGCTGCAGATAACAGGAGAAGGGCTGATAGTTTTAGGTTGAGCAGCAATCTGTGAAGTGGGGCCAGTACTTGAGTGATGGGTTTTTGGATGCAGTTGTGAGGTTGCTTGATAGAAAACACTTCAAAGCACAAATGGTTTAGTTTGTGTGCTGCTTGTGCAGGAATGGGAAACTGCTGTCTAGCTGTGGTTCTTTGTGCCTCTTTTGTAAAGTGCAGGGAATAAGGGGAACATATTCCTATTAGAAAAAAAATGGGGATAAATTGTGAAAGCAGCAAGGAACTTGAAGAGACTCAATCTGGGGATGAGAAGTTTTGTTTTGTCTTGCCTATTGTGCAAGACTGGCCTTTTTTTTTTTTTTTTGTCCTTTTTAAAACTTCACATAAGGAATCAAAAAATGTTTCGTTTATAGCAGACAGACTGTTGTTTTGACTTTGCCTGATAAAGTATTTTCCATAAGCTAGTGAGTGTACTTGAAGAAAGGAATGAAGTAATGGAAAAGACTGCAGTTCTTATCCTCCAGCACGCTGTCCCACACCACAGTGATCTGTAGTTCAGGTGGTAAGTTATGTGGCCTCCAATATATGGAGGCTGACATGATATGGAATAATTATATTAGACTAGTGCTCAATTTGGAAACGTGTTAGATTGCAGTTACAGGTTACAGTGCTTGCAAACTTAAAGGATTCAAGATTCAACCCTGTATTTGAGCTGTGGAATTGAGCTTTGTTGTTATGTTACAGCTTTTTGCCTTTAAGTTCTCATCAGAAGAAAATATGCTAAGATGGAAGGACAGTTATCTGCTCACAAGCCCTAAGTCATTCTTACGCAGTAAGAATGCGGCTTTCACTAAGTCCTTCAGAAAGAATTAGGATGTTTTATCTGCAGCTCTTCAATTGAGACCAGGACCAGACTATGTTCCCTTGAATGATGTGGGAACTTGATTTGTTTCCGGCTGAATTTTGGGGATGAGTTGTGCAAAGCAAACTTTTTCTGTCCCTTGCTAGACGATTGCTTTTTTGCTTATATAGCTAGCAGCAGTATGAATGGAGTTATTAGGCAGTGAACACAGAGGTTTTGTTGTACATGAACTGATCTATAATTGAACCAGTGCTCTTCTCATTTTCCATGGCTATTTTCTTCAAATAAAGAGAAAATAGAAAACATTTTTTTAATCAGATACTGAAACAATAGTCTTGATTATACACAATAGTTACTGAATAGTTGCTGAAATTGAATGGTCTTTGTTAATCTTCCCATTTGTCCATGGAACTATTAAAAAATGAGTTTACATGTCAGAAATAGAATCCCTTGTGCTTAAAAAAGGTATTTTCATAGCAGGAATAAGTTATTGAGGCTTCTTGTTTGATTTAGATGGTACAACATGTGACATTTGTTAGTTAATAACAGCATAAACCTTTGCTTTGTTTTTCTGTATATGCCTTGTCTGTACAACATGCCTCAAACGATTATGATTTTAGAAGTAGCAATATAAACTCCTTAAGGATCAGCTGCTCTTTGGTATCCCTACTTCAGCTTAGGTTTATTTATGTTATTCTTCAGTGAGGATGGACATGCCGTGTATTTTTCTGAAACAAGAATAATAGTGTCTGTGGGTAATATTCCTGTATGGAGGATAGAGGAAGAAAAGCCACAGTGTGACAGATGATAGGAATACTATTTTGGAATTTCTCGTACAGTGATCAGAAGGACAGGGTTTCTGAGAACCTAACCAAACTAGAGCAGATACTTTGGTGCAGAATTCTAGAAGAGCTAATGGTAGCTGAGTGTTTCAGTCACTGTATCAGTCTCACCTGGACAGTGAAGTAGCTTTCATGCCTTTGCAAGTCTTCCTTTTTTGATTAAACTTCCTGCATGGATAGTCACATCTTAGTGTACTCTTTGTTCTTTTGAGCAGCCTTCCAGAGCTCTCTTGACTGCTTTTCCTGAGGAAGGAGCAAGAAGTATTGTTGCGATTAATTGCAGTCTGCTCTTGCAGGCCTGTCCTTAGTTGGTGTTGTCTTAACGTTGTCTTGTAACTGAGTTTGAATCTGATACAGGTTGTATAAAGCAGCCCTTTTTGGATTTTTTAATTCAAATGTGATGTGTTATCTTCCTGATTTATGTGTGGTTCCAATTAAAATTTTTGGACTTGTAGTCATTACTGTGACTTATTTTTATTTTATTTTTGCTTGCATTGGATACTGAGCATTGGATACTGAGGCTGTGTATCATGAATTGTACTGGTGTAAATTACTAAACAGGCTATGTGTGTCCAGTGAGTTATGATATGAAGCTTTGTTAATTACTTCAGTAATGGAAAGATAGTAGTATACAGTACTGATGGGGAGCAATTGGTTTTATCAGGCTCATTTCTTAGTTCTCTAGCCTTAATGCCCTTCAGTATGTGGAAATCATTGATAGGATCAGATTACAAATATCTTCCATTGTTGTATATAACTGTACTTTGCTTTCAGAAGCTCCCCTCTACAAGGAATCTGATGGGTTGCAGGCTGACTGCTTATTCTCTTAAAAGATAAAAAGGTAGAGGGTGAATGATAATTTCTCGGTATGGAATACCCGCATACAGAATACCTGCAATCTAAGAAAGATCAGTGTCTCAACTAAGAATTAAATTGAGCCATCTTGAGCCTTAGTACTTACATTCTCTCCTGAAAACTTAGTCTGCCTTCAGAGGTAATAATGAAAATAACCTGAAGTTATGCCAGGTTTATTTGTTCAACTTTAACCAAGTGCTTTCCTTCACATTTAACTGTTATTTAGATCTAAGTGTTCAGAAGCCAACCTGTGGTAAAAGTTGAAATGTTGCACTGGGGTGTGGTTTTTTTTAACTGGAAAAGTGCTGTTGTTTTTCACCCCTCTTTCGAAAACTTGACTAACTGAAATATTTTCAGCTACTGATAGATGTAATTCTTCTGCCAAAAGGGGAAACAAAATATTTAGGAAGAAGTTAAGAAATTTGTTTGTAGAAACAGCTGGAGCTCGAAATGGAAGTATTTGTTCTGATTTAGGCTGTAAACTTGGAATTCATCTTGTTTGATTTCTTTATTTTTGGCAGGTGAGATAGCTGGAGAATTTTTGTTGAAGGCTTGTTAATATGGTGAGCATTTGTTGGCTTTGCTTGGTTGTTCTTTTTTGAAAAAAATCTGACTTTGTGTTGAGATTTATAGGTGTCTTGAATTTCAACACATTGTGAATTAGTTTTTCCTTTCACCTACTGAAATATTCTGCCATTAAGCTGATGTTGATTTCTGCTTTTAAAATTGACACAGAATGTATGTGTTTGTTTGGGGTTTTTTTTTTGGTGGACCTCTCTATTTTGCAGTATCTTAGTTACTCCTTTTCAAGATTCTTGGAGCTCCTTCCTGCCTGTTAGTTATGAATATAACATATTTATTCTTATGGAGTGTCAGTATATGTTCAGAATTCATGTTCTTCAGTTATCATAATTCATATAAATAGAAGTAGCCTATCCTAAGGCAGTTGTACCTTCCATTAATTTGTTGAATGCGAATTTTAGGGTTGACTTAAACGTATTTTTCTTCAGGAGGAGAAAACACCTGAAATTTTAACATGTTGTGCACAGAATTACAGGCTGGCTTGTTTTCTCTGCAGTTCCACAGATCAAAAATCTATTTTACTGTTTCTTTGTCATGACCTTTTATTCTACGTCCCTGTTGTGGAAATATGCCTGTTGTAGAAACTATAGAAAAATTTCTTGAGCTAAAACTCTATCAAGCGATGTTCATTTACACAGCAGCATGCACAAATAAATTTACATAAAGTAAAAATATTTTTCACCTTGAAGTTCAAAGGAGACAGACTTTTGGGAGGCTTACGCGGGGGTTATGTTTACTCTTATGCTGGTATAAAAGCAGAGGAACTTCAGCTTGGTTATTAAGAAAAAGTTCTTCACCAAGAGTGGTGGTCAAACACAGGGAAGTGGTTGTGACCCCAAGCCTATCGTGGTTTGACAAGCATTCAGACTCATTTCTTAGGTACCTGGCTTAACCTTTAGGTTGCCTTATGTGGAGTCAGGAGTTGAACTTGATGATAGTTATGGGTCTCTTCCAACTCAGGATAATCTATAATTCTATATTAGATGAAAGGTATAATGTAATAGTATTTTAGAGGGCTTGAGTTTTCACTGACTGTTTAGAAAATAGTGTGTGAAAAAATATTTCCTTTTGCTCTTGATACACTCATAGAAACTAAAACTGAACAAAACACCTCATCAGTGAAGACTGAAAAGCATGTATAATCTCATAAAAAGTGTTTTATTCAAATGTGGTTGCCAGGGCCAAGGGAACATAATGTTAAGGCTGGGTGTAAAGGACAGTGAGTATAAGTTGTGAATTACTACTGGAACTCTGCCCTATTTATAAATGGAGAACATTATACAAAATGTGACCATCAGGACTTTATTCCTTGCGTTGGTTAACCAGTTGTCTGCTTGTCACTTGCTGTGGAGTGAGATACAGTTGACAGAGCTGTTGGTAGGGTCTGGGCTTCAAATTAAATCTGGGGGTGAAGTTTGGTGTTCCAGTGCTGAGGACTGTAATGGCCATCTTAGTCTGACTGTTCTCTTATTTGAGGGTTTATAGTTGATATATGAAGTGATAGCTGATCATGGAGCTGTTGCCCACTCCTCTCTCTCTCCAGCAGCTTTTTTTTACACCCAGCACTGCTGCTCTTGTTGCAAAGCCTTCTTCTTTGTCTTTTCTGTTGTGCTTTTGATGTCCTGTAAGGTAAGGACAGTGGTGTCTGCGTCACTGTTGTATATCTGAGTGGAGAGGCTGGTTAGAGCAAGTGAGGAGTATATAACCCTTGGATCTGTGTATCACTTCATAAAAAAAGGTTGGTAAAGGTGTAAACAGATTTTCTTCTGCACGCCAGTGACTTGGAAGATGAAATGGCATTAGGACATGGACTCTCTTCATAGCCAAAGACCTCAGTACTTCAGCTGATGGATCCCAGGTTTCTTGTGCATCTTCACAGTGACGATCACTTTGCTCGTAACAAGTAATAGTTGGAGAGCTTGTGTGTGTAACTGATGATAGGCATAATACACCAAAATATGTTCATAGTATCCAGTAAACATTGGAATTGATATATTGGTGTTTGTTTTAAAATCCCATAGTTGGAAAGGTCAGTATCTAGTGATGCTGAGGAAAACCATTCATCTGCTGTGGACTTGGTTTTGTCCTAACAGAGCAACAGGCAGCTGTGGGGGTAAAGTGCTAAAAGACAAGGCGTGTGGAGCTTGTTTTACTTTGAAACTTCAGGCAGCCTTTGGAAACACTTCTTTGAGAAGCTCTTCTGCCTGATTAAATGTGAATGAAGAAATGAAGTTTGAACTTCTGAATTAGAAGGGGGGCTTTAGTGGAAATGTGGCTTTTTAGTTTGTTTTTCTGCAGTGGTTAGAACTTGCCAATGAATTTTCTATAGAATGGTGAAATTCTCTGGAACTTATATCAGCACAGGTTTGCTGTGGAATTATTTCCTGGGAAAGTAATGTTTTTCTTTTTAAAGCTTGGCTGCTGCTTTGAATGCTTAAACAGCTGCAAACATGGACAAGAATACATCACTTCAAATGAAGCCTTTGATTTTATGCTGAACTGAAGATGCTTTTGTACATGTATCAATGTTTTTTGCACACAGTCGGAATATTGAAGTTTCCTCTAACCTCTGCATTCCAATCCAGGAGCTGGAGTGGGGCTGCAGTTTTATCTCAAGTTGTGTTTAAAGAGGATGTCTTGCTACAGTTATACAAGTGGTTTGGTTGCAGTTTCAGGTTATCTAACTGAATAGTAGGAGAAGGCTGTTTACCTTGCCAGACAAGCAGATGTGCAAGCCATGTGCTTTCTATCCACCCTTCTTTTGGCAGAAAGATCCAGGAACTAGCATTTGAGCAGCTTTTTATTTTTTTATTTTTATTTTTTCCTTCTAGATGGAGGAGATCCTGTCTCCTTTTCAGTCAGCTTGCTTCTCTTGAAGCTTTCTGTTCTTCCAGTCCTACAGTTCTTATACATCTTCACTCTAGCAATCGCTGTGCATTTATAGCAAGTCAAGAGTTGTAGAGCTTGTGCATGGTAAGCATGAAAATGAATGTTGAATTGATAAGGTACAAATGCCTTCAAGAGGAGTGTCTGAGAATGCACTGAGTATAGTCTTCCAGCCCTCAAATGAAATGTTGCTATTGTAGCATTTGCCTCTGTCATCAAACATTGCTCATACTCTTGTAGACTATCTTGAAATTTCAAATATCCTTTGATTCAGGTTGACTAACTCTACTCAGTCACACAGATAACATGAGCAACACCTAGTTATAGCTCAAGATAATAATGCTGTGAAAACAGGGCTTGATGTCTAGCTCCTGAATTTTTGTGCTGGATTTGCACTGCTAATGGCAGGAAAAGCTTCCGTGTTGGTGGACTAGTAAGTTGGTGAGTTTTTAACCTTAAGGATTTTTATTATCCTGAATTAGCTGCATCTGAAATACTACTGTAACATCATAGGGATTCTGATCCTATTTTTCTAAAATACTTGCTATTCTACTGGAGAAGGTACATGCTTTGTAAAACCTTTTTCTGGTTGCCATACTAATAAATTTGAGGCCCTTGAAGCTCGTATGGATCTGCAGCTTGCTGTCATGTTTGGTCACTCAGCTGGCTTGGTGCTGGAGCAGGTTTAGCAATCTTCAGTAATTTCTGTATCTTGGAGGGTGATGGAAAGGTTCAGTGCAATGGGATTTATAAATCTACATGCAAAAACTGGGAAATGGCAGGTAAAACTCCACAACTGGGGAAAATTTCAGAACTTCTGTTGTAGATGTTTTAAGTGGACTAAATATTTTACATTATTTAGTAAATTGGTCCAGTTACTATTTCTGGTCAAATATTGTAGCAGATTGAATCCTTGTCTTAAAAATGTGGCTTTCTGAAATGTACAGAAATAAGTCTTATGCAGTATATAGTCCAATTTACATGTTTCTGTTACCTATCTTGTCTTTTAATCTGAAACTATTGAGACAGCAGTGAAATAACTACCTTTACTGGGCAGATAGTATTACTGCTGCCTGTGACAACAGCAGGTGAAACCCCAAATCTATTGCCTTCTGTCCTATGTTTTGAGATGAAGCTGCTAATGTTCTTTGTGTGCTACTTCCTCATTTGCATTTTCTGTTCCACTTCCTCCTGCTGCAAACTCTCTCTAATGCATTTCTTCTGAAGTCTTCTTTTACTTCCCTTTGAAACTGTATTCTATATCCTAGTATTTCCTGTAAAAAAGAAAAACATTGTGATGAATTTCTGCTTCATGTAATTTCTAGTAAAACCCACAGATGCCTTTTTTTTTTTGAGAGTGAAATACTTGGACATGTAAAAAAACCAAGCCCCAAGAAACCACAACAAAAACCTTTCATACTGCCACATCCATCCTTGAAGAAATTTAAAATGGAGGGAAGTAGATGCAAGACATGAAGTGTAAATCCTTGCCAAATGCAAATCCTTCCTTCCTTAACTGAGTGAACTGCTTACTATCAAATTTCTTGAAGCCACAGAATGTTATTTTTGGCAGGAACATCAAAAAGAGTATTCTTTCTTTTAAACAGTTGTTATTTGGAAAATAAACATATGTTTGGCATCATCATGGATTTCTAAAAGAGGAAAAAGTGCTTTTATTTTCAAAACATATAGTAGAACTGTATTTTCAGTGGAATCAAATGTTCAATGCTTCTGGAAGCTTAAATACAATAATGCGTCCGTACAATTGGTTGTCAAGGTTGAAACAACAAGCACAGTTAGCCCTGAAGCTGCTAAATGCTAATCAAAGCTTGGCAAAAGTTTCCCTCAGCCAAGTTAACTGAGGAAGTTAGAGAAGCTCATAACCAGCCTGTAGAAATTAGGCTTTATAAAGCTAACTGAAACGTTGAGGTTCAGGTATTAAAAAAAAGGGATTAATTTTATACTTATGGTAATGGTGATATTCACTGTGAGACCTATGGCTGTTAATTGGTAGTTTGAGTATCCCTACTCTTGTTCATCTTCGTGGAATTATGGCTGTTAATGCCTTTAAATGCGAAGCATTAGAAAATATACTGAATTAGGTTTTGTTAACCTAACGGATGACAGTCTAAACAGTGAACACTTTGATTTG
>JAYRBT010000001.1:46279444-46330292 GCA_036023395.1 Myiotriccus ornatus
GCTAATCAAAGCTTGGCAAAAGTTTCCCTCAGCCAAGTTAACTGAGGAAGTTAGAGAAGCTCATAACCAGCCTGTAGTAATTAGGTTTTATAGAGCTAACTGAAACGTTGAGGTTCAGGTATAAAAAAAAAGGGATTAATTTTATACTTACGGTAATGGTGATATTCACTGTGAGACCTATGGCTGTTAATCGGTAGTTTGAGTATCCCTACTCTTGTTCATCTTGTTGGTATTATGGCTGTTAATGCCTTTAAATGTGAAGCATTAGAAAATATACTGAATTAGGTTTTGTTAACCTAACGGATGACAGTCTAAACAGTGAACACTTTGATTTGTTGGTTAAAGAGAACATTCTTTATGCCTGATTGCAGAACAATAAAGATGGCTTAGAACAGTCACAGTTACTCAAAAGAAGTTGGTCTAGGTTCATGCAGTTACAAGGATAGGCTAAAAAAGGAGAAAAATCATGTGCTTTAGCACTGAGTGGGAAACAGGAAGATTTAACTGTGAGGGTAGGAAGTATGGGTGTTCAATCTAGAGGAATAAAAACAGTGAATTTAATAGAGAGTTACTGGGAGTTGTTCTATTCTCTTTAAGATGTTCAACCTGATATTTTAGAAGTAAAATATGGAGGAAACCTTCAAACAAAAGCCTGTCTGAAATACAAAGCTTGAAGGACAAATGTTCTTTTGTCAGAAATGTATTTTTGAGCTTTCTAAATCCATTTTGAACAAAATACTGAAACAAATGTAACTGTAGGAAGATAAGACTGTAGAAATAATTGAATTCCACTGTGGATTACTTAATTTGCATTACATTAGTAGTGTTCTATAAATATGCCTTACATACTTTATTATACACCTGTAGAAATAAGCAAAAGAAAAGTGTTGATCCTCTTTTCCTTTTCAAAGCATATAGGGCTTGCTGATTTTAATCAGATTTTCTATTTGGGTGTTAAAACAAGTATAAACTTGGCCAAAGTGGGAAGCTTGAGCAGTATGTTTTTTTGTAGTCTTGAAACAGCTTTTGGTGATTCTGAGTATAAAAGAGCATGACCTATGGAACAGCTGGCCCATAAGTAGTAGTTTTGGTGCAGAACATAGTTATTTACATGTTAACCTGGTAACAGGCCCCTCCTAAATGCCTGGCTGAAGGGCAAAGCATCTATGTACTATTGTTATACTTGAAAATGAGGTAGTTGTGAAAATATAGGATCTTAAAAGTGTTGGGGGCAATAACCTCTTTAAAAAAAAGGTGATTCCCATGGTAATCTGCACAAGGAGTTTCTAAAATAAGAAAGCCAGCATGCATCTGTGCTGTGCTGAAGGAAAAAATTGTATTATTTGGGATCAGGTGATAGTTTTAATTGCTGCCTCATAAAACATGAAAAGAAAACCCCAAACACCAACAAAAACAATCCCCAGAACAAACAAGGTTCCATGCCATTTTGGATGACCTGTTGTAGTTCATTGTACTTGCACTTGAATTTGCCAGGGATTTCATAACCTGTAACAACATGAATGGTCAGCTCAGATTATTGTGGTGCCTCTACCACCTCACCATTTATTGGTCTTAAAGGTCATGTCTGAAGAGTTACAGGAGCCTTTCAAACCAAGGTCACATGTGGTAGAAGAGGAAAGGCATCAAGTTCTTGTGAGCCTCCACGCATCTGCAGTGCGTGTGCCGGCGTACTGTGAGCAAAAGCTGAAGGCACTGAATATGAGAAGTCCTGAAACTTTAGCTGAACCTCACTTTTTGGTTATATTTTATTCTTCTCCTGCTCCTTTGCCAGCCCCAAGCAGCTGTTAAGCGAAGAGGGAAAGAGGAAGCCACGTGTCTCAGCTGTGCAGCCCTGCCCCCTGGGAGGTGGAGCTGGAGCCCCAAAGCACTGCGTGGTTTCTGCGTTTTTAATACGGAGGTGGAAAGAGGTGGATCTGAAGCTGTCCCGGGTTCCCTGCTGTCCCTGTTCTTTCTTCCCATCCTGGAGCAAAGTGGTCAGTAATAGCCAAAATATCTGGTTGCTTCCATTTCCGAGTGTAAGCTGCACATTGCTTTGGAGCTGTCAGCTGCTGCCTGAGCAGGCGTGGCATTGCCTTGGGACATGGCATGCCTCCTTCCCTGTGGTATGTTCTGTACCTCCATTCCTGCCTAGATAGGGTTAAAGAGAATAGCTGTTGCTCTTCAGATGAAAGAAAACAACCTTGCAATTTCTTGGCAGCCCTTGCCTTTCAGCAATCAAATGCCACTATTTCAAAACATTTAATTCCCCCCGCCCCAAAGTCAAGTTACTTTGCATCTTACATGATGTAAGTCTTTCATTATTGGAAATCAAAATTATTTGTAGTTTTTGAAATGTTCAATACAGGAAGGCAAAGGGAGCAGGACTTGAAAATGCAGTTGAAATTGGTATTTTCTGGTGGTTGTTGGAAGACTGAGGAAGGGATGCAGGCAAGAAACCAATACAGAGTAGGATGATATACCTGCGATCATATTATGATGGACAGTTAGGAGAGATCTGAGATGTATGTATTGTATGTATGTATTAAGCAGTTTAGGTTTTGTTAGATGTCCTGGTCAGATCATGATCTTTGTTATTGTTTCAAAATCCCTTAATGGAAGTTACTTTGTAAGATGCTACATTTGTGGCAGCTGACTGCCCCTACTCCCTCCCCCCAGTAGAAAGTAGTGAACATGGCTGTGAAAGTCATAGTGAAATAATCTGAAAAACAGGATTTGTCGAATTTGAGAATATTTAGCGGGAATAGGCAAATCAATTCTCTTCAGTTAGTATCAACTACTTGGTGTTGAATCTGATGGTAAAGAAGTAGATAACCTGGATGAGTTACATGGTTAGGATAATGATGTTGATACTTTTCATTACCCATATTAAATAGTGTTTTAAAATTCCATTTTATGAAAACAGGTCTTAATTAAAACCATAAAAATCTAATGGTAACAGCAGACATGATGATTTTAAGCCACTTCAACCTTCTTTTCAAAAGAAAGCATGGACTTTATTTCACCTATTTCACATTTTGGATTTCTGTGATTTGTTTGATCTTCCTAAACTGCTAAGCTCCTCTACATTGAGCAAGATTTGAGGTCACAGATCCATGCAAAACTGCTTCAGTTTAACTGGCTTATAAGTAAAAACATTATTAACAAAAAAGACCCAGAAGAAACAAACAAAACCGCCTGTCTTATCTGGCCTTTTAAAAATAGGAGGAGGGGGAGAAAAAAATAACCTTGAGAAAGTGGGATAAACTTGAACCATTTCGTTAATACTAAAATATGCCAATCTCTTTCAAGAGCAGCTTTCCAACTGGAGTGTAAAATGGAATTATTAAATACATAAGTTTCAGCTGTTAAAGTGCCATAATTTCTCTCCCCTTCTTACCCTCCTTATTTCTTTACCTGCTAATGTCCTTAACTGAACCCCGTAGGTCATCTCTAAAGAGTTACTAACTATTTAATTCCATTGGGTTTTAATTTTATAAATGGTGGCTCTTTAATATTAGTGATACTTACATCTGTCTAAAAACAACTGATATGCTTTTTGAGACTTTCAGATTGGGGGAAAATCTCACACTTTTCACAAATATCTTCCAGTCTGTGTCCTACTGGTAAAATATACTGGTTTCATGTATATGGAGACATCTGCATCTATAGATATAAAGCCTTTATAAGTAGTGAGAACTAAACTGCAGTATTAGTTACCTAAGTATGTACATACGAGAGCGAACTGTTTATAAGAATAGAATTTTAGTTGAAAGGGATCTATGGTGTTTGTCTAGTCCAACTTCCTGACTGCTTCAGGGCTGGCCAAAAGTTAAAGCATTTTATTAAGAGCATTGTCAGACTGCCTCTCAAACACCAATAGGCTTAGGGAATCGACCACCTCACCAGGAAGCCTGTTCCAATGTTTGATCATCCCCTCAGTAAAGAAATGCTTCTTACTATCCGGTCAGAACCTTCCCTGCTGCAGCTTTGAGTAATTCCCTGGTATCCATCCTGTGACTAGATCCCAGGGAGAATTGCTCAGCACCTCCCTCTCCACATCCCCTCCTCAGGAAGCTGTGGAAAGCAATGAGGTTTCCCCTCAGACTCTGATTCTTCAAACTAGACAAACTCCAAGTCCTCAGTCATGCCTCACAGGACTTTCCTATCAGCCCTTTCTCCAGCTTTGTTGCCTTCCTCTGGACACATTCAAGGACCTTCACAACCTTCTTAAATTGAGGGGGCCCAGATCTGCACACAGTGGTGAAGGTGAGTCCATACCAACACTGAATACAGCAGGACAATCCCTTCTTTTTCCTGGCTGATGATGCTGTTTGATGCACCCTGGGGTAGGATTTGCCCTCCTGGCTACCAGAGCTCACTGCTGGCTGACTTGCATTGAGCTGCTGCCCACCAGCACCCCCTGATTCCTTTCTCTGCAGGGCTGCTCTCCAGCCACTCCTCTCCCAGTGTGTGGCATTGCTCTGTCCCGGGTGCAGAATCAAGTATTTGGACTTGTAAATTTTATCCCATTTATTATAGCCCAATGTTCCAGTATATGTAGATCCCTCTTCAAAGGTCCCTGTTCCTCAAGAAAGCCAGAAGCACGTCCCAGTTTGGTGTCACCAGCAAACTCACTAAAGTTGCACTGAACTCCTGCATCCAGATTGTTTATTGGACAGAACTGGCCCTAAATTTGAACCCTGCGAAGCACCACTGGGGACCAGTTGCCGGACAGATGTAGCCCTATTCACTGTAACCCTTTGAGTTTTGCCTTTCAAGCCAGTTCTTCACCCAGTGCATCATGAACCTGTTCATCCTGCAGTTGGATGACTTGTCCGGAAGGATGCTGTAAGGGACAGTATCTAACTTAGTATCTTACTAAAAATCCTGAAAAAGTCCATCCACTGCCTTCCCTTCATCCACTAGGTGTGTGACCTTATCAGAAAAGGTTATCAAATTATTAGTGTAGTGGAAGTGGAAGGTGTCCCTGCCCATGGCAAGGGATTTGGAACTAGATGATCACTGAAGTCCCTTCCAACCTAAGACATTATATAGTTCTATGAAAAAACTCACTGAATGCCACTGTTTTTAATTCACCCCTTTTAGTCACATGACTATCTTTAACAAATATCAGTCCAGTGTTTTCTTTAGACCTCCTCTTGCTATTCATGTACTTTAAAAAGCCTTTTAAGGGATCATAAAGCATTTCACAAAGGAAGCAAGCTTCATATCTCAGATAGGGTTTTGAATGAAGGATGTGGCCTCCCTGGAGGACATAATTACAGGGAAGGTGAAATTTTTTCCATGTGCTCAGCTCCATACCACAAAGCATCATTCTGTCTGCTAGGGTGAAGGATGTGCCTTCTATTCTCAAACATTAAATCTGAACGCTCTTACACTTTTTCATTTCTCTTTCAACACCAAGCTATAGGGGAATTAGCCATGGAGTGATGTGAGTGGTTGCTTTCAGCTAGATCCAGATGTAAAAATATGCCTTGCGCCTAAATGGGGTGTGCTAGAGAGAGCAGCTGCTTTCTTGATCCAGCCTGTGACTATCTGCATAATTCTGATTCCATGGAATTGAGGCTGGCTGTCATCTATTGCAGTGCTGGGTTGTTTAGTATGACCTTGTTGCTGCTCCCTTCTCTGTTGCATTTTATAGATGTGACATTTTTTCCCCTTTTAAAAATTACATCAATTCTATTTAATTTGCCTTTTGTTCTTAGACATTCTGAAGCCTACTAGGTGTCATTTATCAGTCTTAATAGTTAGGTTTCTCATTTTAGTGGATTTTATGTGTACATGTGATATTTTTGACTAACGCTTTTCAGTAGGGTTCTGTGTCCTGTACTGATTCATGCTTTCCTTATTCTGCCACTTCTCTCTAACGTCATGAAACAGCAGGGAACAAACTGGGCGACCCTCTACTATGTATGGAGAAGTATTAACTAAAGAAAATTTTAAGTTTTGTTCAGACAAGATGAAGTCTGCTTTTTGCTTTGAATGTTGACTGTTAACTATCTGACAATATTTTTCTATTGGTTGTATCACCATATTCTGTCTCAGTAAAGCATTTAACTTGAAAGCCTTTACCTCTGTCTTTCCCATCATCTAGCTTTGGACTAATCCCTTTAATGAGCCCTCATAGGTTACCTGTCTGAGGTACTTATACAAAGCATGTCTAGGTGCTCATGCTTTTTAGCAGTGTCTGCTAACCATATAAACGAGGTTGAATGCTCCAGAAAGTAGAATTTAAGGGACCTTTTCTTTTTAAGAAACATGTTCTTAAATCCTTGTAACTGAAAAACTCTGCTATATAATACTGGGTGCATAACAAATGAAATTACAGAGCCTTGGTCTGCTGAGGATGACCCATTTTTAGTGTTGTTACACCAAAATGGGGATCCACTTGAGTAAAGGCTTCAGTGTCCCTTTATGTAAAGCATCTCTGGACACTGGGAGTGGAGCTGGGAGGGAGCTCTTTGCCCCTCCCAGTGCAGGGCTGTACTGGGAGAAGGAGCAGGCTGGTAGTACAGAAGACTTGTACTGTGAGATTAGGTTTGTTACCTGTGAAGATTTAAACTTGGTAAATGGTGCCAACAAACCTTTTCAAGTGTTTGAAAACATTTTAATACTGACATCCTGTCTGAAATTTGTTCCTTCTCAAAGATATTGGACATTTCTCTTTGCTGGTAATGGGAGAACCCTTTCCTTTTGGATCAAAGACAAGAGTGCTGCTTCCTGTCTGTTGTAGTTGGTACTAGTAAGTTGTGGTATAATCTTTGTTTGGCTTAACTTTCAGTAAAGAGTCACTGCTGATCATTAAGAAGAGAGTGTAGTCCTGGGCAAGCCTCTCGCTGTTAAGGTATCAGAGAGGTGATAGGTGTGAGGGCTGGTCAGTGCTTCTTATTAGCCAAGAATGTGTGATAAACCAGTGCTGTTACTGGCTGGCTCATAGGCTTGACAGGCTGTCTTTTGTAGATTGCAAAATCTCTGAAGATCAAGCCTTTAGCTTGGGATAAATTCTACAAGATATTTAGGATTTTGCGAACCTGCAGTTTAGATGGATCTCATCTGCCCAGTACTGAAGGACTGCTATACTCAGTCAAGCAGTGAATATTTGTACCGTAATCCAGTGAGTGAAAAGGAATAAAAGATACCAGATACTCCACACAGGTCAGATATTTTTAGTTTACCTGCCTGTGCTTGAAAGAAAAACTTCAAGAGCTTGAATGCATTTGGATGGAATTAGTGGTAAAGGACACACTGGGTGCTGTGACCAAGTCTAACCATTAGAGTTCTTCTCAGAAAGATGCTGAGTATGAAGGCATCCTTTGAGGTCCTGTAAGAGGGCAGATCGCTCTCCACGCTCCAAATACAGTGTATGTCCCAACTAATTCTGCATTTCGGATGTTCCTGGAGACTCAGAGTTCAGGCTAGACAACAGCAAGTGAATCTTTAATTAAAGACCACCTGAAAAACATAAGCTGCTGTGTCTTTATGCTGCCCCTGTTCTGTGCCCAAATTTAAGACTGGGATCTGGATCAAGCCTGGTTTAAAAATAAGAAACGTTTGAGTTGTCTGGATCAATCTCATGAAAACTGCTTACGATGGGCCACTGAGAGGCCCCTTAGTTCTAAATAATGGATTGTATGGCTTTTTACAGAAAAGCCCCCCATCCCACTGTAGAAGTACTTAAGACCAAGTGACACCTAACTGCTAATTGATACGTAGTTTTACTCTTTTGAAGACTTCAGAACCCGTCTGCATTTTCCAAATGTCTGTTGCAGAGTTAGAGTAGTTTCCAAGATTGCTTCACACTTTTGAGATTGAACTCAAAAGGGAAGTTAACAAGGCAAACCAGTACTGAAGATTTAAACCACTTCCTTTTTTGTGTGTATACATTGGTAAAGCAGTTACTTAAATTCAAACTGCAGTAGTAAGCTTTGGATCTCCATATATGAAAGCATGTTTTGAAACCCTCCCCCTGCCCCAGAAAGGAGACTTTAAAATAAAATCCTTTTTTCACCATTTTGATGATGACCTGCCATTTGGATACTTTTAATCCTCAATCTGTGTAAAAGTTATGTCTTGCATTAAATCCTTTATGTTTTTTTCTTTCCCCCGTGGATTTTTGAAGTAATCCTCTGTGTACCATATAGCTTGTTCTTCAAATTGCTTGTCTACAATCTCTTCATTTCTAGGAGTCCTATTTAGAAAGCTTTAAAATATTAATTGATTTTAAACAAAATTCAGCTGGATATAAATTTCTGACCAGAATTCTGTGTTACACATTTTGCATCTCTATATTCTTATCCCATTGAAACTGTTTAGTACTTTCTGTAATTTAGTCAGTGAATGAGTCAAATAGGGCACTTGGCAGAGGAATCGGTGATGTACTTGGTAATGAGTAAGAATCTTTTATAATGGCTTTCATTGGTTTTTTTTTTTTCCTCTTGAGGATTTTTATGGGAAGAAGGAATCGGTTCAAAAGGGAGCGTGTGTATTTTCGTAATTGTGGCAGTGGATAGATATTGCTGGACTGTTGGTGGTGTACCAAAATATGTTTTCCTTTCTGTATCTCATGTTGCGTACATTTGACATATTTTTTTCATCATAACTATGTGCCTTAAATGTAGAACACATAGTGAGAGAGTCCAACATTTCTTCTGTGGCTTACCCTGGGTCTTTTTTGGTGTTCTACTGCAAAAGAAAAAAAACAACCAAACTAAAAATCTGATTATCACTTTCAGAATTTATTTTTTCTTAAACAATGGCCATGCCTTAATGCCTTTATTTAACCTATACCAACCCCTGAAATATATGTCAGTATTTGCTTTCATTTCACTGTGAAAGCTGTCTCATCCTCACTGTTTGTGTGGTAATTCTCAGCTTTCTTCTTATCCCTGTATAGATCACACAGACTGTTGACTCGAGTGAGGAGTTCTTTTACCGCAGGATGGATTCAGCGATCCTGTTTGTGTGGTGCAGCATTGCACATGGTGTGTTGATGTAACTGGTGGCAGTGGTAAGCTGCAGTGTGCACTCAGGGTTGTGTAGCTGATGTGTGGAATTGAGAACTTCGTAAGGTGCTTTCGCTGCTCAGGCTAATGCAATGTGCAAATACATTCGCAGTCGCCGTGACACTCAGTACTGGTCACCTTGTCCTACAAGCGCTCTGTGATGTCTGTTCTGTAGTGTTTTTAATCTAGTGCTAATAGCTCTAAAGCAGATTTACTGTTTCCTGAACTACAGGTATAATTGAGTAAATCACTGTTGGTTGAAGCCACAAAATCGTAGAATGGCCTGGGTTGGAAGGGACCTTTAAAGAACGTCTAGTTCCAACTTCATGCCATGGGCAGAAACACCTTGCACTAGACCAGGTTGCTCAAAGTCCCATCCAGCCTGGCCTTGAACACCTCCATAACTTCTCTTGGCAACCTGTTCCAGTGTCTCACCATTCTCACAGTGAAGAATTGTCTCATATGTCATCTAAACTTACCCTCTTTCATTTTAAAGCCATTCCCCATTGTCCTATCACTACATGCCCTTGTAAAAAGTCCTTCTCCAGCTTTCTTGTTGACCTCCTTTAGTGACTGGAAGGTGCTATGAGATCTCTTCAGAGCCTTCTCTTCTCCAGGCTCCTATCTTCATAGGAGAGGTGCTCCAGCCCCTCTTATAATTATTGTGGCCCTTCTGGAATCCCTTCAGTAGGTCCATGTTCATCTAATATTAACTTAGGTTAATAGGATCCTGTCTGATGTAAATGTGGTCGGGATTGTGAAGCTGTGTTTTGAAGCACTTTTCCCCCTTAGAGTACACCTATCATGAGAATGAGAATTACTTCTATGTATGTGAGTCTTTTGTAATGTGTAACTTCAGAACAGTTCTTTTTTTAAGCACATAAACGTTTAAGTGAGGACCAAGATCTTGGCCAAGTGGTAGATTTTGTTAGTAAGTTAACTAGAGGGCAATATTGTATCTGGAATAGGTGGGTATTGCACCAAGTCTTACTGGAATCGAGTTTTTGGGTACCATGATGTTAAAGCTCTAATATTTTGCCCTTCTCCATGCTTTGGCTTTCTTATAAATGCTGTTTTATAATTGTGTCCTTCAAAATTTTTTTCTCTTGTAAATTTTAATTCTCTAAAATATCTAAGCAAGTTCATCAAGAAATGCATAGCAGAAGCCTTTAAAAATATGGCTAATACTAAAAGTATTAGTCTCCTGTCAGCAAGTGATCTAGTTTAAAGAATGGTTTTATGCAGTTCTTTTAGAAAGGGCATTTATATCTTAACCACAAAACCCCTTAGTTTATAAAAATGAAGTGTATTAATAAATGTTAATCTATAATTCAGAGTATTCTCTTGATGCTAGGAACTGTAATAGTTTCATGGAAACATTTTGATACTTAATTTTTTCAAGAGATTCTCATTGCTTTTTTAGTCTTTTTTTTTAGTGGGTTTGTGTTTAGTAATATTTAATTTGCTGTGAAATATCTCAGAGGGACTCAAACCTGCTGTTTTATTGTGCTTTACTATAGACCGTTATCTCATTTTTCCATCCCTACAATCTTCAAATGGGTAAGTGTTACCTCCTCTGCAGGTATTTCCAGTTAAATAAATGGCATTGATTATAAAGTAACACAAGCTATTTTTTTACCTTGATAAAAATTAAGCTGTAACAGGAGATGTTTAGCACAGAAGAGTTAAAATTTTCTAGATTATACTCATACATGTTTTACTATGCTTTTTTAGCTGATCAGTGAACTGAAATCCATTTTTAATGCATATCTTTAATAATTCTATTACTGGAAGACTAAGTTCAAATTTGTCTTTGTTTGCAGAGAAAGCCACCTGAGTGGGATAGCAAGTTACAGAACAGCTGTCTCCTAAAACGTGTAAACAGTGAAGATTTTCTGTGTACTCCTTTATAAATGGTAAGTTGTTCAAGAGAGCTCTTACCGAACATTCCTTGTCACTTGCTTTGCGATTGTGTGAATCTATTACAAATAGCTTTGAAGACTGTGGTAAGTCCCTTGAACTGAAGACTATGATGAATTTTGGAAACTGTACAGAAGGTTTTGAGTTAGCCTTGGGAAGGAGGTCTATATTTTTGTGAAGATGTGCTGTATTAGGCCCTGAAACAAATCTCAAAAGAATTGCTAGGTCAGGAGACTAGTAGCAGTTAAATACTAATCTTATTTTGTAGAAAACAGGAATAAATTTACTTTATTCATCGTTCATGAGATACTGGATTTATAAATTTGCATCTGTTAATTACTTTTACCCTGTATAATCTGTACTTTGTTGATGTATTGTCTAAGAGATTTAAACTAAATCTGCTGAGGTTAGGTATTTGTTTGCCTCAAAGTGCAACGGATAATAAAAGATTTATATTTATTGATATTAAACTAGCTTTGCGGGGAAATATCCTCCTCCCCCAATCTGTCTCAGCTACCACACTCAACACCGTAGACTTTTAGGTGAGGAATATCTGTTGTGTTGGTCACTGTGTGGCATAAGACGTGGGACACACTGGGAGGTGCTCATGAAGGACTGCTGCCAAATTTTGTTAGAATAAGTAAAGCTGATAAGCATATATATATATGTATATTTTGGGGGCTGCAGTGTGTTGGCTTCTGCAGTGGGAAAGAGAAACCTTTTGAGCAATGGAAGAAGCTGGAGACCAGGTTTGTTGTTCTTGCTTCTGTGAGGGTGAGGTTAAAAGTAGTATTAGCTACTTGTTGGAGAGACTGTTTTCTTCCTGCATTGCACACCACAGTGCTGCCTTTGTCAGAAACCACTGCCAGCCTTGCTTCAAGGTCTGTGAATAACAGCAAAGTGTGCAGCAGTGCTTTAGGATACTGTTGGCTTTGCCTAGAGAGCTGGCTCTGTCTGTAACCCTGGCTATGATCCTTTGCCACACTTTGTCCCCTGAGCTGAAATTCGCATCTGCTTATTTTAATTTTGAGTTCTGATTATATGCTTGATGATATTCAAGGTGCTTATCAGCATATATGTTCTGGAAGAAATTGCATTTCAAGTTACAAAAAAGAAGAATTCTGGAAAATGGATGCATTCACAATGTCAAGTGGTAAACTTTCCTCGGAGGAATGAAGGGATCAGTAAGCAATATGGTTGGTGCACACAGAAATGTGAATGTCATGGCAACAGCCTTTTAAGAAAAAGAATGAAAAAACCCCATTCTTTCCCCCTTTAACCCTCTTGCATTCACCATTAAATGGTAAGGTAACTTGATGGTTATAAATTGAAATGGTTGGAAAAAAGATCACTTGCTGTAAATTTCAAAAGCAGAGAAAATGTATCAAGGAAAGTAGTCTGCAAAAAAATTGGTAATCCAGATATAAAGACTGAAAATACACCTCACTACTAAGTTATTAGATTAACATATTGCTTATTATTTAATAAAGCAGTGAATGTTACAGCAGTGTTATATTTCAGTTGCATTTCATGATGCATGGAAGAGTCATTGCTTTTATTCATGGGAAGCTGTAGAAATTAGTTATTGCAGGAATAAGAATGTAGGTTTTGGAATATTTTTCCTAGGTTATATTTATTCTAAAAACTTCAAAAAATTGTTTTGAGATATTTGCTGTTCATACTCAGTGTATAAATATTTTCTGTTTCTTTGTGCAGGTTAAGCACAACTTTCATGTAGAGTTTAAGTGAAATGTCTAGTGTTAATAGTCTGAAGTTTAATGTAGCTGAAGGGTATTTAATGACAACGTTGAACATACTTGAAAATAATCAGCCTTTGATTTTTTTTTAAAGAAATATTGAAACCTGATTTTAGTAAACAAATTCTAATTTTTGGTTGAATATTGATCATTCATATATCACAAACATTTTAAATGGACATAAAATATGGAAACTCTACCTGCTGAATAAAAGGGGAAACTTATACTTAAAATAATGGTTGATTTGTACAGAAATGTAGTATTTTTTTCTTTATAAATTTCTACTTCAAAGAATTTCACTTACAAGTCATAATTAAAAAATTAAATGGCTTAATTCACCTGTTCAGCATGCATAGTAAGGCATTTTAATTTTAAATTAAGTTACTAATTTTTTCACTTGGATTGTAATTGTGCCTTGTCTTTTCTTGCTTTTCTGTATTCCCTACTGTGTTTTGCTAATATAAATGCCCCCCAGAATGTTGAAGTTGCTAAAAATACTATATTAAATGTTTGTGAAAGCTTCTGATTGCTTAATGTGCCATCCTGCATGAGTAGCATGCACTGGCTTTTCCAAACTTCCATTATAAACCTACAATACTACTGTACAAAAGTGTCTTTCACAAAGAAAGAGTGTGTAGTCAGGAAGGAAATACCAGATGCAGAGCTTGAAAACAGACCCTGATGCTTACCAGCCCCAATAATCAATTCACTAGACTGGTGGAAGAATTCTTTTGTCATCACATGAAAGCAATTCTAAGAAACACGCCTTTATAGTTAGTTTGACAAATAAAAATGTTACATATTCAGTTACATGTTTTATAGAAAGATGTTAAAATTGTTTTGTGATTGCTGTGTGGATAAGACTGTTGCAGTCTTTAGAAATACTTTTATTGGAAAAGCAAGTTAGATATTTTTAGTCAGGGTTAAATGCAATTTACCTGCAAAGACTTCGGCCTGTGCTGTCTGACTCTTCAGTTATGTGTAACATGTATCCTGTAATCTTTGTGGCTGGTAAATCAGAGAATGATTTAGAAATTTAAAATTCTTGATTTAAAACAAGCTATTAGGAAAAGTTTCTTTGGAATTTTCTTCAGCAGACTATCGCCTCCATTTTCTGTGAAGGAAAGAAACTTTCCTAGAGTAGGGGAGAGTGAGTGTGAAAAGTAGGTTGGGCAGGAGAGAGAAATAGTCTTTGGAAAAAGGTGGAAGGTTTTTGAACTATTTGGCCAGCCAAAAGCTGAAGATCACTAGTTGCATAGCAGTGGAGGGGGGGAGTAGTAGGACAATTTTCTGTATGGTCTCCTGGGGAGAAAACAAAGGCTATGAAAGAAGAGAAAATATCCCAGAATTCTTGCATTACAAATGGTAAACTCAAATAACTGTTTTTGGGAGAAACTGACTAAAAACATGACAGAAAAGCCATCACAGATTCAGATCTTGAGGTTCAAGCATTTCCAATGCGCTTGTTTTCTGGGTGATTCTGATACTACAAGAGGCTAAATATTTGGGCTTAACTTTTGCCTGTCTTAGGTAAAACCTATTCAGTAGGCACTTACTCTAGGTTTTGGACTTGACTGCATGGGCTTGAGGGGCTTTGTAATTTAAATTGCAGCCTGGCAAAATAGGTTTGATCGTACTAAGCTTCTTCTTTTGTGTATTAAAAATGGTGTCTGTTCTGTGAGAGCCTTACTACACTCATCATGTTCTCAAGAGAGTGTTATGAGCCCATGTAGAAATATTCTTTGTTATCACTGTCTGAGACTGGGAAATTCGGTTCTACTTCATTACTGCAAATAAATGCAGTCATTGGTCTCTTCTCTGAAGTTTTTCTATGATTGGCATCATAATAACTTCCTTTTGGAATTATGCAGTTAGGGTGTTAGGGATCTGTGTTAAGATGAGGCTTAAATCTTGGTTGCCTGTGCAACGATTAACTGAATCAGTTTCTAAATTTAACTGATGTAGTTAAATTTCTTCTTGAACTGTGTAGATTAGTCTCTAACGGCTTGACTTTTTTTTCATACATGCAGCTTGTAGTCTCTGTAGATTACATGGACTATTTTAAAGTGTAGTTAAGAGCAATGTAAGTATTGATAGGTTTGTTACATAAATTAGTGGGGTGTATAGAAGATCCATGAAATCATAGAGGACTTCAAATGACAGCCTTTGAGAGTTGGAGTCAATGCCTTTGTGCCTGTTGTTACCCTATCAGTTCTCAAAAACTCCGGTCTCCGATGGAGTCCTACAGGTCTTGCTCGCTTTGATGCGATTCTCAAATAGTCTCAGGAAGAGTGCCAACAACCACAGTATTGCCTCCTGGAGCCTCCCCACAGAGGTGGCACTAGCAGCCATCTTTCTGCTCAGCAACCAGCTGGTTACAGCTGTAGTTAAGAAATCTATTCCTCTTGGATTGTGGGATATCATCAGCTCAATGAGTTTTAAACTAATAATTACATTTCACAGGAAAAGATTTTTATTGCCAGTATAACAGCAACAGCAGTGCTGGGAGGGAGGCAAGTTTATAGTAGGTTCACTTCAGAATTCTGCATCTTACTTTGTTTAAAGAAAAACAAAAGCATCATGGACATTCCGGGATTTAATTTTTTCCCTGTTGTTTTCACTTCAACATGTTCAGGTTCAAAATCTGCTTACTAATGTTAAGAATGAACATCTAGGAGACTGTTTTGTTCAAAGCAATTTAATGATAGGGAAAGTACAGAAAGTATTTTGGTCCACTATGCTAAATATTTAGAAGCAAACTCAGGGCAAATTTCAGGCTAATCATTGTGGAACTGGACTGGGGAAAATAATCAGTCGTGTTTTTTTCTTTGTAAACAGGTGCTGTAATTAATTTCAGTTTGCTTTCTTTAAGTTCAAAAGAGTGATCATCAGGATGTAGATGGTTCCTTCTTTAAATTCAAGAACAAAATTAAAGCATATTTTATCAGTAGTCATTGCAGTCATACTTGTAAATAAGACATCAGGTTTTAAAGCTTCCTCATTTTTATGCACAGTTTGTATATTTCAGAGATTGGGTCAGGTTGGAAGGGCCACAGTGAATCACCTTGTCCAACCTCCTTGCTCAAGGAGGACCATCATAGAGCACGTGGCACAGGATTGTGTCCAGATGGTTCTTGAATATCTCCGGTGAGGGAGACTCCACAACCTCTCTGGGCAATCTGTTCCAGTGCTTGGTCACTCACACAGTAAAGAAGTTCTTCTTGTATTTAGGTGGAACTTCTGTGTGTGACTTTCTCTTTTTTGACTCTTGTCCTGTTGCTTGGCACCACTGGGAAGAGCCTTTAGGATTAAACAGACTGCCCTTAAATTATGTAGTTGCAGCTACAACACAGCCTCAGCTCTGCATTAAAACAAATTAACAAGAGGTATTAATGGCTTCTTAAAAAGAAAGCAGTGAGTCTTTACAGATGGCTGCCTGATCTGCAGTGGCAGCATTTAGTTAGGCAGGTACATTTTCCCTATTATTTGGGGAGAAGCTGCAGTTAGTTTTGAGGGCTTGTAGGAAGAGTTGACGTGTTATGGGACCTATTGGAGGAGTTCTCATATTCAAATAAGAACACAGCCTTTGAACAAGATATTTTACCCTGGCAGTTTGAGGGGAGCTTGGAACATCTCTGGGGAGTGGATAGGGGAGGAGGAGGAAGAAAGTCTTTAGAATCCGTCTGTGACCAAAAAAAAAAAAGTTTTGTTCCCAATCGGGCTTTTGGGCAAACGTTTCGATGTAAAATTGCAGGGGAGAAAGGGTAGTTGGAAGCATTAGTTTATTCCTCTCACTTACCAATGCCTCCAACTCTTGTTGGACTAGCTGGCTACTTGTAAAGTAATAGAGACTGCCAGAAATGAGGTGTGGAGAGCAGAGTCTGAGTGAGTAGAGGGAAGAAGCTGTAGGATGTGTGAAGGACACAAGTCTTCGTTCCTGTACTGGCAACTGGAGTAGAGAGTGGTGCACTGGAAGTGAAAGAGAAGATGAAGCCCTGTCAGTAGGTCTCCTATAAAGGAAGAAAATGGCCCATGGCTCTAAAATGGGGGCAGGGCATCTTCTCAGTATAAAACTGAGCAACTTCTCTTCAGGTTTTTGGCTAATTTTGATACATGGGTGTTTCTCTCTGCAACTAAGTAATACGAATTTGATCAGTTCAACATGTAATTACTTGCATACTATTTTATGACTGATTAAAGTAATGGTGAACAAGAAATGTTCTATTGTCTATGAATTGTAAGAATAAAGATTTTTTTAGATCCAAAACACATAGAGAATGATGCCTTAAATTTTTTTTAATGGCTTGTCCTTGGTTCCATCTTACTCTCCTGCAAAAGAAGAAAGGAATTTTCACAATTTATGAGGAGGAAAGGACCTGTTTTTCTTGTTGGCACTTTTCATCAGATTGGTGACGACTTGTTCCTGAGAATAGAATACCAATTTTTGTCCTGAGTTTCTATCTACCCTCCTGTTTCAGAGTAGTGTATATTTATAGAATATATATATATTTAATATTTCATGCTTTTAAAATAAATTTGGCCTTAAATATTTATGGGTATATGCTGCTTTTTTCTTTTGGTAAACAAACCACAGAAATCAATGTATACTGGGTTAGCATTTGCTAAAAGCATATATTTCAGGAAGAGATGGAAGTGATGGAGCCATAAACTACTTATGTGTCTAACAAGGTAAGCAGAATTTGTAATGCATACACAGGATGTCATGTAGTAAAGTCCTTGGGACATGACAGATACCTCTCTGAGCCTGAGGAATAAGTATGTAAGAAATATCTGTTTTCTTCTGTTTAGGGAATTTTTTGTTGACCTTCTCAGGGTTTGCTGGGACTTCTACATGATTTTTGGGAAATGAGGCAGCAGAAGGTGACAGAAAGGAAATGATGTAAAACTGCATCAGGGGAAATTCAGATTGGATATTTGGAAAAAAGTTCTTCACTGAGAGTGGTGGTCAAGCACTTGTTCCAAGTTCCACAGGGAAGTGGTTCTGACCCCAAGCGTTTCAAAGTTCAAGAAGCATTTGGACAACTCTTAAGTATCTGGTTTAACTTTTGGTTCACTGTGTGTGGAGTTAAGAGTTGGATTTGGCTATCCTCACGGGTCCCTTCCAACTTAGGATATTGTATGACTAGACTAAAATTTTTTAATATGACAATATTGATGCCATTTCTTGTAGGAAGCAGTTTAATTAAACTTTCAGGTCTTGTTATCTAGTCACCTGTGCTTAGCTTGCTATTCACCTACACAACTAAACATTGTAATTGGTGTTTTGCATGCCTCTGTCATGTTTCAGTATGAAGTGGGAGTTTAGCTTGAATTGCTTTGTTGTTTGTTTTTTTTTTCTTTATGCTGTAGCAGATTGAGTGCTCTCACTATTACTTGCGTGCTCTCAGATATAAGGGCAGTAATTCCATAAACTGCTTTGACTTCTTTCCTCTGGATTAAGTTTCTGATGACTTCCAGTCTGACTCCAGCACTAGAAGCAGCTCAGGCAGGAGCAGCAGTAATAATAGCACAAATGTTGAAACAGGGAATGGAGGAAGGAATCCATTTAATTAAATCAAGGAGTGTTTGGCTTACAGCTGTCTTAAAAAGCACAGCTTCAAATGGAGTGGATCCTAAGGCAATGACTGGGGTTTGAGTCTGAGAAGGAAACATAACTCATCTTGTGGTTGAGACTTTTGTGGCTAAATATCGATATGATCTAGTTCCAACTCCGATCCTTCTGCAGGCTTTGTGTGCTGGTCACCATCATCAAGTGGCTTTGTACCTCAGCCCTTTAACTGACAATGCTATTTCTTGCCTTTCTCAAATTTGGAGAGTAAATTTAATGTTTAGATGAGCATGTATTGTAGGAACACAGATGTTAGGTAATCTTACGGTAATAAGCTTTCTGATGCTACTTGGCGGTTACAGCCTTGCTAGGTTTAGGCAGACTGTTCCTCTTTCAATGGGTGTTAGCTGGCTGTATTGCCAGGAATTTGGTATGTGTTTGACTGCCAGCTAGTGAGGAAGATGAAATCTTTCTGCAAGTGTTGGGTGGCTGAGTGCATTATAGGGAGGAGGAGGACCAGTGAAGGTAAGACTCTTCTACATAGAGTTGTTTTACTCCGTTCTTTCCCATTGAGTTATCACTGGTAAATATTGGAGGGAGCCATAATTAAAAAAATACTGAGTGACAAGTTTTCAACCTTAGATAACTGGGTTTTTTTTAAGCAATGTTTTCCTCTTTTCTTCTACCTTGTCCTCATAAAATTAAAACTAAAATAAAACTGTTCTTTTTCAGTCTTTATGTAGTGAATTCAAATATGCTGAAACAACAGGTATTTTAGGATGCATTATGCTATAGGTTTGGCTTGGATCTGGGATTATATTTATGATGCAGATTCCCCAGATGTGGAATATATGAACTCTTTTCCTTTCCGATGAGTCTAAAACCAAAAGGTTCTCTCTAGGAGTGTATGTGATGGTGTTCAGCATCTGATGGGCCATGAGACTGAGAGAACACTAGTTTGGAACAAATATTCCTGCTTCCCTGTGAAAAAAAATCTATACAAGATGGACACAGGATCATCATCAGCAACTATTCTGCTCTGCAGGTGTCTGCTCCTGTTGTACCACATCTGGAAAAAGTTCTTCATTGAGAGTGGGGGTCAAGCACTTGCTAATGCAGTCTTAGTTACTGTTTTCCTGACTCATTTTGGAGTCTTTGAACATCCTCACAGGTTCACAAGTGGAAAACCTCTGATGGATGGTGCTGCTCTTTCTTGTGGACTCCACATGTTTTGATCAATTGTGCTTTTATTATATGTAATGCTATTTTCCTCCCAACTCACACTTGGCATTCACCCTCACTTGGCATTGACTGAAAGAGGAGAGTTATAGACGTAGCTATAAAACAATATGATGCTTTCAGATATTCGTTGTTAGGTTCTGAAATTTCATAGACTTAAAAAGCTAGGTTTATGTTTTCAAAATGTATATACATGTATATCTTGAAGAAAAACAGAAAGCCTTGGTTTACAAAAGGTTCCACAGAGGATATTTACATGCACAGATTTAAAATGCTGGAATAAAGCAGATTTAAAAAATTTAGTATTGTCATTGGTAACCTCTGCATCCCCAAGTAATTTTGGATAAGATTTGATGATATTAGCTAGGAGAAAAAGTTGCTTAAGCCTCTTTTTAGTGATTGTTTATACATGGTAAGAATGCTTTTTTCCTTGAAGCTGGTTTCTGGAGCACTTCTGCCTGGCCAGCTCCATGGAGATGTGTTGATACAATGCCAAATTTCATGGAACACAACTTTCCAGCCTTCAAGTCTTGAAAGGGGATTTTTACAGAAGACTAACTGCTGAATTCTGTCTGAGACTCACTATGGTTTTATAGTAGCTTATTTGTCTCACAATGGGAGTTACTGTACGTGTAACGAGGAAATCTCTTTAATGCTGCAAATAAGGTTTTGTAAGCCAATGTTACTGTATCAAATCATGTTACTTGTACTACTGCTGGATGTTGATTTTTAGCTTTATTTAACACACCTCCTTCCCCCCAATACTCTGAAGAAACAACAAAAAACCTCCAGTCAAAACCAAACCCAACAAAAATACAAACAAACAAAACAAAACAGCCCAACCCAAAACAATACCAAAACTCCAAAACAAAACAATGGCAAAAAACCAAATCTAAGACCAGGCTTATATGTTGAATTATTAGAAAGTTAATGGTGGGCAGAATTTTGATATCTGAACTTGGGGTTACTAGTAAGAAAGAGGATCTATCACAAAAGAGACAGAAACACCAAGAGAAGGTAGTGTTTTTTATTTGGGGAGATGTAGCTGCTTACAGTCTTACCGTACTCATATATTAGTAATATATATATCAAGTGTCTTCAGATTTATTTATTTTTTTACTGTAATTTCATTTCTATTGGATTCTGTTCTTGGTGAAAGGTATAAATGGATATCTGCCCATGTAAGTTAGTTTTTAAAAAAATGTCTTCAGTATTGATAAGGCCAGGAAAAGTAGTGTGATCCATCTTGATTTCTGCTGGACCCTACTTGTTGTGTGCTCGTGATTCAGTTGTTGGGGTATAGGGAGCTCCTGTACTCCTGATAGCTGGATGTTCTGCTGTGCCATCTGTAACTGTTGCTGTTTTATTTTATGAACTGAAAAATAACACACTGCCAATTTCTCATGCATCAAACAGGAATGGTTTCTGTGATTTACTTGAACATGTTAACTGTGTAGAATACAGCAAGGAAGAGTACCCGAAAGAGGGAAATAGCATCATTAGTGCTCAGCTTGCCATGCACAGGCAGATACACGTAGGAAAGTTATGAAATGCATCCCTCACCCTGGGAAAACCTCTGACCAGAGCTCATCCCTCATTAGGCACCAGAGCAAAATAACCACAGCACGAAAAATTGCATTAAAGGGTGGGGGGGAGGGGAGAGGCAGCCCTTAACAGGGCTGTTTGTGCTCTGTGGTGACTTTTTGCGTGGTGGTTTGGTTTTAGTTGTTGTTTTACTTTTTAAGTTTTTACTGCTCTCTTGAGTGTTGCTCTCTGTCACTCGTAGTATCTTTTTTGATTTGTACATCAATCCTCGATTGCATGGCACTTTGTTCTGTAGCTGTGGTAGCTACCAAAAGATGGACTTAATGGGAACAGATGGTCCACTGATGAAAATAGTTGGGAATTTTTAATGTTGATTCGCAAAATATTTAGTTTCATTTTTCCATAAAATCACCCCAAATAAATCTGTTTTTTCCCCCACATAGACAAGTTGCCATTTCTAGGTTTCTAATATATAAGGGGAACAACGTGTTTGGGGTAGTGTCATAACTAGGAAAATTTGGGAAATCCTGTTTCCTGATGAAATTTCATGGTGTGGGTGTGAAGCTTCACCTTGAGGAAATCTAGGGATGTTGCTTTATTTTGTAATAATTTAAGTCATTATGGGCTGTTCATGTGTTTTCCTGACGCATGCCAGGAAATTTCTGCTGTTGTTGTGTGGTTGTTCAGGTGGACATTGAAGTTGCTCACCTGCAAGGTATTTTAAGGATTGTGAGACAGTGTGATAGCGTGATAATTGCATCATTGCAATTGTTTCCCAGTGGGAAAATCTCTCCTGGCTGGTGAGAACTGGGAGTGGAGGAGGCATGTTAGGAGTTAAGATGGGGAAAGATTAATGTTGCATTGCCATGATACAATGTCCTTTTCCTTTGCTGTTTGACCTATGCTGTTGCTCTCTATAAATGTGTATAAACTCTGTATGTGCATACATAAAATATATGTACATGAACTGTACTTGCGTGTATATACATGTATGATATCTGGAGGATTTCTTGTGTGGAAAAGAAGCATAAGAAAACCTGACACTTCCTGAAGGCATTTTAGATTTTGGATTAACTGAACTGTGTGAAATCTTAACACTTCCCTGTGACATTTTAGATCACCTGCTATGGGGTAAAAGGTTTTAAGAACAGATTTATTTTTTTATCTGGAAAATGCTGTTCTAAAAGGATTTTAATGGTAAATATTAGATATGGGAAAAAGGGAAAACTGCGTTGCCATAAAATGGATTGGACATGAAGGGGATCCTTTATCCCTTTTGTACTTTCCCCTCCAATTTAGGGTTAATTGAAGTTCTGAGAAACAAATTACTGAATTTCCTTCTGGTTTAGCTTGAGGTCATCTGAGGATCTGAATGGCTTATTCTCCCTGCAGGAGGGCTCCTGAGGCCTTACCAGGTGGCCTTTGTCGCATGGACTGTGACCCAGACAGTTATTTCGAGCACTTTAAATCCAGTAGGGCTCTGTTAAATGGGATCAATGTAAGTCAGCAAACCTTGCTGCAACTTAGGTTTTCTTTATATAATCAAGGCATTTGCTTCTGGTAACACTTACTGTTTGTGAAGGAGGAAGGCTGGGACAAATACACTTTAAATGGTCTTCAGGAGCTCTTGTGCATTACTGTAGTCTAAAATGTTAAGAAAAAGCTTGTTTATAGTTGCAGACTTCCAGTATTCTGTTGTGAGTTGTTCCAGCATTGTCTAAAGTAGTGTAAAAAATTGATTCTTGTGTTACAGATTTTTTCCATTTCTGAAGTGTAGATAAAATGCGACTTTCCAAAAAATGTAACTTTCCATAACCAAACTAAACTCTTAGAAAACTGTGCGTCAAATAGCCCAAACAGATTTAAAGCAAGCACTGCAAGATGTTTAATGCCATTATTCAAGAGACTGTGTTGAAAGAGTCACACTTAAAATAGTTTCTCAGTGGTTTATCATAAATTGGGAAATGAAAAGCCACTTTTTGCCTTCTTATTTTAATTGTCAAATGGATGAAAAAGGGATTTATGTTTGTAATGTTGCATTTTAGACTGCAGTCCAAAAAGATCCTGGAATGTGTGGGTGGAGAACAAGAAAGAAATTTCCTTCAGGTGGGAAATGTCCTGGTATGGTCGATTGTTAATTAACAGTGCTTATTAAATAGCAGTTCTCCTGGTTTTGTTTTTGAGATTTTTTTTTTTATTTTTAACTATTATTTTTTTATTTAATGCCCTGTGGTCTTACTATATTAGAACACTTCTGGGTTTTGAAATAGTGGCCTGTAGACATTTTCTCAGCTCTCTGGGCTGCTGAGTTTTGCTGTGGAGAGTGAGAACTGTGTGGCTCTGTCTACATAAGGAACTCTGCTCACATTTGATTAAGATCCAGGCCTGTTTCCAGATGACATCTGGAAACATTTTGACCTGCTAGTGGAGGGCTGTTCCTGACCTAATTAGCTCGGTGTTATAACTAACTCTCTGCTGCTTGGTGATTTCATTCCTTTTGACTTGGTCTGGTTTATACTCCTCACTGAATGTTACCATTTAGGGTACTAGAGGTTAAAACAAAATTAGATTTTACAATCCGCTGCTTTTGCAGTCAGTGTTTCAGTACTTCTAAAATTTCATGTGTGTAATCATTGGTTATTCCAAGTACAAAGAGTTGAATAATTCAGCAGCCGTATGGTTTGCACATGTCAAGATGATACAAAAGAAGAGGATGATCAATCTAAGTCTTTTTTCCTGTGCTGTAGGACAAAGCACTGCTTCTTCCTCTGCTTCTTCCTCTTAACTCCGTGACGAGTTTCTTCTAGTTATGGCTGAATGCTTCTTTTCAAGAGGTGGCATTTCTGAAGGGTAAATGTTACTTGAGAGGTAGACTGTATGCTGTAGTAAAGTATTTATAATTTCATTTCTTTCAACTCTGCTTAAAAAAAACAAAGGCTACCACTATTTCTTCACATGCACAAGGAAAATATTTTTGAGTTGCTGTGCAAAACTGGTCACAGAGAATTTAAACAAACTCCAACAAATGCATACTGTGTATCTTTTCGGTAAAGACAAATAAAACTAAAGGGAAACAAATAGTGACTCAGTTAATTTCTGTTTGCTTGAATAGGAGAAGGGACAATAATAAATTCTTGGAGTATAATGCAGATTTCAAGCAAGTTCATATGAAAGAAAACTGTTTTCAGTGCAGCAGAAGTAGTTCCTGGTTGAAACATGGCCATTCTTAAGACAGCAAAAACTAAACAAATGCTCCTATATGGCTTGAAAAGACATTTTTTTTCCTTTCTCGCATGCAATCATATAGTATACACTCTATTTGGTGTTGAAACAGAAAAATTGGTGGTAGCAGCAGTAAGGTTTTTGTTGGTTTTTTTTTTTTTTTTTTTTTTCAAATGTATGAACGCAGTGGAACAGATGTTCAGAACAGCATGGAATATTCCTTCTTCCCCATCCCACCATCCCTTTCACACCGAGCCATCTGGAAGGGACTATGAGCAGGATGAGCAGCCATCACGCTAAGAACAAGATTAACGTGTCGGCATCTTTTGTTGATACTTTAAACTGGTCACTGTTTGTTCAGCAGAAAGAAACAATGTGAGGTCTCATCATTGTGTGTGTGCTTAGATTATTCGTGTAGATGTGGAAAGAAGGCAGAAGAGAAAATAGACTCAGATATACTTATTTGTGGAAAAGCTTCTGTATGTTTTTTTCCAGAGCTCTTCATTCCATGCTCTTCGTGTACTTTATTTTTTTACCCTGATTTTTTTTTTTTTTGGTTTTGTTTACAGCAACAAGTATACCACGTGTGGTTGTTTTTCAGTTTACTCAGTTGGATTGCTTTAGTACCCTTTAGCCTTATATGTTTTGAGAGAAAGTGTTAATTAGTGTTTTGGCTTAAACAGAATTTTGGTTGGAGGAAGGACCGTTTATGGACTAGAAATGAGAGACTCTAGTCGTGTGTGAAGGTGCCCTGGATCATCTGTATTCTGATATAGAATGAGTAGAAAAGGGTGGGTGGATCTGATACTGGTAGAGTGATTGGATTCAGTACAGCAAGCTATTGTATTGTGCAATCTGTGAAACGCCAGTAGATTTCAGGTAAGCAAATCTCTTTTAAAATAGATATCTTAGTAACATTAAGTGTATCAAGGAAGATTAAAATATATTTCTGAAGGAGAAATTGTATTTAAAAGCTTAACACACAGGATCAGTGGGGCCAGTGTTTTTCTTCCATTGTTTTGTGTTTCTTTTAATGAAGAGAGTTTTAAGGAATGGAAATCTGAGATTCAGGAAGGCTGTTTGAAAATGAGATACTTAAAGCCTGAAACTACTACTACTGTAGTGCTGTAAGCTGTTCTAAGTGAGAAAGTATTCAGAGGAAGGTGACAAAACTCAAGATCTCAGCTTTCACATCTCAGTTTTCAGAGTAAAGATAAGCATGAGAAAAAGACTTTAAAACTAGGTGAGGGATATTCATAGATGTTCTGAGGAAGGCTTATACTGTGAAGAAATAGAGTTGTGAAATGAAGTAAATATTAGTGTTTTTAAAAAAAAGTGCTTCAACATGAAAAATGTACTGTGTATATGTTTTCCTGTATTTTTATAAAATCATAAAGCATCTTTAAAAAGCATGAAGATTTAAATGACAGGTAAAAAGATCCAGTGTAATTTTCTGGCAAAGATTTTTGCATATTGAGCAGTGGAAGAAATTCTGTGAGTATAAATTGCAGACTCCATTAATTTGGACAGTGAGAAAACTTATTACAGGAAATTAATTCACTGTTCCCTAGGTATGTTGTAGTTGGGCCTGAAAAGTTGTATACCTGGAAGTGGAGGTAAACCAATGCAATAACTTCAGTTACTGGCTTTGTTAGCAGAGAGTGAGAAATACCTTTATTTCTTCCTTTAACAATGATGTAGCCATTTAATTGGATGACATGTATATGATCCCTTATTTTGGAGGAGGAGATGTAACTTCATAATCTATCTGCACTTCATAATAAGATTTTTATTTCCTTAGAAGCTGCTGGGAGAAGTACTGTGAAGGGGAAAAGTTACTCTTGGGATTGTAGCTTTGTAATATTTAATTTTTGCTGAGATGAAAAGTTAGTGCAGTAACTTTGAAGTGGTCCCTCAGTCTTGTTCATTGAGGCACTCTTGCTTGGCCGTGAACTGTAGATACAAGTCCTTAAGGAGAACTTAATGAGACCTTTGCCACTATTACAGAATGGCAGGTGCACAGAGATTATCTTGAGCTACAGTCAACAGGTAATGCAAAGATGGGGTTGTAAAATGAAGGCAAATGCCCCCCAGAATACCCATCCAGGAAGCTTTGGAGAAAACAAGGCAGATTTCTAACTTCATAGTTTTTGACAGTGTTTGAAAACCTCTTATATTACAGTCCGCACTCTCGGGGAAGCAATAGCTACTTAATTTCTGCTTAAATCATTCTCAGGGCCTCCTTTTTTCTGTATTAGTGAATATTCTCTCTTCTATTCTTGTTTAGAGTTAATGTGAAATATTGATGAGAACTAAATTTAATTTTAGGTAAATTTTCAATACTGTGAAGATCAATTTGCTTTTTTCTCTCCCAACTTTTTAATTAGCGGAATTTCTAAATTAATGCCTTCACCTTTTAATGGGTCTGCAACCTTTTGTGTGCAGGCCCACTGTGTTAAGACGTAGCTGTTGTTCTGCCTTTTACGTGGTTTTTGAAGATGTAGAGGGTTGACTAGGAAAATACATATCCATAAAGTTTATTTAAATTGCAGATAAATAAAACTAAACAGCATCTCCCCTCCCCTATTCTCCTTTCTCTTGTCGTTGCTTAATGTCATGATTTCCTTCATAACATCACTGGACCATAAAATCTGCCCTGAAGATCTCAGCACAGACAAAAACTCAGCCAAATAAAGAAAACAAAACAACCGTCCAAGTTGGTGAACCTTCAGAAATAGCTCATTGCAACAGACATTAAAGAGCTCTATTAAAGAAACAAAATAGCTTTAGGGATTTCTGTGCTCATTTCATCATTGCTAATACTTAAGTTGGTATGATGAGAGAGGAAGATCAGAAGTGGTGGTCTGATGCTAAAAAAGAAAAAAAACCTGCTTTCCTTCCACCCTTGACTGTCATTCCTTCCACATAGATCTGGCAATCAGAAGGGAGATCTGTGAAAATGGTATTAATAGAATTGGCTATGTATTAAATTTTAGTGGGGTGCACGTTTTCAAGGCGTTTCACTTTACATGTATTGCTGAAAGATGTGGTTTGTTGCAGATAAGAAATGTTCTTGATTTTTAGTTATCCTTAGGGAATAGAATTCTATTAGACTTTGTGCATACTTGTTTCAAAACTCTGCCCTTGCATCAGCAAACTCATAAAAATCAGAAGAATTGCCTTAAAAAATTATGTAAAACATGAAAAACTTGTATATGAACTAAACAATACACTGTCCTTTAGGCTGGGATAGCTCTAATAAAAGTTAAGTTCTTGGTACTTAAGGCATAATTGTTAAAGCACTGTTATAAAATATTTAGCCATCAGTTATTGTATGGTTTTTTGCAGGATGCAAAATGTGGATTCAAAGTCTTGTTAGAACGAAGCCAGTTTAAAAAAAAAAACACAAAACTTCTAACAGTGCAGATGAATGACATTAAACAGATCTTGAATTCAGTAACTTCCAGATTATATGCTAGTTCCAGTTTATTTGTTTTTAAGTTGTCATTACTGATAAGGTAGTAAGTGGCATTCAGAGATGGCAAGTAGGAGAGGTTCACAAACATCAGGTTCCCAGTCATTTAGGACAAGGAAGGGGATGTACATTAAAGGCATAATGATTGCTTTTCTTCCCTTGTGATAATGGGGATAGCAGTGTTTGCTATCCCTGTAGACTTTTGTGTCTTGAGAAGAATAAAGAGCCTTTGGAGGACAGGGAGATCTGTGATAATGGTGACTTCAGGGGGTGTTGGAATATGGGGATGAAGAGCATCTCCAAAACCAGTGCTTGGGATCTTTCATCTTCCTGCTTTTCCTTCTATTCCTATTTAAGCACATACATGAATTTTGAAGGTGGGTGATGATAGGCTATCCAGGATTATCAACTTGAATAAGAAAGTGGACAATAATACCAATTTGGGTGCCATTCAGAGATGGAAATTGTGTGTTGAATTGAGTGTTAGGACATTAGGTATGGGAAAACTTAACTGTCTGCAAACATTTAAAATATTGAAATGCCCTAGACATGGAGACTGTGATTAGGAGGTAGTGTAACTTGCAACTTGATTGTGTGGCTTCAGGTGAGGAAACTGGCAGTACTTCTGTGGTTTTATGAGGTGAAATGCAGTTCTAGATTCAGACACTGAATTTAAGGTGTGTGCATAGCAGAGCTTTACACGTGAAGTGCTTGAACTCACTGTGTCATTCTTGTATCTATCAAGAGATGCAGTGATTTAGTTGCTTTTTGGGCTTTTGCTGAGCTCAAATATATGTAGTCATACAAATTTAGGTGCTTAAGTTTGAATGGAATCCTGTCTGGTACATTACTTATGAAAGGCTGCATACTCAATCCATCTCTTGTTTTCCTTCTCTGTAGAAGGAGAATTATGGTATGTTCTCTTTCTATAGAGGTCTGTGAGATTCACAAATGAAAAGCTTTAAAGCTCTCTGAAAATAATAGAATGTATTCAGGGAGAAATTTGGATTCATGTAAAGAAAGCTCTTTTTCATGGTAAAATATTTAGCTTTGTGGTATTTTACTGAAGGATATAAGAAGAAATCTCTGAAGGGCTTAAAAAATGGATTGAACAGTGTCTTTGAGAAAACATAATAAGTAAACATTCAAAGTAGAGGGTCTGTTCAATGAATTGGCATTTGTTTTGTGGTATTAATGAATATATAAAGAACGATGAAATTCAGCTACACATTTTTAGCACTAGTGTAAATTGCAGTGCCTTTTTGGGGATGTGAAAGGACAAAAGGCAGGTTTGGGGAACAGCTGGTGCTTTGAGTTTTTTGTCAGTTGCTGAAATACTTGAAAAACCCAGCTTGTCTCTTACAATAGCCATGCTTTGCTGTTGTTTGGAAAGATTGTACATTGTGTTTGTCATCTTTCATGTTTGTTACTGTACAGCTGCTTTCTACATGATTTTTTTAAAAAGTCTGACTTGCCAAGGCAATGTCAGATTTCTTGCATGCTGTTTAACAGCTGTTGTCCGGAGGAAGGTGGTCTGAGTTGACCCTGTGAGTATTCCCGTGACTGCAGGGAAAGAAAACCAAAAATGCTTTGATTAGATCTTTCTGTACCCCACTTGCTTCTACAGCAATAGCTACTGGGATAAGTGCCTTCTAATTTTAAGACAAAAGGCAGCTGTGCAAGTAGTTGTTGGAGGAAGGGAGGGAGAACGAAGAAAAAGGGAGGTGGGAATACTAAGGGACCGTGTAAAATCTGAATTTTAATGGGTTGATATAAGCTAATTGAAGCTTCTGATGTCCTTTCCTTTCAGAATGTGTGTGGAAATAGAGTTGCTGATGCCTGTAGGGTTTGGAGAGTGTGTCCATTTGTACTCAAGTCCGAGTTCAGTCCAGCTAGATGTTGCATCCAATCCATGTCCAGTGAGGCACGCATGGATTTAGTGAGATGTTAAGAGACATTTCACCCTCTTAGTTTTCTTCTTTCTGCTTTTGACTCCTCCCACTTTTATGGTCTGATGCTAATGTCCCATATGTTTCTACTGCAGCCAGTTGTACGTATGCAATATAGCATCTTTCTAGATCCTTCATCTCTTGAGCCAGATGCAGCTGATGGTTTAAAGCCAGCTGTCAGGCCTGGGTGGCTTCTCACAGGGAGTGGAGGTAGACCTGTTTATCCCAGTTGTAAGTCTCTGGCTTCATTGTGTACTTAGCTGGGAAAAAATGTGGGGGGAAAAAAATTATAAACTTATGATTGGGACCAATCTTCTGAACTGACACATTTTTTTGAAAATAACCTATTTGCCTTAGATTTTTCATTTATTTGTGGATGGAAAGTGTGCTGGTTTTGGTTGGGGAAGAGTTAATTTTCTTCACAGTGGCTATTATGGGACTCTGGTTTGGATTTGTGCTGAACAGAGGGTTGATAATATATTGCTGAGTAGGGCTTACACAGAGCCAAGGCCTTTTCTGCTTTTTTTGTACTGCCATGCTGGTGAGGAAGTTGGGGGTGTACGGGGAGGTTGGGAGGAGACACAGCTGGAACAGGTGATCCCAGCTGCCAAAGGGATATTGCAGACCAGATGACCTCATGCTCAGTATGTAAAGCTGGGGGAAGGAGGAGGACAGGGGGATGTTTGCAGTGATGGTGTTTGTCTTCCCAAGTCATCATTATGCATGATGGGGCCCTGCTCTCCTGGAGATGGCTGAACACCTGCCTGACCATGGGAAACAGTGAATTAATTCCTTGTTTTGCTTGTGTGCGTGACTTTTGTTTTCCTGTCATTCCAACCCATGAGTTTTCTATCTTTTTGATTCTCTCCCCGATCCAGCTGGTGGGGGAACGAGTGAGCGGCTGCGCGGGCCTTGGTTGCCGTCTGGGGTTAAACACGACAGAAGGGAAGAGAAGTTACTAAACCTCTGTGTTTTAAAATTGAACGTAATTTGCTAAATCCCAAGGTGTTTAATACAGTGACATCACAACAAATATCTTGTCTAGTAATAAGCTGTGAGTGAATGCGACTCGGACTAGGTGGAAGATGAATGTGGAAGGCAGTGGAACTGCCATTGCAAATTCTTGTTTTCTGCACCTAGTAACACACTCCCCTCTGCCTCGCTGAGCCTCATGAAGACCCTGTAATTCAGTATCTTATTTTGTCTTGACTTCTTGTTTAAACTCTTGTTTACGTAGGTTTTGAAATAAATTTAGCCTCACTTCTCGTGAATTTTTCTTTAAGAAAGATTAAGTTCATCAGTTGTATGTGGTGAAGAAAAGGGTGGTAGGGCTTTAGGGCACAAGCTTTTTACTTACTAATGGGTTAGTATCTGAATAGGTTTGTAAGTACTTGATTCAGAAAGGTAAAGATTTTAAATTAGAAGAAACTTATTGCAATTGCAGAGGTTTTTTTCTTTTCCTCTGATCAGGAGCAGGTAATGGATTACTTAATTTGTTGCATATATTTACTCATCAGTGTTCAGTTTACCTTTTGGAATTAAACCTCATACTGAAATGAGGTAGCTACATAGTAATTTAAATCATGCATTCAAATACAAGAGTTGTTTATTTCCTGCTACCATCAGCCCAGCTGTGTGCTTTAGCTTGCTCTGTAAAGAAATGAGATGTCTTGGGTTGGTCTGTCACCTCCCCTGGTAGCTCTTGAACCTACTGGACCATTTCATAAAGAATTGATGAGAAAATGAAAAGCTCAAACAGTGGTTGTATGTTTTCTTCAAATTAGCTTTTATAGGCAAGGAAGAACATTATGTGGAGAAGGGACTTAAATTAGAGCTCCTGGTGAAAAGCGTTCTGGTTGTACTCAGTGTGGTATGTGTTTCAAGAGGTAGCAGGCAATTAGCTGGGCATTGTGCAGTCAACTTCTGAGTGGGCCCAGGGTGTTGCATGGGTTAGTGGGGAAAAGTTGGGTGAACTGCAAAAGGTAGGAGTGGGGCCAGCTCTGAGAATGCTAGACAAAAAGCCATGGGGGAAACCAGGCTTTATTCTGGTGGCCTTCTTGTATCAAAATTTAAGTAAGATGGGTTAAAAAATGAAACTGAGAGTATGAAAAATGTAGTAAAACATATTCCCGGTAATTCTCATAAAGACCAAACCCCGCAAACCCCAACCCTAGTAGAATGGTTGCCTTGTTCTCCAGAGAGTTTTACTGATGAATTGCACATCAATATTAGTCCAAAACCCCCCAATTTTTATGAGATGTCAAATCACCCACCAGTATTTCAGGAATTCTATTGTTGCAGGGAGTCTTTTACACCTTTAACTTATATGACAGTGTTCATGTTACAGAGAAAACAAAAATTTGTAGCTTGTGAGTTGAAGTAATACTAAGATTTGGAATTGGCTGCTTTAGTGCTAATTTATGCTCCTATTAATTTACTTTTTACCAATTATGCTTTATGTGAAATGTAAATGTGAGAGTGAGAGAATTCTTCATAGTGATTTTCATTTAGTTGTTACAGTGCACTAGCCTGTTTGAAGTGTGATGCTGCTAGATGTCGGTAATAGTGACTTTCCAGTTTTGATCTATTTTTGTTCAAATTCTGAAAAGTGTCTATGTTGGATATTAAGTAGCATTTTGAAATGCATCTTTTTGTAGAGGAATACAGAATCATAGAAGAGAAAGGTGGTTTTTTTCCTGTATGTTTTTTTTTTTTTTGGTCAAATTTAAAATTGTTCCTCCTTTACCTCTGTGTGGTTTAAAATTTAGCAAACTCAGCTGGCCTTAAATTCTAATGTACTCAAATAAACTGTCTCATATTAAGAGATGTAAAATATAATTTAAGACTACTGCTTAGAAGTCATGACCTTTTTCCTTCCTGACCTGTTATGAAATAGTCTTACAGTTAAATAATTTGCTTTTTATTCATTGAAGTTGTTAAGCTTTTAGAAATGTTCTTGAGAATAAACTATTTTAAACCTTTTGGGGAAGTCATTACAAAAATTACTATGCAACATTTGAAAAGCAAGAAGATCTTTTTAATTTAGTAATGTGATTTTAATTAGAGAAATTGAAAGGCTACTTTAATTGCTTTAGTTCAGTAAAAAATAAATTTTCAAGTAAGTCTTTTCCAAACGAGCTTATGTCCTTGGTAACGCTGTAACTTCTCATTCCATAAAATTTTGGTGCCGCATGATCTTTAAACAGAATATTATTCATAGGAAGTACATGGGACATTGAGTTGTTGGTGTTCTTTAAAAAAAAAAAAAAGTTGTCAAATTGACTCATAATTGTGTTAATGTCATTTTAAAGAAAACTGGTTTAGACATTTTGTAGCATATGCTTCCCTTGTTGAGGAATTTGGTCCCGCTTGGGCATCCTTGCTCTCAAAGCTGATCTCTGCAGGATAGTGTTTTCCATGCCATTGTGCCCTTTTGTGATGCTTTCGTATCTCTTTTTGTACTTGTCTTCCCTGTCCTAGTTTCTTTTTTTTCCCAAGAAAGTTCCGACAGCCTTAGTTATCTCACATATATGTCTTTCAGCATCTGGCACGTTCCCAAAAGCTGTTCAGAGTGTGCCCAGGCCCCATTCAGAGTGTCATTCAGCACCACCTGTGGAAAACCAGCTTCTTCCTTGTTGTCACCCAGCCTAATTCTGAGAGGCACTTGCCTTTATGTGTCAGATGACTTTATCATTCTTACTGAAAACTGTCCGAGCGGGGGTGAGTCAGTGCCTGACGTAGTCAGGGGGCTGTAATGCACAGTCAGTCTAGTGGTGACCAGCTTGCCCAGGCAGCAAGCCAGCTTACTCCAGACAGCGATCTTTTCTGTCACTCCTGTGGGGACTGCCAGTTTTTTATAAATGGAAATGTGCCCTGAAGTCCAGTGACTCTCGTACCGCAGCACAAGTCTGTCTGTACAGTAAACCTTGCACCAAGTCTAAGGCAAAAAGCATACATTATCCACATGGCCTGTATCCTCTGCTGATCTGCAGCGCTCCTGTCATGTTCTGGCTGGAGTGCACAACTCCAGTGCCTTGGTAGGAATTCCACAGGAAGGCTGAGGCAAGCGCATTAAAAGAAGAAAGGTGAAGTATTTTTGGTAGAAAAAAACCTGAATGTGTGCTACACTGATTCATAGCTCTTAATTTCATTTTTGTAAATATCATACTTATTTGTTTGTAAATTCCAGGTTGTGAGCCATGCCTTTGGTGAAAAGGAACATTGAACCGCGGCATCTCTGCCGAGGAGCTCTGCCAGAGGGAATTACAAGTGAACTGGAATGCGTAACGAATAGTACCCTTGCTGCTATCATACGCCAGCTAAGCAGCTTAAGTAAGTATCTGTAACTTCCTGCAAGTATTTGATTCCTGATGAAAAACTGAAGAGATGAAAGGCTTTAAGATGGCTTGTTCTAAATGGAAAAATTGCAATACAGGACATTACCGCTAATGTATTGTAATAATATTCTATTTCCTTGCTTTTATGCTATTATATATTTTGAAGTTTATTAAAGAAGAGAAAAACTCAACGCTCCCACTCAAAAAAAAGAAGTTCCAAAAACAATCACCCAAAAAAACACTGGGGGGGAGGGGGTAATCAAAAAAACCGCAAACCAACGAAAAAGCCACAGTATAGAAAACGAGAAATTTTTCTAAGCTGAGAGAAATTAGTATGAAAAACAAGACTAGCACTTGAGTAATTCTTGCATTTTGATTCTGAAAGATGAAACCAGCAAACTCTTCTGCCTCTTGGCATTAAATGACACATTTGACTGAAATTTTAGTTTTTCTTAATGTGCTTATGTTTCTTGAGCCTTCTCTTTTATACATGCGTCTGCTCAATTCATATGAATGAAATTAAACACATTGAAAAAATGGCATTTGCTGAACAAGCCTGTAGGCTCCTGTTGAGGCAAGCTAGCATCAGCTCCATACAGAGGAGCCTACACACGACACCTGTCAGGTGACACCAGCACTAGCAATTCTGGAAGCATGACTGGAGTGTCTGCAGGATGAACAATGTTTTTAATGAAAGAGCGAAAGGACTTTTTTTTTTTTTCAGAGTGTGTTTAACAGTCAGCAGCTGTTGTTTGTGCTAATAACTCCAGTTCTAGAAAAGAAATCACTGCTTCATCAGTTGCTTCAGTTTGTAAATGGAATTGGTTTAGGAATATAACAGTCTGTATGGAGCTTAGACCATGGATGCCACTAAGTCTGGTGCTCAGTTTATGATGATAGGAAAAAGGCTACGCTTAGGGAAAGAGAACAACAAAGAGACCATTTCCTGTTTCCAGTAGTCACTGATTTAGGGATTTTTCTGAGCTGGAGGTCCACCTGAGTCATCCTATGTAATAAGCATTTGTAAAACTATCATCTGTGGCATTGCTTAGAGTTGTTGAAATAGGGATTCCACTTTTTTCTTGTCTGAGGACCTGTGACAGAATGTCCCATAGTAGAAGTTGATCTGTTTCTTCCTTTTGATCCCTTCTTATTCTGGTAAAATGAAAAATAATAAAAGGTGATTTCATCTTGTGTATTTCTGTAATAATATGTGATTTTATTAATTCTTTATCGTGTTTTCCTAGTGAAAGCTTTTCCAGGTTGTAGTGTCCTGATCTGTTAGTACTCTTTTTAAATAGAAACTATTTTGTATATTGCTGATCATTGCTATTTCTGCTTTGGATATGTAAGTTATGGTATGTTGTGGGTTTTTTAAGGTGGAGTGTTGAGGACTTAAGATCATATTCAAAACAGACTTTTTCTGTTTTATCATTGTTTCCCTACAAATTTATACAATTTTGATTGTTGCTAAACATTGTTATTTTCAGAGGACTTTCCAAGTGATTCTCTGATCTTTCTTGAGCTGCTGATTTAGTGGTTAATGTTATTTATAGTTAATTTGTGTTTGCATTGTCATTGTTTCATTTAGTGTTTTCTCAGGCAGTTGCTTAGTGCTGACATCCATAAGTTTCAGAAAAGTGAGAATAATGGCTACTGCTCTTAATTACATTAAAGGATACCTGATAAGACCTCATTTTGGTACTGCACAATGTTTGCCCAAGTGTGGGTAATATATTTGTCTGACTTGCTAGGAATGTCTGCCTTTCATTTATCCAGATTTGATTTTGGGGCTAATCTGTCTGTTACACTGTGTGGTCAGATCCTCTTATGATTGTTGCTGAGAAACTAGCTACTTATATCCATATTCTGAAATTTTCCCTTAGTGGACCTTTCGAGTCATCAGAAGTCTTTGTAGACAGCCCCTAAAGTTCTGTTACTGTCACGTTAAAGATCTATGCAAATAAATTATATGTCCTTTGCTTTAACAGATGAATACATAGTATTTAATAAGTAAAAAGTAACCACCAGCCTCATCCACAGCCTAAAATCTGTCATGTTTGCAGTTTTTTCTGCAGGCAGTGTTTGTTTTGCTTGTGTTTCAAGCCAACTGGGAGCAAGGAAATGATCATAGAAAAAAGCTGTGCTGGAGCTGAAGCAGTATGTCCTGCTGACAGCATCAGAGCTTGTTGGTGTTCCCACAGCTTGAGGCATAGAGGGAGCAAGCACAGGTCTATCTCGCAGTCACACTGGTTTTTTTTAATGTTGCACTGTGAGTTCAGTGTGGATTTTAAAAACTGGCAGGTCTGTGCTGTTGCATACAAATTTGGCTTACTTCTGCCTCTGCTCATTTCAGGAGACATGAACAAGTTCCTATCCAATGGGAATGTGCTCTCAGGAGAGCTCTTTTTCTATTATGTTTTCAGATTAGGGTTCATTTCCAGCCAGCTGGCTTGGAGCACAGGCAGACTGAGCAGCATTCTGTATGAAACTGTGCACTTTTGTATAAGGCAAAATGTTGTCTGGGGACTCACTTCCACTTGGGAGGAGAGAATCTACTGGTGTGGGGAGGACTGGGAGCATTTGCAGCCTGTACCTGTAAAGTACTGCGATGCTTTCCCTACTAAACATAAGATCAAAGACTTGAATGGTTCCACAAAATACTCCCATGCTTTTGGCAGTGGAGTTTGGATGATTGGAGGACTTTAGCCAGTGAAAAGGCTGCTTTCTGCAACAGGATCTCTTGCAGGATGGTTTTGTTCCTGAGTTGTTGGGGGGTTTTTTTTTGTATATATGGGGAAAAAATCACGAATAACATCTGATTGTTGTTGAAGACTAAATATTAAAAACTCTCTGCCCTCCTTCACTGTACTTTTCTTATTTAGACTGTAGTCTGTACATGAACAATACTCACTGTGTTTCAAGTTGCATTACCACTTGAAATAATTTCTTTCCTTTCTGTGAGTCTTGAAATATTTTGTATTTTTCATATTTCTGGCTTCTCTCTTCATTCAGATACTGCCTGTCAGGCTGAAATCTTACATACATGGATATAAACCATCTGTACACAGGTACAGAGCTACTTTCTTTGACCCATGTGCAAGTGATACCAAACAGTTTTCACTGTACAATATAAAATGGAGGAAGTGTCATCTCCAGACACTTGGAAGACTTTTTCTTTCACTCAGAGAACAATATCTATCAGCTTGCCTCCTAGTATTTTCTTGGGTAGATTGGCTATTGGCTCAGAGTTTCATTGGTTTTCATGCAGGCCTGAGCACACTGCATCCAGCTTTGTGTCACTCTGTTCTTTACTACTGCTGAATCAGCCTGGCTTGGTGCAGTTTAGCTCTTTTGCCACTTAATGTCATGCTAGAGGTACTGTGAGAAAGCAGATGAGAATCAAGACCTAGTTGGTAACAGCCTACCACTTTTGCTCGTTTAAAAAAAGGGGAAGGGGAAAGCATGAGTCTAATGTTTCTAGTCAGTGCAGTTACCAATGGGTGGGTGGAATCACTGTCTTCTGCTCCATGTTGTGATGAAATGAGCATGTCCTGGATGAATTCCAGTTTGCAGAACAGCACATAGTTCCATGGGACATAGTTTCAGTCCTTACCTTAGGACCCTGAGGAGAACAGTAATGCAGTGCTGGCTCCTTTTACAGCAGCCCTAGTGTCATCTTTATTCCAGTGTCTGACAGAATCAGTTAGGCTGGAAAAAACCTTTGAGATGGAGTCCAGCCTACGACTGAACACTGCTGTGTCAACTAGACCATGTCCAGTCTTAAATGCCTCCAGACACCAGAATGCCAAGTGAAATTACCTTTTTGCTTTCATAATGCATGTTCTTGGCATGAAAAATGGTAACCTTTCTAAAGCACTCAAAGTCTTTCTCTTGTGTGCGTTGTCCCCAGTACTTGTGTTGTGGAGTAAGGAATGCAAAGGAAAGCTATACTTTTCAGACTCTAATTATGTGAATGGAAACTAGATAGAGTAATAAACACATTGGGTTTCCAGTCTTCAGACAAGCCAGCATCATTGTTGAATTCCTCTTATGGTGCAGCACTGAACATGTTGACTATTGACAAAAGATACCTCGGGGGCAATGTGTTCAATGTGTTACTGCACACTTCTTTTATGCAGTATTTGAAAATCAATTGTAATTAATTCAGGTAATGTTTAATCTCTGCTAGAGATGTTACATACTGGTGTGGCAAGATGATATTTCATGTAATTACTATACAACTTGAGTAGAGAGTATTATTTAAATTGGAAATTTAAAATTTGGAAATTTTGGAAATTTATTTTGTGAGCAGTGAAATATACAACTCTATGAAGATGACCTGTGAAAGTGCTAGAAAAAGGTACTTTGGTTAATTGACATTAAAAACTATGGAGAACAAGGATTTGCTGAGGCAGAATCATGACTAAATTTACCCGCAACTACTTCAGTGGTTGGAGGGAGTCTTAGAAAGAAAGACTGCATAATTTCTTTGGTGGATTTTTAAATTATTATATACCTAATGTTTTTAAATCACTGTCTTATAGTACTAAAAACAGCTCTTAAGTTGAAAGATACATGAGTGTATTTCACATAGGTTGGGTTTTTTCCCCCGCTCGTTTCTGTTTTGTTAAAAATCTAATTTAAAAGATGGTAACATAAAGTAATACTTCTCAAGTGTTTTCTATTTCTAAAATTTACTGCATCATGGTAATCAGGACAGCATGTCTAATATTGCTTTACCACGTCACTGTTTTCACAGGTTGACAGCCTGTCTTTCACGTGTTTTAGGGTAACAAGTGTTGAAAAAAATTAAATATTAACAGAAGTATGTTCCTACTTTGGTTTCTGAAAAAGAACTGATAAGCACCCATCTCCTTGACTTCTCTAGAGGTGATGTGTTTAATCCTAGAATGGGGCAGTCCTCCCTCAGCAGGCTGATTTCAATATATTAACATAAACTAACATCCATTAAAATTGATTGAGCTCTGAATACTGGTGGCTAAAGAATGTAATAACTGTTTTATTTAGCTGAAGAGTTGAAAAGCTTATTTGTTCCACAGCTTGGAATAACATCTTCATTGGGAGCAACTAAATCAAATGGGAATTATAATTGAATCTCAACTAGCTGCTGGGAAGCAGTGGGAGAACGCTTTTAGAGTGAAGGTGGTTGAACAGCAGCACAGGTGGGCCCAGAGGAGTTGTGGAACCTCCATTCTTAGAAGTGTTCCAAACCCTGCTGGTCAGAGTCCTGGGCAAGCTGCTCTGTCCGATCGTGCTTTGAGCAGGGAAGTGGGCTAGAAGATCTTCAACAGTGCTGTTGTTGTGTGACTTTTGTTTTGGACGGGGAGGAGATTAGGAATGGGTAGACAGCACACCTTGCCTATCCACCTTCCACAGGCACATGAAGCAGAGTTTGGATACAACAGAATACCTAATGTTTTGGGTTAGTTATTGGCTGATCTTACACTTAGGGAAGAAATCTATTACTGGTAAAGTCCTTCATTTGAAGGCAATCACATTGACTTTTTTTTTTCTGTAATTCACAAACGGTGTTTTTTAAAATTGTTTTAGTGTAGTTGTCATTCCCTTCCCCCAAGGGGGAGAGTGATCCAAGAAAGGGGCAGATCCTCTTGTACTCCTAAGTGTGGCTATTTTTTTTTCCCCCCACAATGATGTTCATAGGATGGGATCTTAATTGAAATTTTCATTACATTTGTACTTTTCTTTGTGAAGTATTAAGGTTGGTTATAGGACCCAACTTAAAATGTCAATAATTGCTGTTCTTTTGAAAGCCACTGTTATTTAGGTGGTTAATACGTATTCCATGTTGTTCCAAATAGTAGACAAGTTTTCACTTTCCCCCTCCCTTCTATTTCTGCACTTTGGACTCTTCTTGATACAGGTCATGATTAATTCAGATGTAGGATTTTAAAATGTATTTTTATTTAAAAAGCATGGTTAAATGCAGGAAGCAGGATTTTCCTTTCTTCAAGGAGAACTGATGGAGTGGAGATGTCTTGAGGGGTTTTGGCTACAGAAATTGTAGAGGGGGGACCTTAAAAGGAAGCAGCAGTACCTGTGTAGGAGGGACTGTAGTTCTGTGAAGGCAAATACATTTAGGTGGAAACTGAAATTTGTAGGGAAAAGTCTGGGGCAGGAGGTATTGAAGTGGGAACCACTGATCCCAGAGTGGTGGAGAACCTTGGGTTGGGGCATGAAGAGAGTCAAACTGTAGATGAGGATGCCTAGCACTTTGGGAGGTCTAGGAAAGGAATTGACATGCACAAGGGCCTGTGGACCAAGGGGCATTGGGTTTATCATGAGGCACCTCCTGTCCACTTTTAGAGTAGGGCCTGAAGCTGCAGATCTGGACTGGACTACTCACTCTCATAGTGACTGAGCGCATACAGCAGCTGAAAGGGAGGGCAAAAAGGTTGTAAACTCCACTTTTGTGGTGCATCAATTCCAGTGTGGCAGTGGGTAATTGTCAGTGCCATCTTTCTATCTCAAATGACTCCAGGGATAGCAACATGTATGCAGCAAGCGTTTGTAGAGGTAGGTGGGCTGCCCTGCAGGAGGATCCTGGGTTTTATCTGTTTTTGCTCAGCCTTCATTTTGATGCTGGCTTGTGCTTATAACTAAGGACTGTGTATTGTAAGATTTTAATTCCAAAATTTACTTCAGAAGCTTTTATGGACAGCAATAAGTTTGTGTGTTTTCATCACAGAGGCAGGTTTTAATGATCAGTTTTCTGACAGTTGGCAGTAGTTCAGCTGCATAAAGATTAAAATTTGTAAGTCTCTCTCTCTCTCTCTTTTTTTTTTTTTTTTTTTTTTTTAATTAAAATAGAAGACTAACCAGGGTGTCCAGGAGAATAGACTTCAGGCAGCATTTATGGTGCATTTTGAAATTTTTGTACAAATCTGTTAGCCAAAATTTTGCTGTATGACAAACTGTGCTGTTATAATCTTATAGCTACTGTTCTATTTATAACTTCATGATATTGAAGCCTTTTGTCTTGTGTTTTGTAAGCCACTAGCAAAGGGATTTCCCTGTCTATTTTCTTATGCAGGCAAACATGCTGAAGACATATTTGGTGAATTGTTTAATGAGGCCAACAGCTTCTACATCAGAGCAAATTCCCTTCAAGACAGAATTGATCGCCTTGCTGTCAAAGTTACCCAGCTGGATTCAACAGTAGAAGAGGGTAGGTAATTGCATGCAAGCATTGAGCCAGAAGTGATGTTGACAAGACCACAGTATTTAATTACACAACAACCTCTGTCTTTTCAAAGTAATCCTGTAACAATATTTCATCTTGTTGTCTCAGTAAGGCAAGCTGGGAAAAATCATGTTAGCAGAGCAAGAAAAAGTATTCTTGAGTCTTGTACCTGCTGTCATTAGTGTTACTTCAATAGGCCCTTATAGTAATGGAGCCACTAAGCTGCCTTTTTCACAGGGAAAACTTTTAGTTTGTGAGTACAGTAAATCTGGTCCTTACTGGAAATAAATCAGAATATTGGAAAAAGTTAGAGATACTAGATCTATTTATTTTAGGGTGGGATACTCGCAAACTACATTAATAATGTCTGTTCTGTGGTCATCTAAGATTTCATAATATGCTTTATCTAAACAAAGCACTGTGTTTGCATCAACTAGGTGAAATTCTCACATGGGTTCTAGTCACTAGAAACAGTATTTCCTTAAAAACATTGTAATAGGTGCACTTACATGTTTTGTCATTCACTTCATAAATACACAGTGAAAACAAAGAATTTAAGTAACATCATTATATTGTTTGAAAGCATTTATTTGGGCAGGTAAAACATGTTTTGTCTAGCTCTAAAAGCTGTAATGTACATCTCTGCTTTCATGCTTTGTGTTTGAGCCAGCCGCTTCATGTATTCCCTTTTAGAAGATTCCTGACATTTAAGCTTGTTACATCAGGATGATAGTGAAATATTTACTCAGTAGCAGTTAATGCTACTTGTTATATATTTAATAGTACTATTTATATGATTCATATACAGTACTTGCCATTTATATTTGTGTAGTTTATATATTTAATATTCCTATTAGTGATAATAATAAATGTTAGTGTTGGTATTTACTAATGTAATATTTAGCCTTCCATTTTAGCTGGTTACTGTCTGAAAATTACTACATGTCTGAGTGTTTTTTTCTGATTTTGGAACATATTAACTGTTAGAGTATCACAGTTGATCACAGATGCCCAGAGAAGTTACGGATGCCTCATCCCTGGAAATGTTCAAGGGCAGGTTGGATGGAGCTTTGAGCAACCTGGTCCGGCGAAGGGTGTCCCTGCCCATGGCAGCAGGAGTTGGAACTAGATGATTTTAACTCCTTCCAATGCAAACCACTCTGTGATTCTATGATATAAGCACCTTTATTTTGCTGTCTTAGGTGTCAAGAGCTAGATGGGAACATTAAGCTATTATGGAATCATTATTCAGCTTAGTTTTAAAGGCATGTTGTGATGATAATGTGAACAAACTAAATGATATATATGATATACTGCAATTGTTCCGTGCTGAGGTGGATGGTGTCAGTCTTCATGACTTTTAGGTCTAACATTTTTTTGGAAACTCAGTCCTCATCAGAGGTTGGTTTTGCTCTTATTTCTTTTTTTTTTTTTTAATATCTCATTTCTGTTATGCAGTACCTCCTGGCTAGTTTCCAGATTTTGGAGAGTAATTTAAAGCAATATTGGAAGGGGAGACAACTAGTGTACGGACTGAGACTTTAATCAGTGTTTATTTTAAATTGATAACAGTTACTACTCTTTCATTGCTAATCATGTTTCAGATTAATAAGCTATATATACGAACTGCTGTCACTTTAATGTCAGTAGTAAATTTTATTAGCTATTTTGTAGAAGCTGAAGTCTATAACAATTCATTGCACTGTCAATAATACTCAGCATATTTCTGGATAGCTTAGGCATTTAAGTAAAATGTCAATTGCTAGGTTGATTTAAGAATCCCTTTAGATTGAAGTGCATCACTGATTTCTTACATTCTTAGCTATAACTAACAGGATATATATAAAAATAGAATATATATGATACTACAGTTGAAAAAAATTCAAGTAATTGATGTTAAGTTTTCAAAAGCATATGAATAACTTATGCTAAAAAGCCCCAGACAAAAGGGGATTTTTACTCTCTTGAATGTCTTCCTCTAAACAAGAATATACCAGTTCAGATATATACATCTGAAAAAAATGCCTGAAATACCTTACCTTGTACTTATAGGCAGGTTTAAATAGAAAGAACTTTCAGAAATTGTTTTGATACTTCAGATGATGTGGATGGGGGAACGACTATTTGAAATTAAATACTCTGTTCTTAATTTTTTGCTCTTGTTAAAGTTATGAAACAATCTAAGTGGTCTCGGAGTGAGAAGCAAGACCTCAGCACAGATATCAAAAAGAGTTGGGTAGAGAAGGCTGAGTGGGACTTGGTTTCCATCATTGCAAAGGATAAAAGTGTCAGACTTCCTGCCTTTCTGGTTTCTCAGCTCATCAGTATACTACATTTTTGGGTAATACTGTTCAGTTACTACGTGAAATTCCTCACAATTTGTTCTTGAGACACTCTCAGCAAGCAGTTGCCTCAATTTAAGAAGTGGTTAATCCATTGTAGACTACTCATTGAAGACTTCAGCATTCTGTTCAACTGCAGTGAAAAACCTGCATTTCAGGTTGCTTAAAAGTGGAGAATGATGTGGAGAGCTTACCGCCACTCTTAAATTGTGATTAGCGTTAACTGGATCTTTTTAGCAATGGCCTCTTTATCTCATGGAAACTTGTATTCAGAGTGAAAGAAAGCCTTGCTAAAAATGACAGGAACAGTTAAAAGCAACTGAAGTCTTTCATTTGAAAAGAAGAAATGAAAAGGCTAATATTGCTTTCCCTGGAACTGTGTATGTGAAAAGATTAAATGGAAGTATGTAACTGGACTGTACAAAGAACGTAAGTGTTTCTCTATAGAGAGACATGAGAAAAACTTACAATCAAGGAGTGTTCAATTATATGGACAAACTTTGGAGCTAAAAGATAGAGATGTGGAACTCCTTCTCACAGGAAATTGTTCCAGCCATAATTTAATCATGCGTAGAATGGGGTTGAATGTTTACAGATAGCATGTGTAATTATAAAACATGCTGTGTCAGAGGAATGCCAGACCTTGCATTTCAGTCTCGAAGCCAGTCTTTCTGCTGTTAGAACTCCAGAATAAAGCTTATGAAAAGGAGAAATCATTGGACATCTGCATGTGATGACAGCATTCTTGCATCATATTCCAAGACACAGTCCATGTTCCCATTATTTTAAGTGAGGTTCTGGACCAAGTGGAACTTAAACCTGTTTTATTATGGCAATTCTTACATGCCTTTAAGCTTAAATATCATGATTATCCACTAAAGAAAAATCTTCTATATCTTGCAGAAAATATTTTAAATAGCTAGTGAAAAATGGATGGTTTTTTATCCACTTTTGTTCATTTCAGACCTGTGGTAAATGTAATTTTTTTCGAACAGTATCCTTACAGGATATCAACATGAAGAAAGCATTCAAGAGCTCAACAATTCAAGATCAGCAGGTAGTTTCAAAGAACAGCATTCCAAACCCAGTGGCTGATATTTATAATCAGAGTGACAAACCACCACCTCTGAATATTCTTTCACCTTATAGGTAAGGAAATATTGATTGATGATGTTCTTGTACTTTGCCTTTCATCTCCTACTTGTATGCAGAGAATAATTACAGAAGAAGGGAGACGCTGTACTGATTATGGAGGTCGGATTTTTCAGGGACTTCCCTGTTTATGGAAACAAAAATTGCTATTGCCACACTTAAAACCATAAGTCATATCTAACAAAAATCATATTTCAACATAAATCTTACATGGCAACACAGGATCAGAGAGCAAGGGCCATTGATTATATAGAAAGTGAAAATAAATAATATACTAAACTGATTTCTTTGGTGGCTTTATTCAGAAAGCTGGATTTGTTGCTTTTGCCTTCCCACTGTTATACACACACAGTCTGTACCTTTTCCTGGTTACTTACTGGTGAGTAGAAGAGCAATAAGTAGGACTACATTTTCTGTTTTCCTGTTTCCTTTAACTTTATTGTTGTTAATGAAATTAGTGCAATTTGTCCACCTGAAGGGGTGTGGACAATGGGGATTTACTGTGTTCAATTTTTGAGAGGTACTAGGTTGTGAGGTGTCTGTATAAAACAGGCATTCAATCTGCAGTAAATTATTTGGATTTTTTTAAAGACATATATCAGAGCATTTGTAGTGTATTTAATTTTTAAGAGCTTTTAATTGGAAGATAAATTTGTTGGATCTATAACTGAAGGATGTGGTTTCTGCCACTCCTACAGATGATGGTGGTATTTGTTTATAGGCATCCATTTAGTAAGACTTGTTATTGATCACTTGAAGCTAGGACGACAGTCAAAGAAAGGTTTTGTGGGTTTAAAACATACTAATTTATGTATTCTTAGCTTTTCTTGTGCTGTGTTTCCAGGGATGATAAGAAAGATGGATTGAAGTTTTATACTGATCCTTCCTATTTTTTTGATCTGTGGAAAGAAAAAATGTTACAGGATACTGAAGATAAGCGAAAAGAAAAGAGAAGACAAAAGGTAAAAGCAGAAACATGATAGCACATGTATGCATTGCAATTTTGTGTATGGTTGACCAGGCATAAAAATTTCCAGGTAATACTTAGTTTCTGTGAGTGGAAAGACTATTCCTCTTTATGTGTGGCTGTAGATTCACTTGGTTCCATTTTTACAGCTTATACTGTTTATTTTAAGAAGGCAGCAAATTGAATTTTAGGAGTACTGTGGTTATCTTCCAAGATACTTTCCTGAGTCCTTTTCCAGTATCTGCTTATCAGTACTAAGCAAAATGGCCCTGTTGTGCTTTGGAAAAAGACACTGTGATGGGAGGGGGAAGAAATTTGAATTCTAGTTTCCTTTATTTTCATAGTTCCTTATTTAGCAACAACTCCTGTAGCAAAACAAGAGCTTATCCAGAAATAAATAATTTTGTTATTACTAAGATGATAATATGCAGTGAAATTATTCTGTGGTTCAGCAGCAAGAGAACAATAATTTTAGGAGTAATAGTCTTTGTTTCCTCTAAGTTTGAAAACCAGCAAAAAAAAACCTTTTTCATAGGAAAGATTCTGATGCAATCAAGACTTTCATAATAGATCTTAGTTGTGAATGGAGAAATGAGTTGCTATTCCTGCAGCTTCTTTGTGGTCAATATTTTTATCAAATTGGAGGGCTTTAAGATTTTTGAAGATAATTCTGGGGGAAAAAAATAAATGAAAAAGGAAAGTTTGAAGCAATGACTACTGCTTATGTTACCTGGCAGAAGGCGCTTTTATAGATAGCTTCAGTGAGAGATGAGGGATTTTAAAATAAAAGGAATCTGAACAAGATATTCTGAGTGCTCAGAGGAAATAGAAGGAAGCTACTCAGTTTTCAGTACATGTGTGCATATATCCACATACCTGTCTATATGTACATATGTGCTCATGCATCATCCATATTAGCATACCTATCAGTACATGTCTGTATGTCAGCAGGTATCATCATGTATGTATAATCATGTATAGTACACGTGTGTACAGAATGTCTAATACATGAATATGCATGTAAATGTATATTTGTATATATCCATCACATGTGTAATATGACTGTGTATATATGCCAGTATATATGGTACCTGCTTAGAAATAAAATTGTAGGGCATGACTGGAAAGCTTTGCTGTTCCATTAGAATAAATTCTATTAATTCCTTCCTCCTTTTTCTGGACAAAACTTTCTGACCACAGAACTTTTAAATGAAACGTGAAGACTTGGTTTAACTGAAACACTTAATGAATTCATGGTTTTGAAAATTCTGGAAGAAATAAATCTGGTCTCCCTGTTAAGATTCCGAGTCAAAATGTTTTCTGTTTTGGCAGGTATCTCAGTATTGAAATATTGAATAGAAATGAAAAAGCCAGATAGGCATCTTCAATAGTTACTGACTATAGCAAAATATTAGAAAGTATTCAGTTGATTATTTCTGTGGTTGTATAGAAATGCAATTTTTTTCTATACAATGCAAGATTATATTCCCACTGTATTCTCAGTATAATTAGTCGCAGAGCTTATTGAAAGACTGGAAGTAATTAAAGCAGCTCTCATTCTGTAGTCTAGTTGGTGTTTTTTTTTTTTTTTAATTTCATTCAGTATTTCTTTATGAAAAATACATGGGGATAATAGCAGCCTTTGGGGTTTTTCCTCCTACCTTTTTCCCCTCAAGTTTAGATATTTTCACTAGGGAGGGGAAGAAAAAGAAATTATCAACTGCTAGCTTTTTCATTCTGATTTACTATTAAAAAGGAAAAAATATAAATGCTTTCATAAAAAATTATAGTATCGCTTGATTTTTTTTTTTATTCCTTTAGAGAGATTTCTACAAAACGATATTTATAAATTTGCTCTTAGACTTTATCTAAGGCAACACATCCCACTTATCTCCATCCATGGTATATCTTTTTTTGTAGGTTTTAATTGTCCTATTACAATCTACAAACCAAATGTAAATGTGCTCAATTCCAGTTGTGTAGGATTATAGCCATACATCACAGAAGTACGCCTTGATAAACTCTAGCTGAAGTGCTGTTTGATTTGATTCAATATATAACAAATCTGACAGAAGAAAGCAGCATAGATTTGAGTTTGCATGGATGGCATTCACTTTGTGATAGGAAGAAATCTCAGTTCTGGCTTTCCAGAAGCTGCTGTGCAAATGAGCATTTCATCATCTGGACTCTTCAGAGAGCTAGAGGGTTTTGGTGAGATGTCTCGCAGGTACACTTCGTTCCACGGTTTGCTGAATCAGCTGTCCTTTTTCTTTTCTTCTTGTCCTTATGATAGCAGTGACCAGGAATGAATCTAGAGCATTTTTTAACAATTTGGTAGCTGAACTTGTATTTTGAATCTGTTAAGTGAGAATTCTTTATTCAATTCGTGCTCTACAGAAGCACAAAACTTGAAAGTTGTTGAGAAACTCTGCAGGTGAAATAAATGTATATTGTTAGCAAATTACAAGCTAGACATCTGAATGCCATCCTACTCAGCTGACTAAACGTAGCTGGTTTTTAGCCTCAATTTTTCAGGTGCTCAGTGAAGTCTGAGAGTAGTCCTTGCACCAGAGAATCAGTTTTCCAATATTATTTTGGTAATTTGCTTTAAGTACTTGAACTGTTGCAGCCAGAGGTTTCTGAAGAGTTTCATTTTCCTGGCTCCAGATATCATGATATTGTTTCTGTATTCAGTTTAACTGAAAAAATCTAAGAGGCTTCCTCTGATTTGGCTCCTTCAGAGCCAAACTTTGGTGAATTTTTTTCTGTGAAAAAAACTGTAATTTAAGTTCTTTAAGTTTAAAATCTATGTAGGTGGCTTTTTTATGTTTGGTGTATCATTGTCTAAGAGTTCAATGTAGTTTTGATTTCTGTATGTATCAGTAGTGTTCTGAGTTGAATGACTGTATTAGAGGCCAGTTGTTAACTCTTGATTAACCAAAGGGAAGTTGTTTTAATTTGCTTTTTATTGTTACCCATTTTTTTTCTGAGACTAATTAGCTATTTAAACAAGTAAAACTCTTTAAATTTGGTAGACTTGTATTTCAGAAATTGTTCTTGGTTACTTGTGTTTTGATAGGATCTTATAAATTTGCGGTCAGGAAAATACTCTATGCTCGTGCTTCCAGTTTTTTTAAAAGTATTGCAAATACCTGCTGAAGGTACTTTCTGTTACTAGCTCCAATTCTTTATTAAGACGCTTGAAATATCGCTTGCTAATTCTTGATGCAAATATCAAACTTTAAAATTAACTCAACCATGTTTGAAGGCTCTAATATGTTTGTGTTTGCTGAAATAATTTCCTGCCACCAGCTGAATGATGTACCTCTTTTCTGGCTCAACCTACAGCACCCACTTGTCTGGCACAGCTTCTGTTTAAAGGAAGTAACTCTTCTTAATATTACTTAACTTTCCTAATACATATTTCTGACTGCAGTTATTCTGAAAGGCTTCAGCTCCCCTAGAACTCTGTTATTGCCCTGGGTACTAAAACCAGAGCTGTCCCCATTGTTTGACAAGGTAATGAAACTGCTACTGGAACAACTTAATACTACTGTTAGAGGTATATGTAGCATTGTCAGCTGCTAGGAATAGGTCTGCCCCACTGTTTTGTAAGAAATGTAAACGTTTGAGATGTATTTATATAATATTTAATCCAAAAATCAGTACCAGTAGGGTTTAGTACTGCTTTAGTAAAAAGTATTCCAGCATATTTATTTAGTAGCACACTTACAGATGCTGGTCTGGAACAACCTATCTAACTGAAATCTGATCCAATAAAAACAAACTAAGCTTTGTGTTTATTTTATGTTTTTTACACGTGCATATGTATTTACCTTTTCATAAAAAAACACAGCGATCTCTTAATTACCTATTTAAAAGTTTGGGTTTAATGTGTAAGGAGTCATGCAAGTAATCCTGATAGTATAGGAATTGTGTCAAAATTGTCTTTTAAGTAGAATCATAGATTGGTCAAAAGGTGGATATATGCTTTATCTGGAACTCTGAAAGAAATATGTAGCTGTTACCCTTAGGTGAAGTTATTGTTCTGTAAGAAGAGAAGAACTAAGTGGTTTTGGTGAACCAAAAGGCTTACTTGTACTTTCCTCTCAAATCTGGTGTGATTTAGTAACAAAATCTTTAAAAATGAATCAGGATTAAAGTCACAAATTAAAAAAAAATTGCAGCAAATAATTGAAAAAGACAGGTGTAAAACCTTTAACAAGAATATATTCAACCACAGCAATAAACAAAACTTTATATATTTTAAATAAAGTATGAATGAATCTGTCTCCTTTCTGCTCCAAATCCTGTAATAGGAGAATTTGATATGAAAAAGTGGTACTAAACATAACCTGGATAAAATAAGTGTGTGATTCTAAAAAGTTTGTGGAGGAAAAAGAATTTAGGAGAATCAATTAAAAACCAAGATGATGATCTTTACTTAACATGAATCAGACCAAAAATCTACCTACTGCAGGGATGAGCAAGTGTTGTTGTAACTTTTGGATGCTGAACTTTAAGAAGACTTTTCTCCATCGTTATTAAATGTTGGCAGGATCAGCAGGTCCCTCATGCAGACATGCACGAATGGAGATCCAAAACAAGGGCAATGAATCCATTTGATAGTTTTTTGTTAGTTATGTAATGCTAAATACATTATTTCAGAATTATTTGCTCGGTGCTGTTTTACAGTTGGAGTAAAAAACCTGTGTGCATCTGTGGTCTACTTTGTGTTGAGCTAGCTTTCTGGCTATTACCCCTTACTTTGAAGGTGTTGATTCCACAATAAAGGCTTGCATATCAGTGTTTGACCAAACTCTTCTGTCAATACAATTGATTATGACTGCATTCTCAGGATAGCAACATAATTATTTCCCGAGAAACTATTTTTCTCGCAGCCAAAAGCCTAATACCAACTTAGTAACAGATAAAAGAGGTTTAAGCTTTTTATGCATTAGTATTCTAAGATGTGGGATCTAGAGCTGATTAAAAAAACCATCTAGGGCCCTTATAAATACTGAGAAAAGGAGTGGCACATAAGCACCCTTCTCAGTTTGGACTGAGCAAACTTGTTCAGTTTTTGTATTGAAGCACCAGTGTGGTGTTTATATTCGTACTGAGTA
>JAYRBT010000001.1:46330392-46406621 GCA_036023395.1 Myiotriccus ornatus
AGTAAATGAGGACAACATTTTGGAGGTGTCAAAGTGTTGAGTCCCGATATTAGGAGATCTTACTGTCAGTATGGTAAAGATAAATAAGATAAATACTGACATTGGTTAAGCCTGATATAATATTGAAAGATTTAAATAACTAAGCAGAGTGATTTGTCACGAAGTTATCATGCTGTAATATATTGCTGGCCTGAACAGCAGAGAGAATTAGTGTAATTCATTTTTATGTAAGATAATGGGAAACAATGATGAAGAAAAACTAGGAAGAATTACGGTAGTTAATCAGATCTAAGAAGGGAGAGGAAGTTAAAACAAACAAAAATCCTTTCACATAGACTACGAAATAGGAAAAGGTGTCCAGTTTTTCCGTACTGCCCCAGGCCTTGGTGATTGTGACTGTAACAAAGAGCCAGGGTAGCCCTGAGCATATTTAACATATTCTCAGAAGTCCGATTTGCAGGAGATGAAAATTAGAAGTGCTTCAGGATTTATCTAAATAAAAGACATGATATCTGAAGAAGTTAAACTTTCTGGCTTTTAAAATCAGTCACATTTCTGTATTAGTAAACAAGTAGGTTGATATCATTTTAGCACGTGCATCCTACAGAAGAAGGACAAATCAGCAGTCTTATTACTAATGAGGTTCATAGCATAAGGAGGTATTTTCACTGCAGAGAAAATTTATGAAGACTTGGCTTCATCTGTAAATCTGGTCTTGTTTTCATGCACTCTAACTGCATTTTAACCAGCTTTTTTCCTTTCCTTTTTTTCTCTCTTTGCATGCTTTATTTCTTTTGTTTGAATATTAGGAGCAAAAACGTATAGATGGCACCACCCGTGAGGTGAAAAAGGTTAGAAAAGCCAGGAACAGACGCCAGGAGTGGAATATGATGGCATATGACAAAGAGCTTAGACCTGACAACAGGTTGTCTCAAAGTGTGTACCATGGAGCATCTTCCGAGGGATCACTGTCCCCAGATACTAGGTCTGTTTACAGCAAAGCTGTTTGTTATACCACAGTTGTATGTTCAGAAATACTGAGTAGAGTTAGGTGTTTTTACAGGATGGGGATAGTTAGACAAAACATACAATGCATGTTTTAAAGTTCTTTTCAAAAGGCATAAATAATGTAACAAATTCTGTAATGATTTTTTTTCTTCCTCAGCTTCACGGGAGCGTTTTGTCATCATAATGTTATGCACTGCAGTGAAAGAGGTGTTTGCTGCATGCTTTATTATTTGGTCTTGAGTAGCTGTAGTTACAAAAGCATTTAAGTCTGCCTCTGGTAGATAATGTCAGTACCACTTCCTTAGTGTCTAGTTTGTTGTTTGGTGCACTGCTGATAGCTTAATAAATATTTTTCTGTGATCTACTCAGTTCAGCATACTTTTGCCTCCAACAGAATGCTTTAATGGGAGAAGAGTTCAGCTTTATTGATGTTACATTAGTCTAAAGAGCAAGCTACAAAACCAGATGCAGTGTTACTGCTTGAAATAACAAATCTCTGCTTAGAGACACCCAGCAGAATTCATCTTCATTGACTAAGATTCCCTTTGAGCTCAGTGGGAGTTAGGTTTTCCAGGGGTGCATGGAAATCTGAGTTTTTTCACTAAGCTGGTTTCACCAGAGTATTTTCCCACTTATTTTATTTCCATTGCCGGTTGTGATTAAGTGCTAGCAATAAAGCTATAAATAGAGTCCACTGGAAAAAGTGTGTAACGATTTAATGTTTGAATTGTTGAATGGCTAGGTTGAGGAAGCAGCTACCACTGCAAGAGTGTGGGCTGATACCTGTAGTCCACTGTCCAGTGGAGACTAATTAAAACAAAATCTGCTTAGGACTTTGTAGATATAATGTTGTGGTCTCTGTGAAGAGTAATCAACTTGTAATTGAAATATGAAATTTAAAATAACACTGCTATTGCTGTTTTAATAATGTATTCAGACCCCTTCTCTGTCTAAAAGCCTTTGTCTTTTTTTTTTTTACAGTTTCTAATGCAAAAACCTTGTCTCCAGTTAGTCTTAATGAAACATTGCAGACTGACAGTTCTTTCCATAGGTTGATCTAGTAAAAGATGTGATTTTTTTTTTCATCAGGAGTTCTGTTTCACACATTTTGTATCTTTTTTTAGCTTTAACACCTTGCTTCCAGGATTCCTGAGTTTAAATCAGGATTGTATTGAAGTGATTTGTTTTTTATTTCCCAGCAATGTCAACATGTATTTGGCTCTTTGCAAATATCTATAGTACTTGCAATGTCTAGGATATTTTTAAGCAAAAATTGTAGGATGCATCTCTGTGTTGCATTTAGATGTTGTGATATGACAGATATCTTGCACTTTTATATAAGCATTTCAGACTTTTTTAATGTAAGCATTTCAGACTTTATTAATTTATGGAGTTCTTTACATTTCAGTGAATCTAGTATCAGAGGTGGAATCCTGAAATCTGTTTATATGCATGAAGGGTTAATTTGGGGAATGGTAGTGAGGTGGAGAGGTGGCTTTCTATTTTTTCATTTTGGGGTAGTCTTAAGCTATAAAAAAATCCATACATATAGAAATAAGTACTGGTGTCAGAGACACTCTTTATGCTGACAGCTACTGCATGAGCAGTGTTATGTAAGTAAGGTCCCGAAGAAGTGTATTTGGTTATACTGTCATTCTGTTTCTACTGCTAAAGTGAAAAAAAATCTCTCATGCCTTCTCGTTCGTTAATTGTAAGACTTACGCATTGAATGTTGACATCCAAGTGTTTGGACTGTGGCCATTTACAATGTATTTGTTATACTTATTGTACTTTAGAGAGAGAAACACAAGCTGAATCCAAACAGAAACCAGCAAATTAATGTGAGAAAAGTAAGAACAAGAAAAGAAGAGTGGGAGAGAAGGAAAATGGGCATTGAGTTCATGAGTGACGCAAAGAAAATGGAACAGGCAGGAAGCATGAAAGAGGACAAAATGCCCAAAGGGTTTGTTATTTCATTTTGCTCAAAGCCCTGGCTTTTTGTTGCTTACCTTGCTTCCAGTCTTACAAATAAGTGCATCAGTTTACTGTGCTCACTAAAAGCCAGGCTGCACCATTGTTCATTACTAAAACAACTGTTTACTGTAATGGGATGAAGAGATCCTTTTGCTCCCTCTCTTGGGCTTATTTGACAGAGCATCCTAGACTTTGTATCTTTATGAACTCTCTGCTCAACTAATATTTACATTTCCCAGTTTCTCTAAGCCTTTCCAGCAAAATTAATTGTGCAAACAAAAGAAAAATCATCTTCTAACTTTTGAAATTGGTTTTCTCTGCATTGGTAAAATATATTCTTCTTCATAATTGCAAGTGCTTGTAGTATTGCTTTCTTTTTTCTGCTGCCATTGTTAACATGAGGCAGGTCTGGTAAGTATTATCATTTCAAATAACATGCTGTCAAAATCATTGACAAAAACAATACGCTTCCTTCTGGCTACTAAAGTTCTTTTGCTTTCTGTGGACTTAAAATGGAGTGGTGTTTGATAATCAGAATCCTGTTCTAGCAAGAAAAATAATGCTGATCGCAGTCCTCTTTTTTTTCTCAGTTATTTAGATAATGCCCTGTTACTCTCATATAATCTGTTTTTTTTTGCATCCATTTACTTTAATTTTAGGTCCCATGCATCTGATGTTACAGATTATTCTTATCCTGCTACTCCGAATCATTCCCTCCATCAGCAGATAGCAATGCCTTCATATGGAGCAGGAGATGGTCCACAGTACGTGGCAGCATCCCAAAGCCATGAGCACGAATACAGACCACCTTCCACCACTGTACGACATGCTACTTTAAACAGACCTCAGCAACCACCTCCACCTCCACCCCAGCCTTCAGATGGCCAGCATAGCTCAGTACCTGTGGTACCAGCAGAATATGGGTAAACCTCCTGATTTATTCTAGTGGATTCTTGACAAAACCAGAGGGATGCCTGTTTTTCATAACCGTCATAATGTGTAATGTATCACACAAGAAGACCCCAAATACATTATTTACCCCCTTGGGAGGACAGAAAAAATTGATATAATTTGTTATATATGTGAGAACTGAATTTAAATGAAATAGTGAAAGCAAAAATAATGAACTGTGTATTGAATGTGGTGAAATCAATATGCTTGTAAAATATTAAGGGTTCCTAATAGAGTATTAAAAAGGGGCTAATTTTTCTTTAAAGTAGAAAATAGTTACAGCATAATTTGATTAATATTTTAAAATTCAGGCAGTGCATAGAAAAAGTATTGCTGATTGTGATTAATGTGGAGTCAGTTGCATGCCTGAAATGACTTTTTCAAGGAGCTTGAGCTAGAATTGAAAGGGCTCTCCTCAGACATAGAATCAAATTCCTTACTGCTGCAGGACAAATGCCACTCCATAATTCAAGACAGGAATTCATCAGACTCCTATGTAGATATTTTGCCTGAATGCCTTCTAAAGGAAGGCTTGCTCCAGAGTACTGTCTCTCCAATAGCAAGAAAACATCTGTTTTCTAACCAGTCTGTCTCTGTTCTTTAGTGTAATTACCTTAAACTTTCAAGCTGTAACCCCAGGGAAGTTGTAGTCATTCTTGCCTTTGTTGTTTTAAGCTCGGCAAGCCAAGGATGGTCAGCCTTGCTTGATGCATCCTGGGAGAGCATTTGCCTGATTCATGACTGCATCATGTTGCAGATGACTCAGCTATGAGTGACTGCTTCAACCTGCCCTTTCTCTATTATTTCTAGTGTATACACATTATTGTGCTTAGTCATCAGGTCCATGACCATTGTCAGGATATTGCAGTTGTAATGAACATTGACATGTCGCTGAATGTCATCAGTCACTTTCTTTCCACTCCTGTCTCCTGTATCTATTCTTTGCCTACTTCATAGCTCTTATATCCTCATGTTTTTTCTGTTTAAGATTACTTTTCATGACATTTTAACAAAAGAAAGTAGCTCTTCCCTGTGCCTCCTGTTTAAAGTATCAATCAATTCTATCAGCTTAATTAAATGGTATTTAAATTGATAAACCTGATTGAAGAAGCCATGAGATGTGTGATAGACCTTTGGGTAAATCTTTCCATTCATACTTTCCATAGCTCTCTATGCCTGAGTTCTCTATTATCTCTTAATATTTGTCTAACATCTGGTCTTCTATGGGATTGATACATGTAGTCAGCAGTTTTTTGTCCCTTCATCATGGACCTTGTACTTAATATTCCTGCAAAGTAGCTGTTTAGTAACAAGCACTTTATACTGAACTAGGCAGGAGAATAAAGATAAAAAGCTCACTTTGTAGAGTGCTGAAAGGATGCTGTCTTTAACTTAGACATCTGTCTTAAATCTCAGTATATTACCAGTACTTGACAGTTCATATGTTTATAATCTCTTGCATATTTAATTCACCAGTTTAAATTCCTTTTGATTTTTGTTTTAGCAGAGATGGGATGAGAGCGGGTTAAGAGGTGATGATTCTCTAAGTCTTAGCTTTCAAAGCATTAAATGTTTTTGTTTTGTTTTATATAGGATGCTTCCAGCTCAGATGGTGGATTATTACAACCCTACAGGTCCTCCCCCTCCTCCTCCTCCCCCTATGATTCCTTCAGCACAAACTGCATTTGTTAGTCCCCTCCAGCTTCCTGTGCCACCTTCCCACTCTGGACTGGTGACTGGCTCTACATATGCAGCTGCTCATCCTCCTCCTTCTAGTGGGCTTGTTGTCACTGCTCCTCCTCCCCCTGGCCCACCTCCTCCCCCTCCAGGCCCTCCTGCTGCAGGTGCATCCCTCTCTTCCTCCCCAATGCACTCTTCTCCGGCGTCGGAGGCAAAGCGCCACGAACCTGCCCAGGCACCGATAAGCGACGCACGGAGCGATCTCCTTGCTGCCATTAGAATGGGTAAGTGGACACTGAGCTCTAGGTATTGCTTTTTTATCAGTGAAAGCACTCTGTTTTCCATGGGTAGGAGTTCATGGCTTTTTTGCCAGCTGGGCAGAGTGTCATTAGCCACAGGTACCACACACCTGTTCCGATATTTGTGAGCTATGACTTTGAATCTTCTTCTAACGCCTGAAGCTTTGTCAAGCATGTTCTGCTGTTTGTGTGGACGTAATGAAATAAAAACAGCACTTGTGTTCCTTATGTAAAGTGCCAGTAGATGTACATGGCTTTTGCTTCTGTTTAGAAGAACTGAGTTACCCAACACCAGGCTTCAGCCCGCTGACTTTTAACCAGTGACTGTTGCTGACTTTGCTTAGCAATATGGAGCTGTAGGTCTAATGGTATTTCCAAATACAATTATGAAAACTTTCATTTTCAGATCAAAGGGACCTGTATAGTTTTGAATATTTATCCTTAATATATTGATGGCAGTTTTGGAAGTCTAGAAGCATTCAGTCTCTGAGAATGGATTCCGATCTCTCTCTTTTGTCTTTTCTCTTGGAATTCCTGCTCAGGCAGGCTCTCTTTAGTCAACGGTTTCTGTTTTTTCCCCTTGTTCTTCCTGAGCATATTACTAGAATACAGCTTATTGTTAGAATACAACAAACTCGAAACCTATAATCTCTTGCATTGGAAACTTTGTCTGAGAGTAATTGTCTCTACAGGAATTCAGCTGAAGAAGGTGCAGGAGCAACGTGAGCAAGAAGCCAAGCGCGAGCCTGTTGGCAACGATGTGGCGACCATCCTTTCGAGGCGCATTGCGGTGGAATACAGCGATTCCGATGATGATTCAGAGTTTGATGAGAACGACTGGTCAGACTGAGTATGGTCCGAGCCCAGCGGCAACTACATTAAATACTTGGCTTCAGTGGCTGCTCTCTTAACAAGATGTAAAGCAGGACGTTCACATGTGTTAAGGCTAGTGATGGAAGTGCTAAAATCGAATTGGTATTATTCAGAATGCTGTAGCTTAGCAACTCTGGTAATAATGATGTGATTATGCTTATGCAGATCAGAAACTTGTCTTACTTTCAGTATTTACTGCATAATACTTAAGTGCCACTAAATGTAGCAACTCATGTGCTGCGTGCAAAATATGCTGCAGTTGTTGCACTGTTACAGAACCAGCATTTTATTTTACTTTCCTGATCTTGAAGGGATAAAATATATTTTTTTGACTTTACATCTTATTCTTTTAATTATGTAAGAAACTTAGGTACTTGTGAATTGGTCTGGTTGTTAGTCTTTGAGGGCAGTTAACTATATGACTGAGTGAAGTGTTGAGTTCCATAAGTGTGACTTTTAGCTTTTTTTTATTAGGTACTAATTATGCCCACCTTAGTCTATTTTTAACCACTTCTGGGCTTACGTTTTTATGCATAAAGAATTGATTTTATATAATTTTCCTTTTTATCTTAAAAATGTAGCAGATGATGAAATGTATACTTTGAAGAATGAAGCCACATGATCCAAAAAGAACATTTGGTGAGCAGACTGGATATGTCTGTAACAGTACCAGCTTTAGGTTGCTGGCTGCTTGTTGGGAAGGGGTATCTCTGCTTGGTACCAGATGCATGTCCGTGTTACAAATAAAAGTTAAAATACCTGTAGAGCTTTTTCAGTTTTACAGTAGAGATGACCTGGATGCAGGATAGACGTGATTGAAACAACACGGTTATTGGAGTGTAGAAATGCTACTGTTCTTACTAAGACTGGAACAGTCTGGATCTAGCAATCAGATACATTTCACAAGTATTAAACTTGGTCTTTATGCCTGTAGGTATAAATGTGTGTAAAAAAGTTCTGTTGTTGTTGATTTGTACATGTGTAGTCATGTAGCACATTTACTCAGAACTCTTACTTTGAATGTATTTCTTTCCCAGTACATCCCATGGATAAAACATTGGCAGTTAAAGCAGTTTTAATGGCTTTTGGGGTACTATGCCATATACATACACTTTTTTTGCTCCTTCCCTAGGAATAGTTGCTGCCATAAAGTCTGCTTTGGCTGTCTCTGTTTTCTTTAAAAATAATTCTTTTTTATTTCTCCCCACAGTACAGTGTTAAAAATTTTTGTTTGTTTTGTTTTTGCTCTCTTCTGGACTGAGAGTCAGGCTGCTGCTTTGCCTAATGAGGCTTAAAAAAAATTATTCATAGCAGGGGAATAGCTCTTTCCTTACCAGATTACAGTTTTAATCTTTGTAACAGAAGTCTGTGTAATTCCAGGTTTAAAATTTGGTAAAGTTCCTTTGTTCTGTGAGGCCCTGTTTGTTCTTAAAAAAAAGTATGTAAAATAAAGAGAAATGGAAGGTGATTATCTAACCTGTGTTTACACCATTAACAGTTTTAGTCCTGAGAATGTAACAGTCTAACACGATGTTTGCATGCAAACTGTTGGCTACTGCATTGCTGTTTAATCTGCGTATGACTTTTCAATCCGTGGTGGCTGCCTTTATGGTAGGGGGGTTAAGATGCTGCCTCAGTGTTGGTGTTCAAATTTATCACAAAGTATGACCAATCTCTGCATAGTGGTGAGAAACCACAGCTCCTGGTAATCAGGGGCAGCTGAGGGTACTCATCTCCATCCCAGTTTGAGCTGGTTTTGTCTTTGCCTTAAAATGCAGAGCTGAATTCTGCTTTATTTTGTGTCCTGGAGTCTGAGGCCTGTGTGTCCACCAGAGAGGACAAAATTTAGGTAATAGCCTGATGGTGGTTTTCATCACTGTGTGAGAGATGGCTTGTCCTTACCATAGTGGTGTGCTTGCAAAATAATTCTTTGGATAGGTAGTGCAACTGGGACCTCATTACATCACTGTGTAGGTGGTGAGAGTACTCTCAATATTCTTTTGATACATGCTGAAATGAAACATCTCAGCAGAAAATTCTTTCCATTCTCCTGAAATTTGATACAACAGAAGATATATTTTATGAGCACAAAAGTTGTGTGTCTCTGAAATTTTGTAATTTGTGCTTATTTTAAATAATAAGCATTTAACAAGCAATCAGTTGTGACCAGTTAAGATAGTGTAGATTTTTCAGTCATAGTAGCCAACCTCTTTTTCTGAACCTGCAATGTTGTCATTTTCCTTTTAGTATTTTATGAACAAAATGTGAATTGAATTTAGTGATGTAAACATGATTCTAGGCTGTTTTTATCAGTTTTATCATACTTCGGGTTGTGGATAAGTAACAAATATGAATAAAATCTCACTTTTGAGCCTGTCTTTCTTTCCTTAGATTAGTAAGATTTTGCTGTTAACTCATTGATAAGTAACAGAAATGAAAATATAAGGTTTCCAAATGATGTGCGTGATCCCAGGGAACCACGATGTTCCTGGGATGAAGGCTGGAGTCCACAAAACCAGATTCCCTTGATGTTCTGCTGCTTCTCCTAGCATGCATACGTTGTTCTTTCAGAACCTTGATTCAAGCTCCAAGTTCAAGTTCTTGGCTGGTCTAAACAGGCGTTATTTTCTCTACAGGTAGCTTTAGTTTGGGTTTGTTTTTTTTTTTTTTTTTTCAGTGAAATGCATTAAACATCAGCTTTGCTTCCAGAAAGAACAAGGCAGAAAATATAAGTTTTATTAACAAGTCTCTTCCCCACTTTCTTAAGAAGGAGTCTTTGTAGGTTAATGATGCCAAGCACAATACTGTAAAATGCAAACCCATGTTGGCCTACTAGAAAAATATTTTTAATTTAATCTTTTAATTGTAATCAGATTAAAGCTAGAAGAGGCTTTTCATCCCACTGGAAAGAACTTACATAAACCAATTGTGTAATGTAGTAGCCTAATTGTAAATGAAGGAGATTTGTTTATGCATCTTAGACTCGGTTGTCTCCTGGGAAAATAAATTAATCTTTACTCTGTTCAACCAAAAACTCCAGTCCCTCTGGTGCTCGGTTCTTACTTCTCTCAGATTTTCCTTTTTGTGATTTGAACTTAATTCAAGTAATTTAGAGCAAAGACACTGATTCTATGTAGAAACTGAATATACAAGCCTGCTATTTTTTTGTTTCAAAGGTCCTCTTGGTGTAAAGCATTTCTGACTGCTCGTTGATGGGTTGGATTAGGACTGGTCACTCAGTGTGCTGTGTCTACAGCTCTTGTGGTTGCGTTTGAACATTAAACAACTTAACATGGAACTAAACTGAGCTGGATTTTTAGGTATTTGAGATTTATTTTTACCAAGACTAATTGAATGGAGGAGAAAAAAAGTCTTTATTGTACGAGGGGATGCATGGTGTTGAGAAAAAGCTCCAAATTGAGCTTGTTTTGCAATACGCAGATGGAGTTGAGAGAAAGGGAAATGATTCCTTGGAAAATTGGTTCTTGATGTATTTTTCAGGTATGTTGTCTCTCATGCTGGGTGCTGTTTTAATAATGAAGAGATGTTCTCTTCCCCTTGAAAAAAGATACCTAAGGATACAGCAAATATGTAATTTCTAAAAATGTTTAAAATCTCACTGTAAACTGAACTGACTATAAACCTAATAATAATGAAGACTTCATTAGAATCTTATGTCTGGAAGCTGAAGCTGCACAAATTAAATCCTGAGCTGAGGTATTAGTTCCTAGCACAGGAGTAAAATAAATATTATAACAGCTTATCCAGAGATGATTTTGACAGTGAATTTTTTTTTTAAGGTGACATGACACTTTTTTTTACTTCTGAAAAAAACAAATAAACAGAAATTCAGCCTGATGTATTCTCCTTTGGGAAAGGATTTTGCCCTATGGGAGCCTGAATTTTTAATTTTGAATCTGAGGCATTCCTTATAGGAATGACTACACATATACACAGACACACATGCACACGCACAGAAGTCCAAGGACTTTCAGCATGTTGAGGCAGATCTGCATTCAGGTACTCTAAGTATTGTCAGTGATATACAGGAAATTAAAATAAATTAGGATCCCTCCTAGAATCCCTCAGGCCCTTGTTTCAGCCACAGAATAGTCAGGAGAGACTTGAACACTCTTCCCAGTTCCCTTGTACTTTAAAGGAAGTGGTGGTACTCCACAAGGACTGTGGGTTCCCAAATGACCGTCGTCTTTCATTAAAGTGATGAGAAAAAACAAGTGGACTGAAAAAGATGTCCTTTAGGTACAAAACTGGAAGAAGCAATTTCATATTTTGCTTTCTCTACTAGAGGCAAACAATGTTTCTTCATGTGCTGTCGAGTATCTGTAGGTTTCTCTAGAGAAATGTGTTCTCATCTGTGGGTATCATAGGTGTGCACTCTGAGTGGAAAGCAGTCTCAGGTTTGGGCTGGGCTTTTCAGCTACATAAGAAAACAACTAGGCCCTAAGATTCTTAGCTAAATATAGTAGTCTCTTTGAGATTAATTCTTACTGCTGCAGATAAATAGAGAACTTCTTATCTGATTAGCCAGAGCAGGGAGGAGGACTATGCTTTCCTCTTGGCAAGGGCTCACATGCAGAGTGATTTGGAGATTAGGGCTGAAGGCAACTGTTTTGAGGTACCTCAGCAGCTTATCCTAAATGTGTTGCCTTTCCAAGTCATTTGGCATTTTCAGCCATGTGCTGTTGTACCATATGAGAACTGCCTGCCCTGTTCAGCAGTCACTTCTGTTGCCAGTGAAGTGTAGGTTAGAGGAAGGGAGGCCTGAGAATCTGAGTTACCCTAGTGCCAATTAATACTCAGCAGTCTGTCTCCTTTTTCTTTGGCAGCAACTCTAAACATGAGTCCTACTAACTACACCAAGGGGCATGGCAGAACTCATCTGTTTTCTCTGTTCTTGAAAATCTGGCTCTCCTGATATCCGCTAGTGCTGATGAATTCCTTAGTTTTCTGAGTCATTCTGCTACTAACTTTTTATTTCTCTAATGAATTTTATTTCCTAGTCCCTAGTTACCTTTCTCTGACTTGCTGAATGGCCTGTGCCCACTGCTTGTCACCCTCCACAAACTGGATGCAGTCACCAGCCATTGCAGAAGTGCCCCTTGCTCTCCTGAACTCCTTAGCCCAGTGCTGGCTTTCACCTGTGGCCCATTCCTCTCTGGAAGGACAGGCTTGCACCCTTCTCTCTTGAGTCTCATGCTCCTCCTTTTCAAGAGATAGTTTGTATGTTACCAGCCAAGCATCTTCTCCATTCCGTCCTTCATCGGGATTTATGGTTTGGTTGGTTGGCTGGCCATGGTTTCTCTCCCTTGGGTAGATTCTTGTTCTGTGACTTTGGTGGTGATGGTGTTAAAAGGGGTGCTGTTTCAGGACACAGGGCTTTAATCCTTCACTGGGGAGGAGGATGGTTGTAACCAGGATTGTTTATCGTAGGCTTAGCTTAGTGATGAAGTGTGAATCTTCCTGAAGTTACTGGTCATTCCAGCCATGTGAGGCTTCACCTTAACTTTGCTTGGGACACTCTTTCAGATTTGTGTTTATTTTCTTCTGTTCTGTTTGGGTTTCCTTCCAAATTTAGCATGCTTCCTAAAACTCTCTCTTCTTAGGGTGCCTTCACACAGCTTGCTAAACTGCTTCTGATTGCCAGTATGTTATAAACATTATTTCTGTCTTTGAGAAAGAAGGACTTTTGTGTGTTTTGTATTCTCAGAACGACAACCAAAGTAACACTTTCTAGGCTGGCTGTGAAAGTTTCCCCATAAGTTTATTTCTACCTGATTTCTATTTATGGCATTTTGTTCTAATGAAGGTTTAGAAGTTTTGCTTACAAGCAGTTGGTGGAGTTTTTGGATTGCTGTGAAGAACCTTTGCCTAAGTTCTTCAAAATATTTAATCTGACTGTGACAAGAAAACGTTAATGTATGTATTGTGTGCAGGCCCAGTTGCAGTGTGTGTATCAAAATAACTGGTGTTCATCACCAGTTCCTTGGGGCATTAAGGGTTTACTTTAAAATACATGGATCCTGCTGGCTCATTGCTTCTCTCAGTAACCAGTCACTGATTTGCTGTAACTGATGTAAGCCACCATTACTACATTTCACAAGTGTTTTCAGATAAGCAAGATTGCTGCCTTGTACCCAAAGGATTGCCACCAGACAAGTGCTTATCTGAAAAAAGTATCTTATTTTTGATCATTCTCTGTACTCCCTTCAAAACCCTCAGTGACTATCAAGCCAACCCTCGCTTTTTAAATTTTTTAAGAGCCATCTTCATTCTTTGACATGGTCTGCCTAGGAAACTGAATTTAGGTCTACCACATGCTTTAAGTAAAGGATGCTCCATTCCTCTCCTGTGGTGACCCTCCTGACCTATATTCCTTGCTATGTTTCTAGAATTTATATGAATTATTTATATGGCTTGATAGATTTACTTCCTACTTTGCTGAAAGAGATAAGAAATCCTTACTTTAGGGATTTTCAAACCTAGTTAAAATATACCAAAGGGTGAGGCAGCTGCCAACAGCTAGAATTATTTGAGATAGGAGATGTGGGAGTTGTCTAGCTATAACATTGCTTCTTACTTACTGTGTTAGCAGAGTAAAAGCATTTAAGTATGGATGCCTCACTAAATGGGGAAAAGACCACCACAGATCTGTGGCATTCTTTTGTCTCTTAAATGGGAGGCAGGAAAATAAAGATTTTTAGAAGAGAGATGGGGGAAAAGAGAAAGGTCAAGACACTTTCTGTTCTAAACACCAGAAAATGTTTGGTGAATAACTGATGATACTTCTCTTTGTTTTATCTCCATACAGAAGCCTCCAAATGGTGAGGCTAAGTTTTAGCCTTCTGCCTGAAGATCACCTTCCCTATTTTACTGTCCTCACCTTATTAGCTGCAGTATGCAACGACTTTTCCATTCAGCCATCTGCCTGCTTCAGCCTTTATTTCCTTCATCAGATGCGACATGAGGGTACAAAGACACTGGTGGCAGTGCTGGCCTCAATACCTGATAAATAGACTTCAGCTGACATTTTAAATAGTAAATAGGTCTTTTTGAAAATTCATGAATGTAAGAATCACTAAAGGAATCTGGTGAACTGGGAGTGTTTTCTGCTCAGAAAGCAAAACATGAAATACTCAGGGTGGTAGGACATATAAGGAATATGTGGGTAAGGCACACTTCTAAAGTGCAGCTCTATTTTAAGGCTTCCAGATGTGAGCTTTGCACAATTGCTGTAATTACCAGCCTGCTGCAGGTATTGCTTCTCTCTGTGTTTTGGGCAGCAACCATTTATTCTCACCCAACTGAATGCTAACAGGGATATCAGTGCTGTAGAAAGGATGTAGAAAAATTTGTTGCCTATGATAGGAAGCACATGTGGAATGAAATGGAGAGGTAGCGGGATGGAAAGAGCAAAATTTCCCTCTGAGAACATCTGTGGTCTTGGCAGGACAGAACTGAAGATACAGGAGGCACCATTAATTTCTTAGCACAGAAGTTAAAGGAAATATAGTAGAACTTGAAAGTTCCAAGTCTTGAGATACGTGGCATGGGAGCTGTCTTCATCTCATCAGTCTTAATGCCTCATTTTTTGGATTTGGGGCTCAAACTAGAGGCATGCAGAAAAGGAGAATCCCTGGTAGCGTTACTTTCCTTTCACTGAAACTGCCTTGAGGTTCATGGATGACGAGGTATCTACTGTAAATAGGCGGAACTGCAGCGTAAACATCCATGGCATCAGCTGGCTGGTCAGACCGTGTCCGTGCTACTCAGAAGTGGGACTCAAAAGGGAGTGAGTCTGGAGAGCAGGGCACAGTGGGTGCCGGTCAGCACTAGCAGGGCTTCAGGAATTTTGCTTCATGCAAACTAAATGCCTACTGCTGCAGTGAAAGCAGGTCTTGTGCCGAGCTGCACCTGGGAGGAACCGAATTCGTGTGCTACTCCATGATAGGAATTACAGTGTGGCGAGAGGGAGTAAGCAGATTTGCTTCCAAAGTGCTTCTGATCCACTGATACAGGCGCCAGTGCCTGAGCAGTGTCTGTGCTCTATGCATGACTGCCAAACAGCCCTGTTCTTGTGGCTGTTTACCCTTCCTTGCCACACTTGCTGGCTCTTGGCTGCTACTGTTGTCATCCTTCAGCATCATATGTTGCTCAGCCTGGGAGACACAAACACCTATATCTTTGTGCTGAATGTCTGGCAAAGTGTTGGCAGTAGCTGAGGAAGGCTTGCTAATGAGGGGGTGTTTCTGAAAGCAGCGTGGTGCAGCACCTCTCCTACGCAGCCTGCGCAGCAGCCTAAACAGCCGCCTTCGCTGGAGCTCATCCTTGCAAACGAGCCAAGTAGGATTAACTAGATAGTAAAAATCTATTGGCTGGTAATGACATTTCAGTATTTGATTTAAATAGAAGGCCAGGTAATGCAGAAAGCCTGAAAATGTTTCAAGATGCTCAGTCATCACTTGGGAAGCTCCTGCCCCATGAGATGCTTCTTTACCTGAGAGGGGACCCTGGCACTTGGCTCCTGCAATGCTGCAGTGCTGGCAGGAGACCTGCAGGACGGCACAGGCTTTTGGATTGAGCCTGCTTTTAGTATCTGGGAAAACACAACATTTGAGGTTCCTGCAATTCTTTGTGTCACTTTGATGGGGAAGGACCTGCAAGAAACAGGCTTCCTTTGGCAATGATGGACCCACACTAGGCTTCTGTCTTCATCACATTCCTGAAGCTCTAAAATCCTGTAACAGGAAAATGAAGTGCTGCTCCAAGATTTCCATCACCTGCAAACCCACCAGGTTAGAGGGACAGTCTTTCTGTAGAAAGACACTGACCTCCAGTGGACAAATGGGGCAATCATAAGAACTTGTTCTAATTAAAATATAGCTGTATGAGGACAAAGGAACTGAAGAAGTTCAAGTTACGGAGAAAGAGATACATTCCTCTTTGAGTAGCTGAGTGGCACTATGGTAAAAGTGGGCAAAATCTCAGTGCATATAGAACTGTGCTGACTGCTGGAGGTTCAGCGTCTCGGGGTCCTTGACAAAACTGGAACAAGGTGCTCTGAAATGTAAAACTGATGTGAACCTAAAAGCACTGGAGCAACAAGGTATGACAGCTGAGGAAGTTACTGCACCTTGGCTGAGCTCTCATCTGTAAATGTCCTCACAAGTCCTCTGAGCCTGCCCTGTTTGTGATGTGCCTTTGCACAAATGAAGAAGAGGCCCACAAGGAAGTTGTTAGAGAGGGGTGAATTGCAGCAGCTTCATACTGGACATTTTAAATTTTTCACTCACAGAATCACAGAGGGATTGAGATGGGAAGAAACCTTTGGAGGCCATCTGATCCAGCCCCCCTGCTCAAGCAGGATGACCTGTATCTGGTTGTCCAGGACTATGTCCAGATGACTTCTGAGTATCTCTGGAGAGTGAGACTCCACAGACTCTCTGGGCAACCTGTGCCAGAGTCCAGTCAGGCTCACATTGAAAGAGTGTTTCCTGATGTTCAGAGGGAACCTCCTGTCTGTCAGTTTGTGTCCATTGCCTTCAATTGCGAGCTTGAGCCCTAGGGATGCTGAGCATCAATGCCTATCAGCTAGGTTGCTTTAAATGCAATGCTTGAGTTAGAAATCTTGTGAGTCCCTCTTTATACAGCAAAGATGATGTAGGGCTGGCAAGGGATGTGCTATTCAGCTTCTGGAGAGACATGGCAATAAAAATCACTAAATAAAAAAAGAAGTTAGTTGCACAGCAGGTTTCATCATCGGACTTTGATGGCTGCAGCCGAACTGAAGATGAAACTAGAAAACCCTGGTTGTGCTTCTCCAACCTTACTTGTGTGATGTACTTTGAATTTCGCCATGCTGAGAGGTTTTCTAATGCTTATCAGCAGCCTAATGAGAAAGTGTCTGAGAGCCTTGTTGATGTTGATAAGGCTAATTTTTAAGGATGAGAGAGTTTCGTGGCTGCCCTTTAGAAAAGGACTGGAAGATCAGAGTGAGGTTTTGGCAGACATAAGTTTTCCCACATTCTTTTGTGAACAAGCAGATAATCTAAAACTCATCCCCTAGCTAAGAAGGGAAGTACATTAAGCTACAAGAGCTAATGCTGTTTCCTAAGACTTCAGTGCCCCTTTGTGTGGTGGAAATGAGTCCTAGGTAGTAGAAAGCCTTTCCTCTGCTCTTTCATAGGATCAAAGGTTAATTCAGGCAGGAGGGGGCCTTCAGGAGCTCTCCGATCTCATGTCTTTCTTGCAGTAAGGTTGGATCAAGCTGCTCAAGGCTTGATGTAGTCCCTTGATGCCTCCCCATAAGATGTTTGGGTTTTTTTCCCCAGTGTGTGACAAGGACCTTCATGATGGTAAGCTTTCCCTTCCCGAAGTCCAATGACTGAGATGTGGGTCCCATCGCTGCCTTCACTGCTCTGAAGAGAAGAAAGTAAATGCTTCCTGGTCACTAAGGGAAGAGCATATAGGAAACACCCTCACGGTAGTATGGGGGGAGCTGTTGGCAGCGCCAGCATTCCCTAGTCCCCAGATGTATGTCAGGGGAGAAGCCAGCTGGGTGCTATGTGGAAGACCTTAGCATGTCTATGCTCCTGCTTTGTTTTCTCTCTTCTGGAACTTCTCCAAATATTTGAAGGATTTAAATAGTTGGTAGATGGAAAACATTGCTGTCTTGCCCTGTCCTCTTCAGGTGAAAAGAAAGGGGGTAATTATTCCTCTGGGACAATGACAGTGAGTGATGCTTTTTGCAGCACTGCTGCGTACACCACTCCTCTCATAATACATCCCAAATTTTCCTTAAGATGTTTGAAGAGTGTCTATAGATGTGGGTGTTAATGGGCAAAGGCCTAACCAGATTTTGTTAGGTGTCTTACTGCCTGGAACTTGCAGATAAGTCAGCCTGCTGCAATGAGAATCAATCAAGGTTGGAATGACAACTAATCTATATTGTGAAATATATTATAGAATCTTTAATTTACATAGAGATCAAGCCTGCTTATAGGGAGTGGAAATCAATAGTGGCTTTTATATCATCCTCTGGGTGGAATATTAAGTCTGAAATTCCATCATATCTAAACTGCATCAAGAGATTACAAGCCAATAGTACTAATAGCATAAGAAGAATCATTTTATCCTTTCTTAATAAACTTGATACAACTGCAGTTTCCAGATGGGGTTTTTGTTCTTTCAGAACAAGGATTGTGCTGCAGGCATTATCAGTTTATTAGTATTTGTGGTTATAGCCAGAAGCTTGTGAGTGCAGGTGGTGTATAAACACAGAAAGAAAAAGTGGTCCCAGCAGTCTAACCTGAATTTGAGGGGTAGTTGGTGGGCAGCTACATTATCTGAACAGGAGCCTGGGCTTCTTCCTGATTCAAAGCCCACCCCTGAGCAAAGGGATTTGCCATGGACCAAACTGTACTCAATTTAATGCTGTAATGATATCAAGCAGGGAGTGGATTCAGATCAAACCCATCCATCTCAGCAAAGACCCCATAGCCAGTGTGTTCCTACAGTATATGGTGTGATTCCCAATTCAGCTTGCTTCTGGTCTATGTCTGCCCATTGTGTAACCACAGCATCTGTCTTTCCTGTGTCTTGGAAAGGCATTTCCACCACTTGATTTTTTTTTATTTGTTTTGTTCTTTCCTTTGAGCTGACTGGAGCCATATAACAGTCTGCTTCAGCTGTTCTGTTCTTCAGGTTCTATTTTTATGCAATTTGCTTTGATTCTGAATAGAGGGGAAAGGTGACAATGAAAGAAAACATTCCAATCAGAACACTGTTCCTTTCCAAAGCCATGTCACAACGTGAAATACAATTAAAATTGACTGAATGCCCATGGTTGGTACATAAAATCTTCTGCTGTACCGTTTACAGTGATTCACAGTAGCAGTGAACGTGATGTGCCAGAGTATTGATGCTCCCTGGCTGTTTCTCTGTAGCTTCTTAAAGTTGTGGTGCTATTTCTTCTCCAACGCCCCACCCAACCATGCTCTCTCTTCTTCTGTATGATGAATGCAGCCACTGGTCCAAGATTAACTTTATTCAGATTCTTTACATCACCTTTTCTCCTCTGATTTTCAATCAGCTTTGCACAACCAAGTCTGTCTTAAATCTGCTGTGCTTACAAAGATGCAAAAAGAACCAGCAGGTGCAAGAGGACTGAAGTAGGGGGAGGAGGATGACAAAATCGTGGAAGGAGAATAGGTGGCTTTTCAGGTGAGCTGTTTTAATAGCTTGAAAAATTAGCTTTTTCAGAGAACATATAATGGCTTCCAAGTAAATTACTCAAAACTGATTTCTTTAGACTAAGGTTTTCTCAGAATTTCTTAGGGAATAGAAACCAAAGTGTTGAATCAATTTGGTTAATAATCTTCTGTAATGCAGCTGCTTTTGTGTGTACAGCAAAACCATGTACAGAGAGGCCATTTTTTTTCTGTAAAACTGCATCTCTACTGCAGCATTTAAAGCCTGTATCTACTATGCATTCCTTATTGCCTGCTGTCATGGGGAATTAATTTCATTTCTTTGGTTGTGGCCTATCTAGGCAAATAAAATATGGAAGAAAGCTTTAGATACTGCAAATTCCTTTAAATATATTGATGTTTTATAGAAAACAGATTCTGAAACTTTTTTTTTTTCTTTTTAAGACACAGCTCATTATTTTAATGAATTATTTCTTTCAAGGTAATTACCTTCATTTACAGTTAATTCTATTGAAGTGCCTAGAGTTTTTGAGTTGTACAATTATCATATCTTTCTATCTCTGTAGATGTCTAGCCAAAACAAAAAAACAGGGCTGTCATTTTGATTTGTGTTTGCATTTCGGCTCTGCCAGATGAGTGCAGTTTCTTTAAGTGAACTAGACTCAAAAAGCCTCATGTGAACAGGTGGCAAGAAATACAGCAGACAGGCTTCTTTTCATCATTCTGTTCCTGGATTGCCTCCTCAGCAATGAATCTCTTCCAGGATTTGATGTGTACATGCTTTGCTGCATTTTCACTTGCATCTAGTGAAGATCTGTTGTCTCTGGTGAGAGGCTGCCCCTGTGCAGGGTCCTGGGTGACGACACAAATGTGCCTGCCACAAAGGGTGTACTTAACACATTCATAGCAACATACTTACTTTTCCTGGCCCACTACCATTTCTAAGAGTGGATCCGAAGAAAAGCTTATGTACATCAGAAGTTGCAAACTTCACTTGTAACTGCTGAAGGTCGGAAGTTTCATGGCTTAAGAAGAGAAATGAACAAAAGCCAAGAGCAATCTGAAATGATGCAATGTAATCTGTACTACTATGGCAGAGATCTGAAAAGCTCTTAGCATTCAATATCCACTGAGAAGATAACTGGTTCTGAAAAATCTGATTTATTTCATATATTATGGAAGTGTTTGTGACTATCCTAATCTGAGCACTTGTGACAGTTGCTGTATTACTAACTTATACTCATTTTGGCCTCCTTGTCATTAAATTTAATTAGAAGACACCCTCATTTATATTAACTTATAACTATTAGTAACTCATGGGGCATAGCATTTTAAAGTATCTGGTCTCTGAAAGCAGATGATTTGTTATAATATTGCTGATGCAAACATGCAACAAAGCCAAAAAAGTGACTCGGCATTGGATCTGGTAAGTTATTGCTCTAGGTAGCAGCCCTGGCAAAGCCTGATGAGAAAAGAACACAGAAAGTGAACTGCTGCCTCACTGCTGTGCCATTTAAAGAGGAGGTGGAAATTCCAATACTATGTTTGCTGTCAAGGTATTGCAGGCACACATGTAACTATGGACAAAGGCTGTAGATGGTACAACTGCTATGAATTTCTCTCTCTATGCTGTTCAGGGCTTGGTTTGTTCTCTGTGTGCCACCTAGTTGTGATGCTCTCTGTGTCTGCACTGACCTTTGACATCCCAGACCTACTGCATGTTCCGCATTTTTCCTTTTTCATTAGTTTTTAACCATCCTGTAGACTTTCCAGGTGTTCTTTGAGCTGTCAACATTGGCTCTGCCACAGCTGCTGCTGCTAAGCCATTCAGTGTGACTCTTTATGCTGCTAACTTTGGGTAGAAAAAGATAAACAGGATCAAAGAACTGCCTGTGAAATGCAAACTATTCTGCCAGGTAGAAGAGCAAAACAAAACCAAATGAGGATGTTTTCTAATTAAATGTAATGACAAGGAGGCCAAAAAGCACCCCATGCCAATTCCTGAATCACTTTGGCAGAGAGGAAGTAGAAAGGGAGGACGCTTGCCACAACGGGAAAGGAAGAGAAAACCAGGACAAAAAGGGAGGTGGCACTGCAGCTTGTCCTGCATGACCCCCTGGGCTTTGGAAAGGGTACCTCTGCCGCACGGCTCACACCAGGGCTCCCTCAGAGCAGCTCTGGGGTCCTTGAGCTCCTGGTGCTTGGCTTCTCCTCAAGAGAGTGTTACACAAGCAGTCTCTCATTGGTAGGCAAATCTTTTGGATGTGACAGCACTGTTAGTAGCTGCTCTGGTTTTAATCTTTCTAATCCTAATCCTTGCAGGAATATACATGCACCTAAGATAATTTTAGTAATGTAGTTCCTGTAATTCCTTTTTATTGGTTATATAGAGCTGAGGAAAAGCCCTGATGTCCTGGGAGCTGTACTCATAAAGACAAAAATTCTTCATTTTATTTCTATATCTTTGTCCTTCAAGTGAGAATGTGCTCTGGTGCACCCTCCGATCTGCTACTTGGCAGGGTGGATTAGCTCATGAAAGCTTTTTTGCTATACCAGAGGTATGTGGCAGGTGCCCTATACCCAGCTGGTGTGCACACAGCTCTGCTGGGCGATAAAGCCATACTTCATCTTGTTGCACAGACCCCACTTGGGAAAACACCAATGCCAAACAGGGTCCCCCTTATGGATGGGTGTAAATGTGTGTGTGCTACCATTATTTTTGTTGCATCTGGATCTTTATGTTTTCTCTGTTGTTAGTCTCCACTGTGGAACGCACTCCACGTGGTAGGGATTCTCCACACACCTTCATTTCCAAAGGTATTCAGGGAATGATGGGAGCATATGCCCCCAAAGTCTCACTTTCTACATCTTCCCAGTGATTTTCCTCCTACCCAAAGCGAAGAGGTTTGGTGGCCCTAAAGTAACCTAGGTCAGAGAGACCAGGTTTCAATGGCAGGGGCAGTTTTTTACTGTTTTGTGTGTGTGGTAAGTTTTGTTCTATGAAAAGTTAGAAAAGAATGTTTTTCTTTTAAGGTGAAACCTGGCAGAGTTTATAACCCACGTTCTCCTAAAGACAAGCCTCCCCCCACCCTCCCTGATCCCCAGGCTGAGTGATGATGCTCACTGGCAGCCCTACACCCCTCCAAGGCCAAGTTTCTGGGGCTTTGTAGGGCATATTCTGTCATGTTTCAGGGTGGGCTAACATGTCACTCTGGAGTTAGCACTTTGGGTTTCGAGTGACAAACTGCAAATGAACGGGGGAAATGCTTACCTCGCTGGCTGTGGAGATGGAAGCAGCTGGGTGAGCAGGTTTTGGCTGAGCAGGATGGTGGTGGGCCCGTTTTAATCATTCCAGGTGGCTGACATGGAGATTTCCATCAGGTGTTTTTGAGTGTGAAGGGTTTTTAAAAATGCATGCAATATAAGTCAGAAACAAGTTCTTGTTGCAGATTCAAAACTTGCAATGAAACTTTTCCACAGAACAAAAGCCTAAAAGCAGTTTGAACAGGATTCCTAGCAAGGGGGTTATACAAGTGGCTGGGACAGTGACAAATGACGTGTTACTTCACTAAGGTGGCTTGATCCATTGTCAAGATAGAGCAGGGAACAGCAATTTCTATAAACCCTGGATGTGTAGTATTTTTGCTCTTATAGCAGCAAAATTGTATTACATTTAGAGAAATAATGCCAGACATAATAATATGTAAAATAGTATTAAGGAATGTATATTAGCTTAGCAAAGCACCAGCTGCCACAGAAAATGTTCATGTCATAAACATTAGCACATGATTAGTAATGCTGGCAGTGGCAGGATTTTTTGTCCTCCCTTTTCCCCCCCGTGTCATCAGCATTGGTAGTCCTGGTGACTGGAAGGTTAACTCCATCCAGAAATTGTGCAAGCTTTTCCTTGTGCCTCAGTCCTAGTGAGGAACAGGGTGTCTTTAAGTTACTTACACTGGTTCTTTTCCAGTCTGTGAATAAGAGAGTCAAATGTCAAAGGAATAATGGATCAGTCACCACCAGCTAAAAGGATACCCCCAAATTATTTTGAGAAATAAATCATGGTGAACTCATAATTGTGATTGATCATTCTACTTTTCTATTTGTGTTGAGCACAGGTTGTCTACAATTCTAAGGTGAGGACCAGGGTATGTTGTGACAGGTACCCTGGAGACAAAAGACCCCGCCTTAACTCTTTCAGATGATCTCTTTCAGGGTCTTTTCAAGACACTGTGGACTTGAAATATGTCTACACCTTGGGCTGGAGCTGAGTGACAGTGAGCTGTTTTGGTTTGACAAAGGATATGCTTTTTCGTGGTCTTGGGAAATTTTTTCCACTCAGAATCCAAATGCTAATGCTGCCTTATGCTGTAACTCTGGTCTTTGTGCTGTTCTGGTTTGCCTGCTGAGGACACCCAAGTGTTAACTTCTTCTTTTAAACACTGTTTCTGCCTCTGATATGACATAAACACATTTTGGGCCAATTAAAACCTTTATGTAACTTTAATTAATTTTATTTCCAAAGCTCATGCCCCAAGGCAGATCTTTTTGCATTGTTTAAAATTTTTAAATGTTTGTGTTACTTTTTGTGAGTGCCCAATGTTACAAATAATGGGGAAAATACTTCAAATTATGAAGGGCATAATGTAAAAAGTGAAAAACATGGCTAGAGGTCCATCCTTTCTCTGCCCTTCCCCTAAATGTAGGCGCTAAAGTTGTTACTATTTAAGGCAGCAGATATCAAGAGGTAGAGGAGGATCCAATACATAACATGTAGAAGTTGTGCCAAAGGCTGTGCTGTTACCAGTCATTGATTCCTATTGTTTAACACCAGAAATGTCCACTAGATCACTGAGCCATACCACCAATATTTTATAGGATCTTTTGACCATTGTTTATTCCTCTACTAAGTTCAGTAGTTTGGGATTGGTTCAAGCCATCCCATCAGCAGGCCTAGATGTCAGGAGATGGGGATCCCCCATTTCCTAGAGAGTGTTTGCCAGTGCTTGATCTCTGCCTCCTTGTTATGAACTGATGCTCTGCCAAGGTCTAAGCCTTCCAGATCATGGTATCAACACCCACGGCTGTGTCTCATTCTCCATGAGGACCATGGGACAATTCAGTTTGGAAGGGACCTCAAAGCAGGGTCAGACCAGACTCCTCAGGGTTTTATCCAGTGGAGTCCTGAAAGCCCTCACGAGAGACTGCACAACCTCTGTGGCCAACCTGTGTCACTGCCTGGCAGTCCTGATGGGGAAATAATTTCTCCTGATACGCAGTTTCAACCTCACTTATTTCACTTATCTGTAGTCTCTCATCATGCATCACTGTGAAGACCCTGGATCCGTTGTCTTGATAACCTCCCCACAGGCACTGCTGGGTCCTGGTGAAGCCACCTCTTCTCCAGGTCGAACGAGCCAAGCTCCCCCTGCGCCTCCACACAAGCTGTTGCACAACCTGTGACTTACCTGTATGGGTGTTTATAAAACAAATCCCTTAACATCAAAATGCAGCACAAGGTGATGCTAATTTGTTGAGCAGTCTGATCTCTTATCTTGATGACAATCTGGGTATTATAAAGCCTTTTTAGGTTAAAGCACAGGTGCCTGTATGTTTTATATAAATGTCAAAGCTTCCCACCACTTCTTCTTTAGTCATCTCATCTACTAAACTGGTTTTCATATCAAAGCTCGGACATCAAGATTAAAACCCTTTCTTCCAAGCTGGGTCCCTCTCAGCTGCCCTGCTGGCTTCCCAGCTTCTTTTGTCTCACAGTGGTCTCTAATAACATCTCCATACCTCAGCAGCTACCCAGACCTCTGTTTCTTCTGATGGTGAATGAGAGGAAAAACAGAGCTATCAAGAGGTTTTTGCATTGCTTCCTGAATTATTTTACAATGGTCACTGTAGAGAAGATGAGCTCTCACATAATACAGGCACCAGTTCATTACCCCATTTATTTCTGAAACACCATATCCTATCTGTGATGCTGTACACACAGAAACACAGTCCTGCTCTTCTACTTCACATTTGCTCTGGTTTTATCATCAGCAACAAACCTGTAATCTCTCCTGGGCAGGATTTTGTTTCTAGTTCTGGTTCTCATAGTCAGCTGCTGCAACCCAAGGCAATTACAGTGCTTGACAACTGCTGCCAGGTGGTTTTTAGATGGAGTTTTAAGGACTGTTTTTGACTCAGAAAACTGCAAATGGCCTGTGACTTCTGCATGAAACTACCTCTGCTGCAGTTTTTTGCAACCAATGGATGCAGACTGCAAAATACCTCTTGAGCTCTAACTTCACCAGGAAAGAACCATCTGGTAAAACTCTACTGGAGGTGAGGCTTTTTGCACTTTTAACAGGTCAAATGAATGTTAGGCCTCATAGCTTTTAATCCAATCCACTGACCAGAAACTCCCAGTTGCTGCATCTCCCCTTGGATTTTCACTGGTTCAGACTGGAGGCACATCTACAGTGTGCAAGGGGAGGAGGTGCACAGTGCTCAAAACTTCATGGAATCTGAGAATACCTTTCACCTACCCTGTAACTGGAGGCCTTTCAAATTACCATCTCTCTTCTACACTGCTGTTTGCTTCTGCATCAGCAGAAGGCTGAGGCCAGCCTGTTTTACACTGTAAGCCTGACAACAGGGCAATTTTATGTTAAGCTTTACAACTGCCATGTGGAGATGCACTCCTACAGGTAATACAAGCTACTGTCAGGGAGACATGCAGGTACTGTGATGGAACCTTTTTTTTTTTTTTTTTTTTTCAGGAGCGGACAGTGTTCAAAACTTTCAAGTAAATGTTAAATACACTTTAGTAATTTCTTATAGGCAATAACCCCACAAATGCACAATGACAGAGAGCACTAGTCTAATTTGCCACATTCTTACAGTAAACATGTAGGGAAGCAAGAATGAGGATTAGCAGATACTTGTGTTTGCCACATGCTTGATATGACCTCTTTCTGCTCATGTTGCCATCTGCTGTGAAGCACTTCACACGTTTTTCAACGTTTCTCTGTCCTTGAAAACAATACTGTTACTTTATCATAAACGTACTGAATTATTCTATGTATGGCCCCATCTTTCCATGTATACTGACATCTTTACAGGTACTGAGCTGCTGCTCAGGATTTTTGCTGCTGATTTCCACTGTGGGGGTTGGAGCCCTGCTGACTTCTGTCTCCAAACAGCTTTCCAAAAGGAAGCACTCTCTACAGTGATATAGTATCACGCAAGCTATTCACAGGGGAAACTTCACCTATGGCTGCAACACAGCTGTGTCTGATGTTAAATATGGAATCCACTGATATTTTGACACAAGGGGAAGACCTGTGCTCAGGGAAGTCCTTTATCATATGATTAAGCTGTCATTTAAATGGTGTAAAAAATAACTTCTAAGCAGAGGAAAAAGGAAGAGTCTTTTTTGCAAATGTCTGATGAAGGTGAGATGATTGAAAGGGACACACAGCAGTGTTTTGTTCTGGTTTTAACTTGACTCTACCAAAGCACTGTATCATTTTGTGAAGCAGCGGAAATTATGGAGATTCTGCCGTTTAGATCTCTGGAGACAGATGTGTGTGTTTAATGACTGCTCATTAAAACAGCCTCTAATAGAATCAAGTAGAAGCAGAAAAACACTGAAGAGAGTAGTGAAAACTACCGGGCTCTGATTAATGCTTTATCTCATCTCTGAAGAAGAATGCAACATCGCATGGTAATACACATTAAGGGTATATGTGATGAAAAAACATTGAATTGACATGATCTGGAAACCAATGAGCTGTTGTGGGTTTGCTGTGTGCACACCCCTACCAGCACAGCCTAGCTGCACGCCCACAGGGCAAGTCTGGCTTATGACACATAGCCAACTATCCAGGTAAATCATCTCTCTGGGAGATGCGAAAAGGATGTCTGAGTGCCTGCTACTGTCTGTCCCTCACCCCCCCCTCTTCAAAGGCCCCATGGATGACACAGCAGCAGCAAACAGCACCCCAAGGAACACCCTCTTGGCCTCCCCTTTTGCTAAAAGAAACAGCCAATTTTAGCAAATGCTCGGCGGGGTGCAAAGGTAGGTCACTGCTGCCATCAGCGGGGGCTGCTGCTCTGGGGGCAGAGGGCAGCTTGTGGGTACAGTTACAGAGCTGACATGAAGCTGCTGAATTTGAGACACCCTGAAGTACCCTGTGATGACAGACAAAGAGGTTTGCAGATCTCAGACCATATCTACTGGCAAGGCTGACTGTGTTTCTGTTAACAGGCTGGCTGTGTGCAAGCTGTGGCTGGATAGAAGGCAAACAAACACTTTCCAGACAGAGTGTGATGAATGAAATAGATGAAACATTAAGAAGCCATGATGTTTTTCTGTGACATCTTCCAATACGAGGGAGAAAAACACAAACCAAACCCAACCTCAGCACAGAGAACTCCAGGGACACTAATAGAGGGTGTTTAATTAAATAACAAAACCCAGATCTGTTTTATTAGTTCCCGCAGCAAGCTGTGAAGGGACTGGAAGTCCAGCACTGACAATAAATCTTGGAGCCCATTTCAACAAGAAACTACAGAAGGAGCCAAAGCATCTAGGGAGAGATGAGCTGCTGTTGTGTGGCCCTGGCTCTGTGTAGCATACGCTACCTTGCCAGGCAGTGAACTCAACCATATCTGCAGAGTAAGAGAGCCAAGGGAGCATCTCCAGGCTCTATAGGGACCAGCCTCTCCACTGCAACAGCCCCCTGCCTCTACGTCAGTGGGAACTAAGTGGGAGCTTGCCCTAACTTCTCTCTGAAGAGCAGTGGGGCTGTCTGATCTGCTTGGATGTCAAGGGAGTACTTTTTTGTTGGGCTAAACTGGGAAATTGCAAATGCTTCCTTCTCCTGCCTGATGGCCTTGCACGTGTGGTTTGCATAACAGTAATTTCCACATCAGCCCCCACACTGCACCACCAGTGGCACCACTGGGAGAAGCCAGGTCTTGGAAAAAGATAAACAGGAGCTTGAGGCTGCAGCAATGAATGCCATGAAACAGAAGGGGGGAACATGAAGGCACCTCTTCTTTCGCAAAGGCTAAAGAGTAGGAATAGCCAGGGGAGCAACGGAAATCCTGAGGTTAGTTTGAGATTTTGGAACATTCTGCTCCCACTTAGACCTGCCTAATGCCTGAAACTGGAGTTGTAAGGGCTCTTGCTCACTTTAGTTTGCCATATCCTCTGTATTCCCCTTGTAAGCTGAATGATTTGGAGTGTGTTGATCCTTGTTCTGGAAATTTTAAGAGTGTATATTTGAGCTTGACAGCTCAAAGTGATGATGGCAAACTTGATGTATCTTAGAAAATGTGTTTATATAGGCTTTCTGTCAAGCACCATTTAAATGCCATATGTCATGATATAAATGAAGGTGAAAGCAGCTCTGCTAGGCCACTAGTGGGAAGACTGTGTCCTGGTTACATTAAAATATCTTTTGTTGTCAGATAAATAATGCCTGCATGGAAAGGCCACCAGCTTTACCATCAGAACAAAATAAGGGGATGAAACACTTTGGTAGATAGGAAAAAAGAAAATCACAATAAAATCCGCAAACAGAAAATCCTCATGAGATGATCTGCACATAGTAACTAACTGTTGGTTACCATTAAGTTTTGGCAGGTTTTTACTATTTATTAATTTGGGCAGCCATTTTGCCCTCTTAATGATAATTCCATCCGTTAGGCTGATGCTGATGCTGGGAGATGTGGAAGGGGCACTATCACAGCAACACCAAGATGCCTGAACCATCCAACCCTGCTGTTCCTGGCTTGTTCCTGCTCATCTCGACTTTAAAAGCAGGTTAAAAATGCATTGCACAGTCGGTTCAGTTTATTGTCCTACTTTAGGCTCCAGCCTAAAGTCCAAATTAAAATCCTAATAAGCCCAAACTGATCTCCAAACAGCCATGGCCACATGATTTCAATACTGGCTTCTCCATTACATGAAACATTTATTTCCCCTCCCTATTGTTTTTTTTCCCAACTAATTTTTATTTCTTTACCAGTTTAACAGAGTGGATGGCTGACTGTTTCTAAGGGTCTGTATTGTGTAGTTGTGGTTCATGTTTATTGTAAGCAAAAAGCATTTATCAAATACATCCCAATCACCATTGTGCTGTAGTCCTTTTGGTGTAGTTTAATCACAGAAAAACAAACAGGGTTTCTACTCCTGCACCATGATACCAACTTCTTCTCTAGATAAAACAGATGCTGCCTAAATGTCTGATGTGAGAGATGGAGAGGACAGCTGTGTCTGGTAGAAGTAAACATCACTAAGATCTCTTCCAGGATACATCTGAGCTGCAGGACCATAGTCCTGCATCATGTAAAGGAAGCAGCCGCGCTCTTGGTCACTTACCTGGGTATCTGCCAGTCGCTGGCCAATTTCTTTCAGAAGGTACATAACAGTCAGTCTTACGGTTAGAGATGTAGCTCATCCCATTTATATGCCTGGAAAATAAGCTGAGTATTCAAGAAAACAATTTAAAAGAATTAAGATGTGCATTTTATAAAAAATTTAATTTGGAAAATGAGATGGTCCAACATGTTCTGTTCCAACAGCTTGTCTGTAACAGTCAAATTGGAAATACATCTGATCATGCATCTGATTTTGCAGTTACTTAATTGGAGGATTAGGACCAAAGGCCTAAAAACAAAATCTAGGGTAACATAGTTTCTTGCAACTTTTACCTCCCCCAGTTAACGCCTGCTAACTCAAATCTAAAATATTTACATCCATTTAGCAATTAGATTCCCTCCCCCCCAAATCTGAGTGTACGCAATGGTAATAAATGGCAGTGTGTCAGAAGAGTGAACAGTAGAGACAAACCAAGAAAGAAAGGTGGATTTGGAAGGATACTCTGGCTTTCACTTGGAATTCCACATTCAAGAATTCCTCTTAGCCCTTCTTTCAGAGTTTTTGTACAAAATTGCTTGGTACTTCCTTCTGCAGTGTTAGTAGATGCAGGGGATCTACAGAAATTCAGCTGAAGTTTGGACATCTGAATTTAATTCCCCAGGTTTAGTCAGTGTTATCTGTCATCTTATTGCACTGGAACATACTTAATTTTATATTTGTAGAAAGGATATTGTTTTGTTATTTGCAATATAATGTGAAATTCAATGAAATGAAACAAACAACTATTTCTTTTTTTTTTTTTAGAAAGGAAAATTTATTTATGGTTACATACACCACATATAAAATTAACATTTAACTGAAACATGTAATTGTTTCCATCATTTACGACTAAACACAATGTTGACTACAAAACTGTACAGTTTATATTTAGTAACCAATTCTTACAGCATAGTGCAATTGTACCATTTTATAAAGAAAATAATTTGTGCCTTTTTTTAAATAAAGTGCATTAAATTACTATCTTGTATACAACAAGAAGCTCTGTAGTTGCAATTCAAAGCTTTAAGCTTAAGGGAAATTGAGGCCAAGATGTTTCACTTCCTTTCAAAATCACTTCATACACTGGCAAGGTATGGTTCAAACTTCAACCATGGTTAAATTAAAAAAAAAAAACCTAAATTAGTATAAGAAATAACCGCAGGCCTTTATGTATGAAACCAGTAATCGGTTTTCATATAAAAAGCACAACATGCAGAATTTCAATCCATCTGGCTCCTAGTGAGATGTGTAGCATGAGAACTATCCCCCATGCAGATGCTTTTGCTAAGGCTTTTAGAATTCAGCACGGAACTACACTGCAGTCAGTAGTACCAGGTGTTTACCTGAATCATACGATGTGTCCTAGGAAAAGTTCTCTCTGAAAATTTGATGAGATGAACATGGTCAACCACAGGTTATTTTTAATTGCATGTGGCAACAAAAAATGTGAGGGTCTAGTTAGTAAGCCTAGGAAATTACAAGTGGTTCTACTAGCCCAGGGTATTCCAAATTTCATGGCCTGAAGTTAAAGACCAAGTTTTACAGCTTTATTTCAGAGGCACATTTATAGCATCTTATCCTAACATAAAAATGAAATTTCATTTGCAAACACATTTTCAACCAACTTTTGTAGATTTTGGCTGTGACAGTAAAGCTGAGACCAAACAAAGGATGACTTTAGCTCAAAAGAGTAAAAAGATGTAGACATCAAAATGGATAGAGGTGTAATGTGGCTTTTTTTTGGAAACAATGACAAAACCAAGAATGCCCATTTCCTTTGGTTGGCTCTGGCTGAGTTCTAACAGAAAAGTCAATATTCTTTTCCTCCTCCATACATACATGGGACTGCTATCATCTTCAACATAAAATATATTTGAGCACATGCAAGTAACCCTAGAGATTGCCTGAGTATTTTGCTGCATATGTAATCTAGGCAATTTACCTGTCTCTTCAGCTGCAATAGTCATTTCACACTTTTGGCACAAATCACACATACTGTTCCTACATTCTGGAAAAGTGCATTTTCTTCCTATAGGGACCGGCCTGCATTCAGAAGCAGACTACTGTACATTCTTGGCTCTGGGGTAGCTGCTGTGTAAAAAGCTCCTTGCTAACTCCTAGCAACAGCTTACTTTCCTCCTCCTTCCTAGACTAAAGGAAGTCTCTGCTTACACTGAAAGAGCAATACAAAAGAAAGGAGCTCAAATTTGGCTGGAATGTGATCGAAGAAGGCTCGCTATTTCCTATCGTGTCTTCAGAAAGCTCTGTGCTGAGACGAGAGCTCCCTTCCAAACCCAGCATGTTCTGATCTACGATGAACCCTACAGAAAAGCCTCACCTCCACGCTCTTTTCTCATGAGCCCTCTGGGGCAGAGGTTCAAAGTGAACTGAGAGTTGCTCATATATTGAGGGAGTACATTGTCAGAGGGCAACGAAAGAGTGTTTGTCCCCTTTCGTTTGCCCTTCAAACAAAAACTCATGAATGGGGCACAACTCCCCATACTCCGTGGGGACACAACAGTATGTCCCGTTCACGATGTGGGTACCTCAATTTTCAAAGGGCCAGGCCATGCTGCTTTCATTTGCACACTATAAAAATATCTCTTCCCTGAAAATGTGGGAAGCCAAATTCCTGATAATTTTGATGGGTTTAATCTTAGTGAACACTGAAGTAAGTGGAAAATTCTATGGGCACCATCAGTCATCAATGCATTAAGAGCTCTACACATTGGCCCTGAATCTTAGAAGTCCTAGACCCTTTTGCTAAAACACCATCGAAGCACATAGGTATTTTACAAGCCCTTAAAAATGAATGCATAAAATTTTTTAGATGCTCTAGCATCAGCCGGTGCAAAATGTGCACCTGTGTCACATAACTGTGTGGACTGCTGTTTAGACTCATGATCTGAGCAGCCCTGTTACCAAAGCACCTATGAAAGACAGAAAAAGAGCAAGAGAGAACAGGGAACATTGTATTCAGGAAGATATAGCTGCTACATAGGCTCACGTTTGTGACAAATATCCTTCCTGCATTCTGTCCCATGTGCGGTGAGAGAACACATTCCTGTAATCTCAAAGCTGGCAATGGGGTTTATCCAAATTAAAGACATGAGAATTTGCCTCCCTTCCAAAACCTCTAGCCGGTCTGCCTTTGTTGATATATCAATTCCATTGAATCTTTCAGTGTTTACAAGACTCATACAAGTTTGGCAATATTTTTCTTTAAATGTACGAAACTGCCTCAACAAAGGGGTTACACTTCAACCATGTCAACACTGAAGAAGGTATAGAGCACAAGATATACCATACCATGCATATAAAAAGTAAATTAAATAATCATAATAATTATGTATATATATATTATATTTAAGTATGTAATTATGCTATTTAAAATGATAGCTCATCATACGTAATTAAGCTAATGGCATACCAAAATACTCTAAGAAACTCTCTATGCAGCACATAATATAATTAGTACTTAAACTCTTTAAGTTAAACCTGAACATAGGCATTTCCCTTTAAGAATGAGTTTATAGTTTAAAAAAAAAAATCTATTTTATTGGTACCTCTTTGCGCCTCCATTTTCTAAGGTAAATCCTTGCAGGATGCAGTCTTCAGCTTGTACAGTTTGTATTGGCTTGCTTTTTTCTTGAGAAACTGGGATTAGGTCTGTGCTCAGACCACATGGTACATCATATGGTTGGGATCAAATTGTTGGAGAAAAAAGAGTATTAGTGTAAAAAAAAATTCTAGCAGTACACTTTCCCTCCAGCTTTTCCTCTCCACAAGTGAATCAGACACTTCCAGTGTAAGGCAAATGCTCACTAAAGTTGTTCAATAAAAAAATGCTGCTGATATATTTGAAAGGGGTATAACAAACTATTAAAAAACTTTGTAAATAAGCTTTTACCTAAGAATGCACCACTGTACTTATGAGAGGCAGGTACTTGGAATCACAGAATCATTTAGGTTGAAAAAGACCTTTAGGATCATTAAATCCAACTGTAAACCAATGTTAGTCTCAAAACAAAAAGGACTGTACCAGACATCCTACTACTGGGGGATGCGATGGTGGTGAGGTGAAGCATGAAAAAAACCCATAAAAAACACCCAAGCCATAATCCTATGGCCATCAGTTGAAATACTAATACTCTACACTAGCAATTTAAGGAAGCCCCCAAATATGCACTGAATGCCCATAACTACTCTATGCTTTTTAGAAAGGTCTATGTTACTCAGAGCTATCATATAACTAAATCAGGTCATTAGTTCTGGGACATAAGACTCTTCCCCCTACCTGTGAGGGGGAAACCCATAATACTGTCTTGTTCAGTTAAATATCTAGCATGTCAGTGAGTGTGTAAAAATTGCCTTGGCATATGTAGAGTGCAAAACAAAGGTTTGGGGAGGTGAGGACAATTTCCTTAAACGCCAGTTCAAGAAGTCTGTGATGGCAACTTTAACTGACTGCTGTTGTAAAATGAATTTCACTCTCTCAGCCTATTTGCACAAAATCTCCACTGGAAAAATCTCCCCTTATCCTTCTGGTTGCACTGAATTAATTTGCATCATAGCAGCAGTGCACTAGTTAACTGCAATAGGCTTTCACCTAACCTACATTCAGGTTTGTTTTTTTTTCCTCTCTTCTAGAAGAAGTTCATGTAAGAGTAAGTGAAATGTGCAACTCTTTGTGTGGCTTACAAGATCACAATACTTTTGTGAATAAACCACAGCATGGACTATTTTAGTGCAAAGGCATACTGTTTTCAAAGAAACCTTTACTGCAAAGTTACAGGCTCAGCTGCTCCTCAGAAGAAACAGAAACACCTAATGACTTACTGTAAAATAATCTGCTGGTAGTGCTACTTGTGCATTTTCAATATTTTTCCACAAAACCACTCTTCTGATTTCAAGTGGAGGCACACATGACTATGCTAACAAGACAAGTAATAATCTGAATAAAACATGAGGCGACATTTTTCAAGGAAGGTGGACCTCACTTCCAATCTGTTCTCTGGACACCATTCAACAGGAGCAACCACTCTGCCAGCCTCAGGGACACAAAGACTGCTGCAATACACCCCAGAACAAGGGCAGTCCCAGGGCCCCTCTCAGGGGCTCCATGTGCATTGGGTCAGGTTCCAAATGGACAGCTCAAAATAACCTTCTCACAGGGGATGCATTTATTCAGGCGTCCTTCCTATCCAAGCTCAAGCAGTGAGTATCTGGCTGATTCACCAAGCCATAAAGACTTTCATCTCTCATTATCCACCTAATATGAAAGCAGATATCCTTGCAGTTCACTCAGATTTCTTGTGCATTAAAAGGAACTGCGAATTCTTGGTCTGAAGAAGACAGAAGCACCCAGTTTTAAGGGGTAATTTCCTTTTGTGCCAAAAAAGTATTTCTAGACAGGAGAACTTTCAAGTTTATTGGGAGTCCCATCATTCTTATACTGACAAATGAGGGAGATATGCATGCCTAATTTATCTTTCGTGACCTATTGCTTATTCATGACGTATCAATTATACCTATTCCTTTTAGTCCCTTCCTTTTAGTTCTCTATAAGCAGAGACTGAGAGATCTTAATTTTTCTCCATTGAACATCTCTGGACTATCACTAAACGGAACTAGAACCACTCAGTATCTCAGATAAAGTGACAGAATAGCTAGTGGTTTCTTAAATAGTGACTACTCCGTCCAATTCTTATTTCTTTATTGTACATAGAAAAACCAGACCATGTTTACTTTCTTTTCAAAAGTCGGGGCCAACCATTTGAAAATCCTGTTCTGAACGTTTTGGGGTTTTTTTAAGTAATGAGTGTGTAGTTATGTTTCAGGGGCTTGATTTGTAGTGATGCTATTTTATCCCAAGTTCCAGTCACACAGCAGGTTGCTTATCACCTTGGGGAAATGAAGTCAACATGTATCTTATTTTTAAAGGCTAAATGATCCCTAAGAAAATGAGGTAACAAAATAATAGCTCTTTGGGGACAGCACGCCTGCTAGTTTAAGCCAAAGTTCACTGCTGTCCATTGAGGGACTTTAGCGACTCCAAGATGCCTCAAGGTTGGCTGCTGAACACTGAAAGACGGATGCAGCTGCTTATGTTACTGAGTATCAGTGGTAGGAAAATGCAGCAGCAACAGCAGGCCTTTCAGCTTGCTTCCAAATAGCCTCGTAGGGGTTTTCTTCACTGATACCAGAACCAAGCTATCTTCAGAACGGGTTAGCACCATTTATCATGTCCGTCTTGATAAGCATGGCAAATTCAGTATTTTCTGTTACAACTTGAAATCCTGAACACAATTTATCTACAGAATGCTGTACAACTAAACGTCAAATGATGAAAAGAATAAAAATCCCCACTGCAGGACGTAATTTTTTCTTGCCAAGAGCACAAATTTGGGACCCAAGAATTACGATAAAATGTTATTGCTGTGTAATTCTATTCAGGAACTCAATAATTATAACACAAATCAACCAGAAATTATATCCCACATCAGTCTGATAGCATCTGCTTAACAAAGGAAGACTTATGCTTATTGAAAGTCCTTATGCAAGTAACTGCTTTTTGTTTAAAGTAATATTGCTTCCTCTCTATTGCTCTGAGTTTACTCAGCAGTTCATAGTACCTGCAACATGGAGGATTTTATTGCTTTTGTACTAAAAACATATTTCCCCTTATTGCTGAAATCTTACTGTTAGGAGAAATGGTTAAAAAAAAAAAAAAAAAAGATGACATTCTAAAAAAATCCTCTCCTAAGCTTTGAGGATGAACACATGAAAAACTGACCACAATAAATTTTTCCCATCAAAATATAACCTGTTACTAACTTTGGGTCAAGTGTTTTAATAAGTAAATATGAACTTCAATTCTTTAAACTAAATTACATATTAAGAAATAAAAGTCTTCTGTCATTACAATGGAGATGTGAAAGCTACTTCACTGTACACAGACTGGTGAATCTAACCTCCCTGGTCTCACGCAGGGGTGTTGTTTGATGGGACAACAAAATATCAGAATTCTGCAAGCTGATGGGATTTCTGCCAGTTTCAGAGGGATCCTGGATGGATACCAGCACCTCACCATATAGAACTGGGGCCTATCCTGTAATTCTGAGGAGACAGCAGAGAATTGCTTAATTCTGCAGGGTCTGGAAAGTGGCTGGCTGTCGAGCAATCCTTCTGTGCAAGTGAGGTTGGCAGCTTCATACACACAGCTCTGGCCCTACTCTTAAGAGCTCGTTCACAGGTGTGTTATATAGCACCTGTCAAGTACTGCAAACCATGTTAAAGTTTGGCCTGACAGCTCTGGGCAAACCTGTGTCATTGACTTCCAGTAGGATTTTCTGGCCTGTGCTGCACAGTCTTAATTTAAGAACATATTTCTGGAAGCGACAACATCCTCACTGGAGGTCACAGCAGAGGCTTGGGAGCCAGAATCACGTTTCTCATCTGTATGTGGTGAAAGGCAACCATGCTCTACTCCTCAAACAAGGGTAAATCCCATCCCTACGAGCTAGCTTTGTGGGACTGCTATAATTAATCCTTTTTTCCTCTTTGACTTGCACTGTTCCTCAGGAGAGAAGCTTCCAATTACAAATCTCTCTGCTCTGGCACAAGGAAAAGGTCGGCTCCCCTAGCACTCTGGAGAGCCTCTGTGGATTTGAGCAGCCTGTGGAGTAAGGAAGATGACAAGGACACTAGGTGAACCAGCATGAGAGGATGACATTACCTCCCTCTGTGCTGTTTTTTTTTCTGGCTTCCCCATCACACAGGTGTTGTGTAGAGAAAAACGCTAATGCCTGTGAAGCTATCCAAGAGGATGAGAACAGGTCCGCATAAGCAAAGCAGCAGTTGCCCTCCGGACTGAATTTTGGTCACAGTTGTAGCTTTTATCATCACCATACTTTTAGCAATTTGATAAAGAAGAACAAATGCAGGAAAAAGGAAGGGGGTAAACTTTGCACAACTAACTTACTTTTTTGCTCTTAAAAGTGCCGTTCTACATTATTGAGTCTCCCTACATTATTAATGTCATGACTTTTACTGCCATTTTACTGCCCAATACTTTGCATACTTGAAAAACTGCACACATACATAGCACAGATTTCTATGAAGTATTTCTTATACAGAAATGCAATGACTGAAGTTTCATTAACATTCAGAAGTAGATAAAGAACACCAATATCCTACACTGAGCAGAAGTCATAGTCTAACTCTGCTGAGCATCTGTAAATCACAGGGAAGCCAGGGAAGCTTCAAATTCACAGCTCTACTGGATCATGCCATGCAATTAATAAACTAATCAGATTACAAAGTAAGAGCCAAATATCATGAAGGTTGAACCAAGTAAACAATGGAATTTAAACCCAGCATTGCAACTAAAATTAATTATTGCTCATAAAAACATCTACAGAGCCTTGTTTACAGACAACTCACTCACACTTGAGATTCAGCTTTGTGTATAGCATATAATTCTTAACGTCACAGAAACTTTGCCACAAAAAGCTACAGTCATCCGAACGTCCACATGAAAAGGACTGATTCCATCTGGAAAAATCCAGACCAGCAATGCAGTTGTCTCTACTACCTCTACTATACAGGTATATTTTTTCATGGAACTGTAAATATTGCTATTTGTACATTTGAGTTTGTTTTGGGTTTTTTTTTAATGGAAGGTACTGAAGCAACAATACAGTGTGCTGACTTAAGACATTCAAGGGAAAATAACCTCCTACTGATGCCAGGGCATGAACACATTTAGCTCCCATCAACACTAATGGAAGTGGTACTCTAAACTCCATGAACTGACATGAGGGCACACCATAAGCTTCACAAAGACATATGCCAGGAAGATTTTCTCCCTGACAATCAAGTCTTCAAATTAGAAAACAATGCTTTATTTCTGGTGCATTCTAATGTGGCTTCAGTGAAAGGTTAGAAGCAGTTTGAAATTTAACCATTCATGAGAGGAAGCTCTGCTTTTTAGACCAGAACTATCATCTTACAATGGAGTGAACTGACATGAGTACAGTGCAAAGAATCACATTCCGTAGTGGATGAAACTGCCAGAAAAAGGAGAAAACACTTTTTTTTTCCTCATCTTGCAGTTCTGGTTGCATACAATTATGAACCAGATATGCTCTGAGAATTTATAAACGTCAGTATTTAAAATTACACAGGAGAACAATGAAAACAAGTGCTAGTAGTTTTGACTTGAAAATAAACTTAGGAAAACCATTTCATGTAGTGCCAAATATGTGCTGCAAGCAATTTGGTGATTATTTTATTAAAGATTTTTTTAACTCTTCTGAGAAGACAAACTTGTCTGAGAAACTTAGTGTTTGATCTATTACAAACACATAGTCAAAAGAGGCCACATTGTTTCATCAGTTTCAGAAATTCTCCCTCCCCAGTCAGTTTTAAAATTAACAGCATAGTGATCTCTGATGTCCCATATTTAAGGGAAAACATATGGCTGACTTTTGAAAAGGAAAGCAACGTATATCTTTCGGTTTAACATCCAGCCGGAACTCATGAGAAAATAGGTAACTCTTAAAAACAATTATCAACCTAATTCATGCTGAGATGTGAAATAAAAAGCTGTACAGGTACTTCCTCACTTAGAGCAAATTTGCTGCACTGACATTACAATAAATACCAATAAATCAGTACAACTGGCCATTATTTTGAAGAGCATTCTGATGATATACATATGCAGTAACATGACTTGAGTTTTCTTTTTTTTTCTGTTTTAAAAAAATTAAAGAGGAAAAAACATCCCAACAACATATTGTAACATGCAGTATAACTGAATTCAATCACATAAACAATTTCAAAGGATGTATGCTGTTTCAACCCAATTTTAATTAGAAAGCTGAATGTAAAATCATGGCAAACATGGCAAAGTCTGGGTATTATGACAAAAAGACCCTGAGCAACATTGTAAATCTGTAAGAACACTGATTAATTTGATTTTGGAAATCTCCCTTAAACCACTCAATTGATTTCGGTCACTGGGGTTTTCTGTTCACAAAAAGGTCAGTCCATCCTGTGGTTTTTATCTGAACCCATCACACACCATTTAATGAATGCATCTAAACCAAAGACAGAATGTCTGGAAAGTAACGTGCTAAGGAGCATCCTCCTGGCTGCCAATCAGACATCACTGGGTGATCTTGCTCTCTGAGACAGGTTAGAAGGAATACAGCCACAACAGATGAGCCAAAGCGCTTTCTGTATCTCCTGGTTTCTAAAAGCATATATGACAGGATTGATAATGGAATTGTAGGTAGCTGGCAGGAGGGTGGCATAGGTGTATATAGAAGGATAGGTGTAATCTGCTATTAAAGAATAGAGTGTAAAAGGCATCCAGCAAGCAGCAAAAGTCCCCAAAATAATGGCCAAAGTAGACACTCCTTTTCGGGTGGTCACATAGTGGGAAGTGGCCAGGAAATGGTGTTGCAAGGCAATCTGATGGGCATGGCGCATCACAATTTTACAGATCTGAATGTAGAGCTGCAGCATGAGGGCAAACATAAGGAGGAAAGAGACCGAAAGGACAGCTGCATTATTTTTAGTGAGTGGTCTGATAACACTGCAGGTGGATTCATCTCTGAGGCAGTTCCAGCCCATTACAGGCAGCAGTCCAATACAGATAGATGCTCCCCAGAGCAATATAAGCATGACATAGGTAAAAGTGACAGTCCTCTCTGAATTGTAAGTCAGAGCGTAATACAGGGAGAGGTAACGATCAACAGTAATAGCCAGCAAGCTGCCAACAGATGCTGAGAAAGAGGCAACGATCAGTCCAATCGTAACCAGTTTTGTAGCTTCTGATTGCAGAAGGTAGGCAAAAACAAAATTGATGATCAATCCAATGCCCGCTAAGAGATCTGCCAGTGCCAGGCTGCCTATCAGGAGGAACATGGGGGCGCGAAGACTGGGATTATGGAAAATGATCAGAACCACAATGGCATTTTCGCAGGAGATAAGGGTCCCTGAAGTACACAAGACAATGTCCCAGGGGTTTACCAAAAGCTCTGGCTCAGGGTCTACGACAGGAACCAGGGAGGAGCCTGGAGCTGAGGCATTCTCTGTAGAACTGGCTTCTACATGATCCTGAGGCAGCCAGCTCAAATTAACCTTCAGATCTTCATTCATTTTAACCCCTGTCTTCTTCAACAGAAAGACATTATTTTTAATGTTCAGGCACAGCACTGGACACATCATCCCCCCCGGAACATGCATCGCCCGAGTCAGCAACACCAATCTAATGTGCAGGCAGGCACTTGTTACATAAATGTGACAACAGAAAACAAAACAACAAAAAAAGGCGGGGGGTGCGGGGGGGAAGGTGATATTTAAAACTGCCCGAGATTTTCCACCAAGGGACAGACCGAGGCGCGGAGGCTGAGCGACCCGCAGGGCAGTTCCCTTCAGCAGCACAGGGATGAAGGCACGGCACGGGAGACAGACCATAAAGCAGCTGAAGCCCCCATGAAGCGCCGCAGTTTTGGGTGGGGGCCGCCTGCGGGGCGGCGTAAACCCCATTATCCAGCGGCCACGATTCCAAGGCGGGTGTATTATTTTTGGTCGCGGAGGGAGCGGACAGGATGGGGAAGCGGCCGAGGTGGGGGGGAAGAATATCCTTCACCGACCCCCAGTGAGGAAACCCCGCCCGGGCTTGGGGGGAGGGGGAGGTGCGGGGGAGAGGTGGGGGCTTTACCCTCTCCGAGAACTTACAAACTCGACGCGGACACGACACGCACACCACCACACACCCCACGCGCCCGCGGCGGCTGTTCACCTGGGCTTATCCCCCGGCGGGTCGGAGGATGGAAGGAAGGAGGAGGCACAGAGGGGTCGGCGCGGTCCCTTTCCAGGCGCCAGCGGGACCGGCGGCGCCGCGCGGGGCGTGTGGGGGGGGTGCCGGTGGCTGAGGGCGCAGCGCAGGTGCGCGCACCCCGCGCGGGGCGTGCGCGCGCGCGCGTGTGTGTGTGTGAAGGGGCGGGGGCGCGCCTCGTGCGCGCGCGCCTGCGCAGGTGCGCGCGGGGGAGGCGGAGGGCGTGTGTGGGTGTGGGGGGAAGAGGCGGCCGCCCCCCGCCCGCTCCTCCCCGCACACACAGAGGCACCGCCGCGCCCGCCCCGGGGGCGGTGGTTCCCGCCAAGCCGGCCTGCCTTTGCAGCAGGAGCCGCCTGAGAACTGTTCAGGTCGAAACTGTCCGTGTACTGCGAGGGTGGTCGATTGCTGCTGGCAGGGGCTTGCCCGGAGAGTTTGTGGTGTCCCCGCCCCTGGAGGCACTCGAAAGCTGATGACATCACCATCCCTGGGAGTGTTCCAGGCCAGGGTGGATGAGGTCCTGAGTGACCTGATCTAGTGAGTGTGGCATCCTTGCCCGTGGCAGGGGCTTTGGGACTAGATGAGCTTGAAAGACCCTTCCAACCCAAGCCATTCTATGGTTCTATGATTCTGTGACATGGCCCTGAATGACCTATCGTAGCTGACTGTGCTTTGAGACACGGGGCTGGACCAGACCACCACCAGAGATACTTAAAGCCTCAACCATTCTGTTATTCTGTGGTTTATAACCATGTGAAAATGAAGCATAGAATGCCAGAATCAATTAGGTTGAAAAAACTTCTGAGATTACATAGGGTCCAAGCTATGACGAAACACCACCATGCCAGCTATACCATGGCACCAAGTACCGTTCCCAATCTTTCCTTAAACAGCTCGAGGGACAGTGACTCCACCACCTCTGTGGGCAGTCCATCACGATGTCTATTCACCCCTTCTGTGAAGAAATTCCTCCTCAACCTCCTCAACCTCCACTGGCGCAATTTAAGATTATGTCCTCTTATCCTGTCACTAGTTATACGGGAGAAGAGGCCAACTCCCCTCAGATACAACCTCCTTTCTAGTAGGTCCTAAATGACCTATTCTAACTGACGCTACTTTGAGATGCGGGGCTGGACCAGACCACCACCAGAGTGGCTCCACCTTGGAGACTCTACCATTATGTGATTCTGTGGTCTATAACCATATGAAAATGAAAATACAGTATGAAAGACTTAAAGGAGCGGTGTCCAGTATCAGGTCTAGAGCAGGTAGCACCTGACAGTGGGCTGAGAGCTGGGGCAGCCTGGGCAGGGGGATGCCTGCTGTCCCTGTTAAGGGTAACATGGCCAGATTTACACAGCTGTTACATACTGAGTAGTGCAAGCAGGCTTGTGGCACCTGTAGAGAGTTAGAAACTGAACTTGCATATGAGCCATTGGGTCAGAGCAGCCACACAAAACAGCTTTAGACAACAGATGCATATATTTGTGTGCAGCAGATAGTCTCCCAAAGTCCCCTACAGTCAGTGGATAGAAGCTTCTCCTCTAGGGCAAGTCAAAACAGTGGCATGAGTTGGTCTATAGAAAAGGCTGGGAAATTTTAGGAAAACATTCTTTTTCCTCATTTACATGACTATATACCTAAAGTACTTTGGAAAATCTGGTCCTAGGGGATGACTGGAATCTGGAGGGAAGATTTCCTTCTCCCCTCTTGAGTAATGTGCTCAGTAATCAAGTATGGTGCCATCCTTCATTCTGGTCAACCTCAGTCATTGTGCTAAGCCTTGTGTGACTTTGTTGGACGATTCAAGATTATTCATTCATATTTCTGGTGCCCTTCCTGCTTTATAACAAGGATTAAAAATGGATATTGCCTTGCTGCTGATCACTGTCTTCCAGTTTTATCCACTGATTTCTTATGTGACAGTGTAATAAATACCTTCCTCTGATCTGGACTGACTATATTTGGTGTGTTTTATCTTCTGTCACTCTTCCATTTAGAACAGTTGCAATAAAAATGCAAAAGCTTTTCTTCAAATGTTTTAACATTTGTTTCACAAATGGGGAAGACAGTCGTTTCAATTGAATATTTTAATTTAGGACTTTGGAGATCTGTGTTTATTCACTTAGTTAATTTGTGAATGATTTCCATTCCAATTAAAACACAATACAAGCAAGCTAATGTTTGTATCCTGTATTGCCAGTTTGTCCCTTTTTACTGAGATGCTGCTGTTGTCATTAGGGCAAATGGCATTGACACGGATTTCACCCTGTAGCACAACAGAACAGTTGTAATTCAGAGGAAAATCTCTGTTTAGGCATTGTGAAGATCAACATATGCAAAAATTAGTGACAAGTCATAGCTAAAGAGCTCTTGTACCACTGTTTGCTGACCCTCAAGCTAGCACAGAACAGCCTAGTGCTGGAACAGGAAGCTGAGGTTGGACTGTGCTAGCTTTGGATCTGAGCTGGGATCCCTGTCTGACGCTGTGACTGCCATGGTGATGTACAGTGATACTCTGACCTAGCTCAGGTAACACAGTGTGACTTTGCATAATATTGGCATATCCTGAGGCATCAGGTGTGAAGTCTAGTGCTGTTTTCTGTCTCGGGCGTAGTTTGGAAGTTACTCTTCAGGCAGCCTGTGACCTGCTGGATCCAGGAGGTTTGGATAAGTCCAGGCACATGCACTTCTTTCCTTCACATATCTGCAACTGGCAATAGGTAGGAAGTACTCCTCTGGGATCATGCCTCAGCCATGTCCTGAGTGGCAAGTCTGCCTCCAGGACCATGGGCTGTGCCATGGACAGAAACCCTCTTTCATAAAGCAGTGGTATCAAAAACATCACCCGCTCCTGTGACTTCCTGAACAGTAGGAGCATCAGGCTTTGGGATGCATCCTGAGTTACCCAGCAAGTAAATATGGAGCTAACCACAGAAACAAGCCAGACCTATTCAAATAGGGAAAAAAAAATATCCTGAAATAACACATTGACATACTCTGCATCTGGGACCCTACCATCTAGCAGGCCTCCCTTCATGATATCCAACAGGGTCACATGCTTCTCTTCTTCCTTTCTGGGCACCCTCTATTTTAATCCCTTTGTTTTGATTCCTAAGCTTTAATCCATCTAACCAGAACCAGACTGAAGAAGCCCCTAGTCGAATCACAGTCCTCATTACCTGGAGTTATTTTTCCTTTGGATTTTAATTTTCCGTCATGCATAGTCTCATGGTAACTTAAATTAAATTAAGCAAGTTCATGTTCTAGTAACAACTCTTGCAGATAGGAATGGTTCACTATACAAAGGAAGTGTAAAAAATGCAAATATATGACAACAGGCTCTGTGCATTTTAGAAATGGCTTTTATTAGAATTTTATTTCAGGAGACTTCAGCTTCACATTGATTTAATCTTCAGTGTTACATGAATGACGTTTAGACACTCATGTAATGAACGAAACTCTGCCCACGCACAAAATTGTGCAGTTATTACTGACCTTTCAGAGTCTCATAACTGGTATACCCTGGGCACTGAACAGCCCATTTAACCTTTTTTTTTTAAGCTTTCTTTTTTTTCCCCCCATCCACTGGTGGGTCAGGTGTTGGAAGTCTTCACTCATTTTTTCCTGAATTGCTAGGTAAACTGAAAACAATTAGGATCATAACTAAAGTAGGGGTTATTTAGAGAATGTTCTGGATTTATTCTAAATTAGTCTTTGTCCATTTCCAAAGAAAACAAAGAAAACATCATAAAAAATACTTGCCAATATATATCAATTTGATAGAAAATAAGTCTTGTCACACAGACATGATATTATTACAATGGGAAGATATATTTTATTCCCCACAGATGAAACAGATTTTTGAAAGGCACTTGTCTTATCATGTATCATTATAACAGAAGTGCCAATTTTCACTGAAATACTTTTGAAGGGACTTAAAACTTGTTTTCCTACAACCTCTTAAAATACTAGCTTCCAACAGAGCCTGTGCCAGACTTGCAGTTATTCAATAACCCACAGGACCGTTGGCAAAGAATGGACATGTTATAAAGATAGATGGATGTAATGGTAAACAAAGAAGAAGGCAGAGCATTCAGAAGGCAGGCCTGATACAGTTCAGACCAGGGTATTTTAAAAAGGTACTAAAAAATGAGAAAGAATGCAGGAAAGAGTCACAGAAATTATTCTGAAGAACTGAGAAAATGTCTCATAGCGAAGGATTTATAGAAGTTACTCTGTTCGGTTAGTGTAAAAGAAGATCAATAGATATATGGACTACAGCATGCTTTCACCAGGATTTTGAAGGGCTCTTGAATCTTACAGAAGAGGGCATAATGTCTGGAAGCTGAAGTTAGAGAAGTTCAGATTTAAAATTAAGCTCAAATCTTTAACAGCAAGATAATTAGCCACTGGAACACTGCATTCAGGGCAAGTAATGGTTCCATTTCCTCTTAATACCTTCTTGGAAAACACCCTTATCAAAAATAAATTCTCTATAGGCACACACCAGGATAAAAACTTTACCCAAAATTAGTAATTTAAGTAGTAATTAGCAATTTAATTTTTTCCTTTTTGCAGGCTATATGGCAAGGAGAATTTTCTTATAACTCACAGTTTGTTCTCTTCAGATAAAAGAACATGATACTCTGATGGTCTTAGAAGTTTGAAAAGAAACCCTTTTCCCTTGGGTGCCAAATGCTTTCAGTAGTCTAGGCTGCTCTGAGGAGTTGTCCTTTCCTAGTGGGCTCCTTGCTTTCATGTTTGATAAATGGCTGAGTATTCACAGTCTTCAGAACTGTATGTCTTGGGGACGTTTCCCTGCATACATATCTCATGCTTTTCTTGGTAACTACTGTGTCTCTTTACTGCTTTCTTTAACACATCATACTGTTTTTCTTTTGCCTCTTCTGCATATGTACTTTAAATAACTTTCTTCTCTTTTTTTTTTTTTTTTTTTTTGGCTGGATTATTCTAGAACTGAGGATAGTACTCTTTGTTTTGACTTTTGTACAGCTTTTCACTATTCTTTTATTACATGTACATAAAGAGCTTTCATGGCAGTCCTCACTTCACTGGGAATAAAGCATGAGATAAATGTGAGAAGCACTGAGCTTCAGAGCCCCACAAAGTACTTGAAGTTCTTCAGAGGACCACACAGGACATCAGCGGTCTGCTCACTTCTCAGGGAACAGAAAACAAGACAAGAGTAATAAAGGTATTAAAAGGTGTATGTTGTCCTGTAAAAAGTTTGTGCTACAAACCATTGTGTTGACCATACTTAAGTAGAAAGGCTGGCTTGCAGCTATATTTGGTTGGTCTGGTTGCCGGCAAAGCAATGTCCCACAGTTGTAAATGATTCGAGGCACACTGATTATTCTACTTATTTTATAATGAGATAATGGGCATCATGGCTCTTAAAAGCACGGAGAATATTTCTGAGAGTATTCTGAAAAACATGTTCAGTTATAATAGATGAGATGACAAACTTTTCTGACAGAAGGGCAAGTAACCATATTGTTGTGACATATAAATGATCACATAAATGTTCATGCTTGCACCTTGGTGGAAATTGTGGTAACAATGCTTAAAGATATGGTATCACACTCACAAATGTCATTAAAAAAAGTAGTGAAGTGAAAAGTATGACAGTTCATGACGTGGGAAACGTTAGCTGTGTGAGGAGGATGGATGGAGGGGCTGTCCAGCTAGATGTACTCCTCCTGCAGAAACATTAGCTTTATTGTCTGATGACTACTTTGTATTACATGGGATGTTCAGTGAAAAGGGTTTAACCGTGAGTTTGGTTGGAGGCAACATCCACTGAATTGAGGAGTTTGACTTCCTCTTTTGTGTCAAAGAGGAAAATCTCAGAAATTCTTTGTGGATCCAACATGTCTTTCACAGAATTATGACATGTATAAAGTGATGCTCCACTCCAATCCAAGTAATCAAATGAAAGTTAGTTGTTTTTTTTTTTTTACCAGAAGCAAATCCACTGAAAGAAAAGCTTGCAGTTACACTCTGGATGACAGCACCTTTCTGAATGCTTATTTGCCAATACCAGTGTCGGAGATCCAGGGAATCCGAACAAGTACAATTTAGGACAGGTCAGGCAGTAGCTTGATTAATTATGATCATATTTAATGATGTGGAGAAGTTGGGAGTTGGAAACCATCGCTGTTAGGTTTTAGCTGAAAGGAGTATACTTTCAGTTAGTATAAACTCCTTAGCCAGACCTCTTAAATCTTGAATATTAGCAATGGGTGCCATATATGACCATGTTTATGGAGCAGAGTAGCAGAACCGTTTTTATGTTTTCTGGGAAGACATCCGAAAGACAAGTTTGAATTTGTGCTTTTTTTTCATCCAGTCATCTTCAAAAGAAGGAAATATATGTGTGTGTATATATTCATTAGGGAGTACATAAGTGAAAGAAGGAATTCTGACCAGGAGCAGAAACTATTCACCTCAATTTATTAAAAGGGAACACAGTAATGTTATAAAACTTCCCTAGATTGGCACGGCTCAACTCACCTTTTTACCTGAATTTCCCAGTTATTTCTTGCCTTGGTTGGTGGTCACCATCCTATTTATTTTTTAGAGATTATTCTCCAACTCAGGCCTGTTTGTCTCTTTGCATTCAGACTCAATCTATGCCCTTTAGATTATGATACTGCCTTTCTTGACCACTTGCATGGTGATAGGTCTTGCCTAGTCCCTCATCACTGTGGCACGATTCTATCCAATCTCTAGTGGACTCTTCTCCAACTGGTATCCATCCAGAATGCTGCTTGCAGAGGTCAGTTACCTAAAGGTGTGGTAACGATTAGAAGCTGCGTTTCCTATTAACTGACCTTAAAGTTCACTTTTACTCTGCTGTTAAACAAATAGTAATGGAATAAAGTTACTATTGCACTTTTATTTTGATGTTCTAACCATAACTGTTTGAACCCCTAACTTAATGTCCCTTTTAAAATACTATGCAGGAAATTTTCTTTTGCCTTGTTTGCATATTCATAACGGGGGTTTCTTTTGTGCTGTTGTCCTTGTTCTCAACAGTCTAGGAGGGGAGAGAGTCATGATCAAGTGACAGTGGTTTATCAAGTTACTCTGTGTTGGCTGAGATGCTCTAACTGCCCATGTCCCTGTTCTCATACCCAGCTGAGAAGTTACATGACTTACTTTATCTTACGGTCAAAATGAATTAATGGCATCATTTTGCATTTTTCATGGTCCAAAACTGATTGCATGGGCAATCACAGACATTTGGTGACTTGATAATGGTAATAGTTTGTCAGAGAATCTGAGAGGTTAGAAACTCTGCAGTTAGTCACAGAATCAGATTGCCTAGAAGGGTCTTCTGGAAATCCCTAAATCTGGCTCAAAGCAGATCCATTGATACAGCTGGTCACCCAGGGCCATGTCCAGTTTCAGTGTCTCCAGAGATGGGGATTCGTCTGTCTCTCTGGGCAACAAATGTATGAAGTGGAATGTCTCTAAAGTTAAACATTGAAAGAAAGTAATGAAAATCAATAAGAAATTGTAATGGGTGATATGACACTTTTTTTTTTATCATAGTAAACAAGTAAATATTGCTGGGTTTCTTTCAGTGCTTGAAAATATTTTTGTTATTGTTCCAAGTGGTAAAAAAATGTAATAACATTGCTAGTAACTTTTGGGGATTGAGAAGGAAACAAGCTGGGTTTTGTTTAGAATAATGGAAAACTCTTCACAGTAATACCTTTAGCACAGACCTGAAAATTCAATTATTAAGGCTGTATTCATAATGAAGTTTTCTTAATGTGTGTCATATACGTTAGAAATAAAGACGGTAAAGTTTAAACTGCCTTGTTACATATTTTTATGTCTTAAACATGATTGAAATGTTCATTTATATGAGGAAATAATTTGCTATATTACTTGACATTCATGTTTCTTTTCATGACTCTTGGTGCAAAACAGTTATGGACTCATCTGCTAATAGTTATATGATTTGATTTTGGTTTACACCTTAATTTCTGCCTTCCTCCCATAGTCATTAACTTTTGCCTTCCTGCACTATCAAAAAACCCATCGATCTTTGGGGAAGAACTGTAGAACTGTGGAATATATTGCTGGGCTTAAGTATTTCAGAATAATTGTACTGTTAGCCACAATGATGAGAATTAACTTATACTGACTTTTCAAGTGATTGCAGCAATACTGAAATTTTAAGAGTAGGGTTGTTGATACATTTGCTTTTGGGATGCCCACCTCAAACACTAATAAACAATTTCTTCAAAACTTTTGTAATTTACAGACAAATATGAACAAAATTGTTAATCTGCCTTGTTAATAAGCCTCTATAAGTCTGAAGATGTCTCTAGTGCAATTTCTGATTCAGGAGGAGAAAGAATTTTTTAATATCTGTAAGGCTAACTATAGCCTATCATGAATTATAAACTAGATCACAGGCTTCTAATATTTTACTATCTGGACAGTGACCCAGAACAACCTCTTTCTGTGGCCACAGAAGTGATTAATTTTCATGGCTTATTCATCCATAGAAATATTTTCAGCTAAGATGACCAGTTTCTGTAAAGAGAATGATTTTGAGTTACAGATTTCTGAAGTTCACAGAGAATATATCTATTCACAAATCAATTATTTGTAATGACTATCAGTTCTTACTATGGCTTTTATATGCAGACATGCTAATTATAACTCACTCATATTTTTGGTTCAGTGATCATGCTCATAATTTATTTTTTTTTAGACTAGCAACTGTTCTCATTTAAATTCTAAAATGTTTTAAATTGGTGACTTAAATTATGTATATTAGGGTTGAAATTAAGACTTGAAAATTACATGCTTATTAGCATGTATTGTCTAAAAATTAGGGTATGGTCATATCTTGGAGGAGTTGTTATAATGCTGGTGTTTCCCTAAATGTCAAATGCTTTATACATCTGACATTTAGAAAATGTGAAAGAAAGAGGAATGGTAAAATACGTGACCATAGAGCTGATAATTGAAAAGTGTCCTTAAAAAGCCAGGTCTATAGGGCTGCTACCCTGGTCATAGATGCAGGAGGTGTGTGATTAAGTATATGAACCTGTGAAGATTTATAAGAACAATTGTTATTCATAGTAGTCACATGAATAAAAAATAGTACCAGAAAGAAGGATTGAGGATCAGTAGGAAAAGTGTGATGAGCGGAGCTGGTGGTTCATCATGATTTCACTACATAACTGTAAATCTGTAGCTGCTTGATGTCACCTCTACATATTTGGGTTCAGTGCCTGACTGGTATTTAATTATCCCACAGTTGTGGTAGGGAACTTGGGCTGAGATAGCAATGGCATAAACAGCACAAATGTACAGCTGTTGTACACATGTAACTGAGAGTATTGGACTGCCTTGTCTTACCCTAATGGAACAGCAAATACATGCCCAGTAAGTATAACCACAGTTTCTATTGCAATAAAGTGTAGAAGGAACTCCTGAATACAGCATGTATTTAGAGTCCTTCAGAGACCTCTGTCCCTTGCCTTTAAGAAGAATGAATATTCAAGGAATTCCTGAGATGAAACTGTTGTGAGAATGATGCTTGATTATGATGAAGATTCTATCCTTCAGTCTGATGGTTTGCAGTGTAATTTTATCTGCTCATTCTGTTAAAAATTGCTCACTGGGGAAATTACAACCACTAAAAGCGTTTGGGGACTTCAGGCCTGATAGAATGATTTTTCTCTCATTTTTCTCTCTCTGGCAGGGGTGGAAATACAGCACTTCTTCCCAGGGTTGAGAGGGAGGGGAGGGTGGGACAAAAACCATCAGAAGCAGTTCTCCTGGGAGCCTTCTCTGGGGAAAGCACCAGTTCTGAATCTAAAGTAATGCTGTTCCAGTGCCTTTGTGTAAAATTAGCCCATATTCATAGCTTAACACTCTGTAGCAAACTCATTCACAGCACTGAAGAATCTAGCCTTGCTTTTTTTATCTTTTCACTTTGTTTAGCTCTGTTTTTGACAATCTTGCTACAAGGGCTGCTATAATCCTTCAGGTTTCAGCTGAATCCGGGAGAACTGCTGTACGTGCCAATAACCACTCCAGAAATGGCCTGAACAGAAGCTATAATAATCCTCTGTCCTCATTTATGGATGAAATGACTGCTACAATTCTTCTTTCCATCTTTCTTTCTGAAGCGCTGTGGCACAGTGATGGTTTATAGTGCACGAAACAGGACAGAAGACAGCTAAGTGGCCAGACGAAGGGGTACAATGCTGACCAACTGTAACGTGAGAAGGTTTTGAATTCCTGTGTGGTGGCTATTGTATAGAAAAAGTAAATGTACCTTTGCTTATGTCCTTGCAACTCTAAAGTTCCTGTGGCAGAAATGCTGCAAGCCATGAAATGGAAGCATTCTAGCTTAAGTATTTCTTCTTCTTAGATGTTTTTGATTAGTTCTATGGATATTCATTGTCAGCTTGAGACCAGCCTGTCTTTACATCATTACCTTGTGTGCTAAGCAGGACAAGTTGTGAGTACAGGAGCTGACAAACTCTGAGATGCAGACACATTATATATCATATACTCAGAATGGATCCACTCTGAGTAATGAATCCACTGGCAGGACCTTGAAGTTGTTATTGCCTCTACTTGTCATAGCATGATGGTAAATTCAGATAGGTATGTTGCAGAAGACCACATTTCTTATGGGTTAGAATCTCTGTAATGTTTTGGCTGCCTATTCTGGTGTAAGGGAAGCTTTTTGGGGAAATTTGGGATAAAATGGGTTTAGCATGTCACTGAGTCAGGTCTCAGTGACCTACAACAGGTTTCAAAAAAGCTGTGGTTTTATATGATTGCTGAGTACACAAGACAGGGAGCTTGGATCCACCATCTGGCAAATATGAGGCATGTATGCTGGTCTGAAAGGTGCCCTGATTATGACTGTAATTAGCTGCTTGAAATGGGCACTTGGAAATGTGACAAACGTTGTGAGACAAGAAGATATAGCAAGTGCCTTATTAAGCAAAGCAGTGAGTTAGAGCACATGCTCATCCCTGATAATAGGCTGATAATGAATAGGAAAATATGTGATATGATGTAAAGAGGAAATAAATACATATACAATAGAAGCTGGAATGTGCAGTTGGTTGCTGTCAGACTGCTGAAGGTTTCCAACTCTCAACCTCCATTTTGATTCCTAAATTGCTACACTTTTGTATTCTTCTATAAGTAACTAATCTGGCCTTAATTTTAGTCTTTATTTCAGAATTCAGATCTGTGGCTAGTGAAAAAGGAAAATTCGGACCACTCAGTAGTTAGACAAGAGTTGGTAGGCACTCTATTTATGAGAGAAAGAGATCTATCAACCAGTAACTGACCCAGTATATTTTTCATTTATGCCTGGAATGTGTTTACTTGATTTTTGTTTTTCTGGTGGTTTTGTTTGTTTTGCTAAGTGCAACCTTCTGGATAGGTGTATTAAAAAAAGATGAATATTACATAAATCATCAGTACTCTTATATCATTGTTTAACCCCAGCTGGCAACTAACTAATCACACAGCTGGTCCCCCACTCCTCGTCCCTGCAGCAGGAGGGTGTGGAACAGAATTGGAAGGATAAAGTAAGAAAACTTGTGGGTTTAGATAAGAACAATTTAACAATTGATATAAAATAATAATATTAGTATTTATAAGTTGTAATGAAAAGAAAGATATTAAAAGAAAGAGATATAAATAAAACCTAAGGAAGACAAGTGATGCAAAATGAAAAACAACTGCTCACAATCAATGACCAATGCCAGTTCCCGTGCAACAACCTTCAGCCAACTTTCCCCTTGGTTTATATGCTCAGCATGACACCATATGGTCTGGAATACCCCTCTGGTTAGTTGGGGTCAGCTGTCCCAGCTGTGTCCCCTCACAACTCCTTGTGCACCCCCAGCCCACTTGCCGGTGGGGTGCTGTGAGAGGCAGAAGAGGCCTTGACTCTGTGTAAGTGCTGCTCAACAGAAACTAAAACATCCCTTTGCTATGAACTGTTTCCAGCACAAATCCAAAACACAGCCCCATACCAGCTACTGTGAAGAAAATTAACTCTATCCCAGCCCAAATCAGCACATCTTAATGCAAATGGTTAAAACACACTTCATCCATTTTCAAGATACAAATGTTGCCCACTACAGTGAAACCTCCAAGGATACACCCACTGGCTTGTACTATTTATGAGATATGTATTATTTATTTGACCTAAATATTCTTGTATGCCTTTCCATCATGTGAAAAAAAAAGCACGAGAGATCGTACAGCCAGTGTGTTGACAAGATGCCTGGAACTACTGGTCTAAACCATAGGAACACTGTGCTATGATTTTTTTTTTTTTTTTTCTGCTCTGTAGCTGCCATGGCGTAGTTGTGATCAGTTCCACAGACTGATTTTTCTTCTGGTCTTTTGTTTCACTATTTTGACATTTCATTGCCTATACAGTAGGTGAACTACTGTTACCAGAGTGAAGCAAAGTTTGGAATGTATTTATTTTAAAGTATTTCAGTTCCTCTTTAAATTAGTAGATGTATGAGCTGGCTTATTAGAAATGAGTCAATCTGAATTATTTCAGAATAAATAAAAATATTGAAAACCAGCCAGGTTTGGTAAAGAAAAGAAAGGAATCTTCCTCATAGGTTTCTCAGCTGTGCCACAGCATACAAAACCAAGCCCACCAGAAACCAGAACTTTGCCTGAAATTTGTAATTTCAAACAGTTATTGGTTACTGTCAAACAGTTGTAAAAGTGCAATAAATAAAATCACTCACTATGTTAAACCCAAAACACTTTGGCTGCAACTTGGTTTCCAAAATATGGAATACATTTAATACTAGTTTGAATATACCTATGGTTTGGACACCCCATTTCATTCTGTTCTAAACACCTGTTTTTATTTAGGTGTACAAGATGAACCTCAATTCTGCACTTAGCTTTACACTCCAGACAGTTCCACTGAAATCAGTGATAGCAGTTGATTTTGAGCACAATCCACAGTATCACACCTCATTTCTTCTGGAAAAAAAACATTAGGGAAAAACTACAGTATAACTAGCCAAACTGATGTGAATTCTGTAAGATGACTGTAACACACTTAAAACTCAAGTGTGCTCTTGTAGATTCATTCTCTCCTTTCTCTTTGGATGTTAGCTCATTTCTCCTGCCCTTGTGTTACTTGAAAGCTGACACATTTCATGTAGAAACTTCAGGAAAGATTTGTGACAGGGCAATATTTCAAGGAAACAGAAGCGAAGTAAAGGAAAACAAGTAGAATGTCCAACAAACGAACCAGATGGTTCCTTAAATATGCATTATTAGTTCATTTGTTGGTACATTTTAGTCCAAAAATCCAAGCTGGTTTTTGACCTTACTTTCTCATTTTCTGTTCTAGTGGATTTAAAAGAAAAAACAGCTCAATGATCCATCTGTATGTCTGATGACTTGCTGCATGCAAGTGTAAAAAGTTGTTTCTAGCATTCAACCTTGTCACTAGTTTTACCATTCTTCTTTGTAATATTTTTTTCATACATCATTGCACCTATCAAACAAGGTACTTTGGTCTGTATCTGTAATAATATATTGTTATTGTGTTATAGAATTAGTGATAGATTAAACTCATTTTGTAATTTCTTTATTGCGTCAAATCCATCAATGAAGATTTTTAGCAAATACTCATTTTAGTGTCTTGTCCACTATTTTATATTACTCAGTAGTTAAGATGTGGGCTTGGCTTTTGAGAAATACAAGCTCAAAATCATGTTTTCCTGCATACTTTCTTTGTAATTTAAGTCCCCATGCATGGGAACAAAGTTAGTGTCTTGTATCCTCCAGCCATCCAGTTTCTCTCTGTGTATAGTTTAGGGTTAGATAATCCCTGAGTGTAATTTCAATTTGCTTAGTTTAGAAAGACCAGTCACTTTGAAAGTGCATGCTTCTCTTTCTCTTCATGATGGGGGGAGCCAAGGTCACCGCGTTAGATCAAGAAACTTAAAGACCACTGAGGTGAACCTCAGTCTTTCAGTGTTTCAGCTTCTCCTCTGTGAAGCAAACGTAGCAGCATCACTGTACCTCAGGAAGCTGCCATGTTAATAATTATGAGATATCAATGAATCATAATAGAAGTTATATGAATATTTATCTCATGAGAAAATGAGAGCTTCTATCTCCATCCAGTTGGGACTTCCTTGTAATTTTGCATTTTAGCAAATATATTTTTGCTACAATTTTGTATTAGAAAGATTTTTGTGTATAGAATATTTTTGTATGTAGAATATTTGTACAGGCTTATTTAAAACCCAAAATGTAGTGGTATGCATTTTACCAAGATTATTAAGGAAAGGACAGGCCTTTAAACTGTCTTACTGCACCTTAAAAAACAGTCAGCAATCCATCTTACAGGCATCCCTGTGAAAAGTTCCAGTGTGAGAGGCCATAGCAAAGAGGGATTTGAGACTTGCTAAATACTGTGTGAAGGTTTTGCTCTTGACTGTGTAATTTGAAGGGCATCTTGCATTCTGGAGTTCCATTTCCAGCAGTGAATGTAGTAAAATACAGGCAGCTTGAATGGACTGTGATGATCTCATACCACTTCACAACAGAGAGGAAGCTGCATAATCAAAAGTGTGTTAAGCTGGAGGGAGTTACTTCAGAAAACTTTCCTAAGTTTATCTGATCTCTTTTTTCTGCTGCTAAGACAGTGCACGGAAGATGACTCAATGAAATGTCTCTGTATGAATCATTATAGCCAAGGAAAACAATACATGAAGGGGCAAAACCGATGGTAACCTTCTGAATCTTTCTAATGGGGTGTGTTGCTGTTCCATATAACTTTCTCTTTGCGTATGTAGGGGTGGATCTGTGGTAAAGTTGGGCTGTCTGAAGCTGATTCTTCCTCCAAATGAATAGTACAGGCTGTGTGTAGAGGGTGAGTACTGGTGTGGTGTGCTTCACGGGTGAGTGCACTCCTGCATATGCTACAGCAATCCCAGTGTTATGTCAGTTAACATTATGTCACTCCTTGCTCTTTTTTTGTCTTATTGCAGCTCAACAACTGGTAAGTTCAGAATTAATGTGCAGCAGTAACTCCCCATGGAGCAGATATTTAAGGCCAGTATTTCAGTATCAGAATCCCATAGGCACAAATTAAAGCCAATCTCTCCTTGCAAGATTTACAGCTCTCTTTCTGATTAGGAAGAGCCAGACATTGTTTCCTGGAATGTCAGTTTTGTTACAGCTCACTAATGGATGTGACACGAATTAAAGAAAGCAGAAGAGACAAAAGCATTAGTGTTTTAACTTTAGCAAAGCTGCAGGCAGATATGTATTTGACCCTAGGTGTTGCATTTTGGATACCTGCAGAGAGTAATACTTTTATTTGTACCAGTAGCTTGTAGAGCACTGTCTGAAGTTTCACTTGGTTAAACAAAAGAGGAACATTTCTTCATTTTAGGACTTGGATATAGGAAAAGGATCCCAATACATTTTTTTCATAATCCCCTTGTTCTCTTCACTTTTCCTTTTTTTACCTTTGCTATGTAACACTGTGTCTTGTGAGCTACTATTTAGTTACGAGGAGACAAGATGTACTTTGCTCCAGATGACTGTGAGGAAAATCCACATAAATGCTAACTGTGGAGAAGAGAGGACTGGAAAAAAAGTAACTCAGAGTCAAGCTGTGTAACTAATGTCCATATGAAACATATATAGAATTAATTAAACATTAAAAGAGAAGACTAAAAGCTGCCAAGTGGGTTGTCAAGTAACAAAAGATCCAAGAGGCCAACTCACCAACTCAGTGAGTGAGGGTAACCTCCCTGATCAGCTAAGAAAGAGATTATTTTCACTGCCTCCTTGCTACTCTAATGCATCTCAAAAATCCACAGAGTAAAATCTGCCCAAAAGCTTAATTCTCCCTCCTGTCAGAACTTTTTCAGATTCTGCCTTTCATATGTGACCTGAGTCCTCCCTCACCCAGCCACTGTGGCCTTAAATGCCTCCAGACTGAGCTCTGTTACGTAGTCTAGCTGAGCATACCTAGTACATAGCCACATGAACAGAACTAATGATCAGGTTTATAAAAACCTGCTGCACTGTCATCTCTTCCCTTCTCACACACACCACCTGTTCCCTGGCCCATCTGGTTTTGGGTGTTTTTTCCCCCAACCATCTGTTACACCTTCCACTGTTTTCACTGGTAAGCCCTAAACTCCAGCATTGTACAGCAGCACAAAATGATTCCTGTCAGCACTGAGGTATTAATGAAGTTAGCAATAGTGGGATAATAACAGGACCCTGGCCCAGTACAACTTTTACCCGAACCAGCTGAACACACTTATCTAAAGGAAACAAGCCTGCTATTCCAGCATTTTATGTATTCAGAATTTTTATTCATGACACAATTAACCATTTCTGCCATTACAGACAGCGCTGGACAGTTTTATTTGCACAGCAGTATATCTTTCCTGCACTAATGGGTAAAGCACTGACCCCTTGGTAGGTAGGAGCAGACAGGCTTGCTTATGCTCTGTAGCGGTGGCAGCTCCCTGCAATGCTATAATAAGCATGCTGTGACAACCAGTAATGACACCAGCCTGAAGACAATCTGAAAAACACTACAGTAGTGTTGAAGTGAACAAAATATTTAACCCTGCAATCTCTCTATACATAGCACTGGACCCACATCTGACTGCTTGGTGGAAGCAGAACCCCATGCAGGTGCTGCAGAGGGCTGAAGAAATCTTCCTCTTTTGTTTAACCAAGTGAAACTTCCTGAAGGGTAAGAAGGAAACAATTCCTACCATAAATGAGCTATGAGTTATATTTCAAATAACATTTTTGATTATGCTTTGCACATCTGATCCTCCTGCTGGTGGGAGCCCAGGAGCCTGTAAACCTGAAACCAAGCAGTTCAATGTTCATTGAGTGTTTATTGTCTGTTGTTTCATTACATTGTAGTTTGTTTACCCATTATCTAACAGTAAATTAAAAAGGTGAGAAGTTTGCTGATTCATACTTTCAAATGTACAGATTTTAAGAATGTAGTTATTGACATACTGCAGAATAAAATAAAGAAGTCTGTCAATGATGAAACTGCTGCCCTGCTCAGACAGCAGTAAAAAATGCAAGGACAAAGCCTGCAGCTCCAAATTTTTGAAAGCATGACTCGCACATTTGAAGCTCATAAAATTAACCTTCATAATACAAAGTGATTTTTTAAAAATTTAGTAATAAATTGTGTTTATCTTATTTGCCCTCTGTCTTTGACCCATTAGAATTCACAGGAACACCCAGCCCATGTTTGTAACTTATTTACTCTGTTTTCCATATACAACAGTGCTACATTATGTCTCTGAAAGTGCTGAAATTATGTCTCTGTTGAAGTCTCTAAAAGTATCTAGCTATTTAAGTGTTTTACTATCACTTTTTTTCCACAGTAGATACATGACTAAGGATTCTGAGCCCAACTGACATTATTTTAAAGGTGATTAACTGAGGCAGAGAGAAAAAACCCATGATTCTCTTTCTTTTTCTCATTAGCTGTAGTTGTGACTGTAAGCTGTACGATGCAGAGGACTGTCTTCATCTATATTGCACTGTGTATAATATAATGCTACAGGGATATAAACAATGATATACAAATTCAGATAACTAAGCAGCTGCCTCTACCTTTGCTGCTTTGAGAATTTGAGATCTTGTCTTTAGTAGGGGAATAAGGGAGACACATAAAAATTGAATCCTTTTGTTGTTGTTTTTCTGAAAGGAAGATTTGTACATTATGTTTAAAAGATATTGTGATTATTAATTTCAGGAGAAATTAAATTGTGCATAGCTCAATTTGAAAAATTGCTTCTTTAGGCATCCAGAGTACCAATGCCAATTTCAGAAATGTTGCTGGTGTTTGGGGAAGTAAGGCAAACAAGCAGAAAACTCCAACTTATACTGTAAGATACCCAGAAGACAAAATGAAAAAAAAAAAAAAAAAGAAAACAACCTAAACCTCAGATATACAGAAGATCCATAAGCTGCTACAGAAACAGTCTATTTAAAGTGATCAGATTTTGTAAATAATCCAGCAAATTCTGGAGTTTGCGTTTCCCTGTCTATTGTTCCCATGAGACTTTGCTTCCTTTGATCTCTGCTATTGTATGTAGTCAACTTGAGTAACAGTGCCAGTGTTTCTGTTGAAATCCATATGACTTGCCAGCCAGTAAGATCCAACATTTTTAAGAAAGAAAGACATTTTAATTTGTGAAAGGCACGTCCCAATCACTTGAAACATTACAGTGAAAAAAATCCAAAGCTTTAATCCAAACAGCTAAATAACAAAAGCAAAGTGCTGGACCTTGAGCTGGATGTCATTCGCTCCAGATTTGTTGAACCCTCATGCTGGCTGCCAGGATAAAGATGTGATGCATGTTTCTGTTTATGTCTCTGATTTTATTTGGTTCTTTCTATGTTTTTCCCTCTGCAGGTTTGTTCTTTAACCTAAACATTTTTCAAAAGTAAGCAAATATCTGCAATAGTTATTTTCTTCTTACTGAAAACATTAACTAGATATATATGGTGCACAGGCTCTGATCCAGCGCAGGCTCAGGTGGGAATTGTAACCAGGTAATACTGTAAGCTTTGAAATAAGCTGTTTTGAAGCACTGAGTAGTTGTAGAAAGAGGTGTAGCAGGTACAGAAAGTGGTGCAGCAGTAAAATATTTTTGAACTTTAGTCTTGAAGTTAATTCACAGGTTGTTCTCAGAGAAGGCACTTCACTAAAATTTCAGTGTACTTCTAAAATTCCTATTTTGCTGTACCAGCCTTCAGATAAAAAGAAGAAAACAAAAGGAGAACAAGCAGGGTTTGTTTCCCTCTCCCTCCCCAGTATGTTTATGCTTTTATTGGTGGTGAGCTGCAGGTCCTGTTTGGCATGACAGCTTTTTCTCATTTTGAGTCAAAGACCTCAGAACTGCAATCACACTATCACCTGTTATCTTCCAGCCTCTGTGAACCCTCATTGTCCCCACTCCGCTAAGATATATCTGCATAATTTTTCTCTCTATGCTCCCTCCTTTCCTACCCCTGCCCAACCACTAAATCACAGCCAATGATGTCTTCCCACTCCATGGGTGCTTCCCTGGGCCCTCTGCCAACCAACGCTTGCCAGACCAGTGTCTATGTACACACTGGCAGGCTGTCCTTCAAACTAGAGGGAAGTGGGAAATTATAGAAACATGCTTCCAGCCATCCACAGCCTGTGTCTATATAGGGCCTGTCAAATCAGTCAGTAAAATACTACGGGCACAAGCAGGAGGAAAGTGGGAAAGAAATGACCTCCTATCAGCTGATATGCAGTAACTGCATAACCTCAGTCTGTGGCAGAAGGAAATCACAGTCACAAGTCTTTCCTTGCAGATATTTAACAGCATCGGTGCAGGCGGCCATTGCAGGGTAGGTGATACACGGCAACTTGTCACTGCATGGCAATTTGTCTGTGTGTCCTCCAAGTTCTGCTGAAGACTAAAACCAAACTGTATAGTGACCAAGTGAGCCCTTGGAATGGCTTTCTCAGTTTTCCTAATTTTTTGTGCATGTCCATGTCCTTCAATCTCAAACTCTTGTTTCCATCCTAGTGTTTGCAAATTTGTCACCTAAGATCATTTATGAAACTTTCAATCTCCGTATACAGAGCTTGAAGGGGATTGATTTCTTTTTCTAGTTTCATATGTGGTGCTGAAGTCTTCTGTGACTATCTTGGCACTCAGAACACAACAGCAGCTCTCTATAGTAAAACATCTGAAGGCCTGATCTTTCCCTCTGAGTACTGAACTTTTATTAGAGATCCCAAAGAGCTTTAGTAAACCTGTTTTCAAGCCCTGCCAGAAACATTAGCTCACTGCTCAGTTTCAGTACCCAGCAGGATAGGCCGGTGCCTGCAGGCAATGTACCAGTGATATCTTAGTGCAAAGTAGCAAATTGTGCTTTAGCAGCAATTATCCCCTTAGCATGCTTTGGTTCACATAAAAAATTGGTTTTGGAGTACACAAATTGAATTCCCTTTAAGCATAACTAAACCAGAGATGCCCTCCAGAAGCATCTTCGTGCGCTGCTGCTGCTTGTGGGGTGGTATGTAGGTGGCATGTGGCTGTTTCACTCTGTGAATCCATTCCTTTTGCTCCTCAGTATGCCACGTGTAGGCATCACTTGTTATCTGTACAGCCAGTAACAAACCTTCCTAGAGGTTTGGAATATAATTTCTTTTCAAGTTACAACTGCAAACCCAAAGGTTTAGAGAAGTACCTTAACTGACAAAGTCTTAACTGAGAAGTCTGATCCACAATATTTAACGCAAGTATCCCATTCACCGCCACCTTAGGAGAGAAGGAAAGAAAAATAGCACTATTGTTTTTTTGTAGGAGCTTCGTCATTAGTACTGCTGAAGTACTATGGTTTTTCCAGCCTTAACTCTGCTCTGACTGGAAGATTAATCAGAATCTTATAGGTGTTCTTCAGAGACTGAATGAATAGATTCAGACCTTATGATAAATGAACCTTTACCACAGGACAAACCTGTGGAACAAATCAAGGAAATAAAGGGTGTCCTCTAAAGTATAGACTGAGTAATGGTCTACTGAAATCAGCTTACTGTTGCATAGATTCTATAAAGCTTACAGTTTCACCTTGAAGCCATGTTATTCAGTCTTGTTAATTTTAGTTAAGTTCCTAGCTCATAGCTAGCTTGCCAGTGAGCTAATTTGTTCTTTTCCCATGTCCTAATTATTTTTCAGTCACCTGGAAACTCCGCAGTTCTTTCCAAAATCTGGCAATAATGTTTGCTGCGTTTCATCTTTCAGCATCTTATTTGTCTATATTGATATTATTTTGACATTTTTCTTGTTGTGTAACTTACTCTTCTTTGATATAATTTTGTGTTTTCCTGAAAGTATCAGGCATTCCCCACAGATTCCAATTAATGTTGTTTTGAGGTTGAGTTTATGACATGACACAACTGCTGTGAAAATTCTGTCATCTTCAAGGGAAGGTAAATGAAGGTGGCTTCAGCTAAGCAAATATCCACAGCTGCTGTAGTCACTATTTAAAAGCCAGTCTTTGCTCTGATGTATCACTGACACCAACTATTTCTAGTCCCATGCTTCAGAAATGAGCATTATTTTGTGATTACTGATAGCAAACTGATGATTTTCAAGCATGAGTGTCATGTAACAAGGCTGCTTTTTTAAACGGGTGACCACCAACATGTTCACAGACAATTCAAAATCAGTTTGGTGTTATATATAGACAGCATAATGTTTCCAGACCTGCCTTGAAGGCATTTTGCTGCAGTGCAGCTATTACTGGTCTAGCATCTTAGCTCACACTGAAGCTCATCTGAAGCTGTTTTATAAATATATGCAGGTAATTTTTGAGGGGGCTGTTGTAGCAAAGCTCTTACATGCAGGTTCTGTTGGAAGCCCAGGAGTGGGCCCATGGAAATCTATCCGGCAATTCACAAGTTTAAAGCTATTCACTCCTAAGTGCCTTTGTGGAGTCAAGCCTGAAATCACTTTGATAACATCTATCATGTATTATAAACGTAATCTGTCTTTAACTACTAGTGACTTATATACTTAGAAAATCTCCCTTTGAAAGTAATTTTAAAGGACAAAAGTCTCTGCCTTTCATTCGTGGTTTTCCCCTCAAAGATCCCTAACTGCAGTAAGTTCGGGAGAATAATTTCTTCGCCAGAAATCACTGTATGAAATTGTCCAGCTAAAATATGTGGTGATTACACAAGACGTAATACAGCCTAGATGATGCCAGAAGTCCCTTCAGGCTCCAAAATCTATTAACCTATGGGATAATTTACAAATGGAACAATTTATGTAGTGAGAGTCTGTCTACTGTGCATGAGGAATGAAACTCTGCATCATTTGTTCTGATAGAGCTCCTGTTTACACAGTGTCTGCATGCTTATTACAAAGGAGGAAGAATAAATTAGCGAAGACTGATGAATGCTAATATAGTATTATTCAGGCTAACTGTAAGCAGAAGTCTTCTCTAAATTTTATGTGGCTTTTAAATAGGCTACTTCTGCAACAAATGCAGCATCGTGGAATATTCAAAACCAAAGGCAATGATAATGACATAACACAAGTTGGGCAGGATGGGGACGTTCACAAACGAGAATAATTTGCAACAGTGGTAAAAATTTAGGTAATTGCGGTAGCCTACAGCACTGCAGGTTGGGTTCTTCATAAAAAGCTATTCTCGCAGCTGTTTTCAAGGACCTGCTTGCAGCAACGGACTTTTACATTTTTAGAAAAGGAGAGTAAGAGACATTATGAATGCGTAAGATTTCATCCCATTAGCTTTAATGAAATCTGATAAAGCTAGAGTCCTTGAACATTTACAGCCAAACTACTGCCAGAGTCCTGAGGGCACTAACAGGCCCTAATGGCCCTGGCTGACCTCCTCCTGGACCTTCCCTTACCCTGCCCATGGGCCAGGGTCCCATTCCAGCCCCCTAGGGCTGTCAGTCCCTGCCCCAGCCATGCAGCAGCAGTGCTGGTCTCCAGCTCTCCACAGCCCTGCCTGGCTGTCCCAGGGCAGTGTCGGACCCCGGGTGTCCCTGTGGAGCCTGGTCCTCACCTGCGGATGGGTCTCCCAGCTCCACCCTGGACCTGCCTCATCACAACAAACCTGCCTGATGACCTGAGTGCTTGGTTGATCCCCAGTGTCTTCCCTAAGTTTGCCCTGTTTGCCTGCATGAGCAAATGCCCACATCAACTATTTCCAATGCCACAGAACTAGATGATTAAAAGGAAAAACAATCCCAGTGGTTTCATCTGCTCAGTCTGGTGTTATCTGAGCAGCCAGTCCATTTCCTGAGCTCTGCTTTGAGCTCTGTTCTGAACACAGGTCTGTGTCAGGCAAAATTTGGCTTCTGCAGTGTGCAGGGGGAAACAGGTACCTTTGGAGAGAGCTTAACCCAGTCTAGGGTCTATCTTTGGAGATCTCTTTCCTTCTCCTTGGACTGTAGGTCCTCAGCCTCCTCCTTGAAGTGCCGACAGCTGGGTCTGGTGAATACGTCTCCGGCGTTAGTCTCCATGTAGTTCTAGCAGCAGTTTTCATGTACTCATTTGCTGTAAAAGTCCTCACTGGCATTTTCTGCCTAGAGATTTGGTCACCTTCCTGAAAAAAGGCAGTTTCTAAATTCTGTCCAAATAAACAGCAAGAAATACTTTCACATCAGTTTTCATGGTAAAAGTTGCTGCCGTGGCTACAGAGATAGCTTTTGTTAGCCCAAAGAGGGAGAAGGATCCACACAAACGTAAACTGGGAGGGAACCTGAGAAACACTCTCTTCATTTGTATTGTCTGTGCTATGAAACGTGCTTGCTGCATGGATCTGAAGTGTATTATGCCAAATTTGGAGGTAAAGTAGGCGCCAGTGTAAACTATGTGTGAATAAAAGAATTTTGCAAGGATGGAGTTAACAGAAAGGGAACCATAAGAGTTTATCTATATATCATCCTGTAGGAATTTTATTTATTGTACTTTACTGCTGTTGAGTGGTCGCTCCTCCTGCTACAATTTTTCCCTGCTGCCACAATCTCTCTCTCTTCTACTCACCAGCATGGCATTCACTGGGAATTGTTTAGTTGGATTTTTCCACTTAATTACCTCCAAAATCATCTGAACAGAGCGCAGATCCAAACTCCATTTGGGCCAGTGGGAGTTTTGCCACTAACTTGTGGGGGTTCGGATCAGGCCCAGGTACCTCCCTGCCAGCACACACTCACTGCTGTGCTGCCCTTGGAGCTGGTGCAGTGCTCCAAGTGTAGGCCAGAACTGTGGCTTTATTCCCACCCAGAGCCTTATGTGTATAAGGAGATGTGGTGAGAAATGAGATTCCTAGGAGGTGTTGCAAACCTTGCCTTAAGCAAATGCTCAGGTCCTGATCTGAAGGACTCAGTTGCAAATAAAGAGAAGGAAGGGTCCTGATGCAATGGTGAGGACACGCAAAGCCTCAGTTGCTCCATGGTGGAAAGTGATAAGAATGAGGTAAAGGAGGGTGTGAGCAGGGGGAAGGTGAGCAATATGAAAAAGATAGCTTGATCTATTCAAAATTGTCTCATGCCGTTTTAATTATGTTGAGAAAAAATTGGTAACTTTAGGTCTTCAAATGCTAGACTCAATTTTTTTTTTTTTTTTTAACTTTCTAGCTGTTGCCCCTGGACTGTCACTGTATCTTCACCAGAAGAGATGGCAAGCAGCTCTGAGTGGCACCTGAGACACATGGGAAGCGGCAGATTAGGGGATTTTGCCAAATGCCAGAAGCTCTCTGCAATGTGACTGCTAAACCATAGCTCAGGGCTCTCTGTGTGAGGGCCTTTATTGCACTCCAGAGAGCTTCCCAGAGTATTTTTTCTTTAGTGAAATGAGTATCTTCCTCTTTGACTTCTTTGGGTTGTGCTCAAAAGATTTTGGCATCATTCAAACTGCAATTGGAAAGCAGACAAATCCTGCCTAGCATTCAGCCTAGAAATAAAACCAAGTGGGGAAATTTGAAATAAGGGTTCCAATGGCTTTCATTTGCCAACGCATTCACCCAGTGCCTACCATACTAAGCTGCTTCCCCTCCTTCTCCACCGCTATCGTAAATTAAATGATGCAGCTCTGATTTTGCTGTCAGATATTGCTACCACACGCTTTTGGAGACTGGTGGGTCTCTGGTGACTTTGAAAGTCTTCCAGTGCTGGATCCACTCAGTCATGGGAGCAATGAGCAGGTCTAAAAGCCTGTCCTGCAAAGTGGATGTGAATCAGCAATCCTCAGTGATCCTTACTAAAGGAGCCTGTCTCCCTGGTGACATGAGGCCTTGGGAAACATTTGGGAGATCGGCAGAGGAGTGAAGGGTAACCACAAGGAGCCCAAATGAAGCAAATATAATTAGGAATCAGCTTGATGTAGCCACAGTACTGAGGAAGGTGGCTCCACAGTAGTAGAGCTGTTCCTCTGCCACAAGGACCCAGCTGCCACTTCCCCAGTGTCGCTGCAGCAATGTTAGTGTTTCTCTGCCTTTAACTGGGGACAGTGACATAAATTAGTAGAGATACCAAGCACTGACATAATTCTCAATTTCTTTATTAAGAACAGTCACTTCAGAAGAACTGTCTACCTTTGAAATGGCTGCTGAGGGGAGAAACATGTTTGACATATGAGCTGTGTGTGCTGCTCTTGCTTGTACTAGAAGGTACCAGGAGAGATAATAAGAGGAGCTCTTTTTTTCCCCCTCTTTGTGACAGTCCTGGGGGAGGTGGTCTTGCCTTATAGAAGTTCATACAGCATTTGTAGGGCTTTTTGGTACTGTGATTCTTTTACTGGGAAGGTAATTATCTTCTGTCCCAGAGAGAGCTGTTGAGGACATACCTGCCACAAGAACAAGCTATCACTACAGGGACCCAGGCATCCCCATGGGCCAGTGCCAGCATAGTGGCAAAACTGTGTGTTTAAATTATACAGAGGTGGTTAATGAGTTTTCACCTTGTCAGGAGAGCAATCCAAGGTTAAAGAATGATGTGTCCCAAAAATGAGAGTAAGAAAAGCTGAGTTTTGAAAATACACAACCTACAGGGTGAGCAAGTATTTTAAAACTAAACTATGATAGTATTCTTCTTTTTATGGAGGCAAAGTGCAGCATTATAAAAAGCAGGAGAGGGGAACTCTGATTCTCAGTGCAGTGTGGCAGCTAGAATATGTTTAGCATGTTATTATGTTATCAGTGGAAGTGTTTAATGAGATTTAGTAGATGTTCCCAAAGCTGTCCTGTCATGTTTATGTATTCAGATAGGAGCTGTATGAAGTGGCCTGTGATATATTTGGCTGGCAAGCCAGGGCAGAGGGGGATTTCAGTGTTTCATGCTGCATCTCATCAAGCAAATCTGCTTTCATTTTTGCTGAGATTGTAAATGTTGCAAATTACAGGAATAGAGCAGATGCAATTTCTTTAAATTTTGGGAGGCATTTTTTATCTGCCACTTGACACTTTGACTGCAAAGGTACCCCGACACATAATCAAGAATGTGCATGTTTAATAGATTAGTATCCAGCTATTTGGTGGAGGCTGAAAAGAATCGTGTTTACCCAAAAGCAAGGAAGGGAGAAAGATTTGTAACTATTCATGAGAAAAAGCTTTTGGCTTGAATATAAGGAAATCTCATCCTTGTAGTGTCACATCCTGAAAGCTGTGTTCCCCACATCACTTATCCTTTGAACACTTGGATCTGAAGCTCCATCCTCTTCTCTCATACCATATCCACAGAGCAGAACCCCAAATCAGTCCCACCATCCTCATTGTTCTCCTTTGCTATTCCTAATAGTCTCATGTTGGTAGTTCCTTGTTTCCACAGCCCCAACCACTTCTGACTCACTTTTGTAGTGAGGCTGTGCAGAGCAGAGCCTGTGGTGGGTGGTGGGTTGGGAGTGTCTGCCTCATGCTGGCACAAACTTCTGATGTCTGTTGATTGGCACTCACTGCCTGTGTAAAAGCTCTCACTCCCACTCCATTCACACTCCTGCTCATTTTATTTCAATACATATAACACTCTGGTCCATTTTTGGTTTGTGACAGCCATATTTAAGGCCAGACTCTCCAGCACACATCTCTGCATTGCTCATCGAAAGCAAGACATGAGTAGTATGTAAGATACACTTTTAGAGCACTATTCCTAGAAGCATCTTAAATTGACTTGAATTTGCATAAGTCTAGAAGCTTGTCACAAGAAATCATCACCAGATTAAAGTGTGTCTCATGAGAGGCTTCAAGGCTCCATACAAGTACCAGTCCTACTCAGTAGTTTTCTACTGAGCTCAAAGCCAGAACAAAATTTGCAACTCACACAAAGACTGTAAAAATATAAGGAAGCAGACCTATGGAGAAGTCTGGAGTTCTAGATAAGTTGGCCTTGTTGCACAAAGCTGCATTTAAGAGTAATCAAACAGATGCTATACATAGGAAAACTGTGATGCTGATAAAAGCTTAAGAATCCTTATGAGCATGTCCTTGAGTATGAAACTCTAGTTTAGTGATACAGCAAAAATGTCCAGAATATGTATAGATAAAAGACTGATGGTTCCAAATGGAGCTGAACTCTGTACTTAGCAGTAGTAGAGTTGGTACCTGAAGGCTGCACTCAGTTTATACATTCATGTGTTTTAAAAGAAAAAAAAAAAAGAATTATAAAATTTGCAGAGGTTGCAAAAAAGCCATGTACTTTTTCTGAATATAATGCTTTACGATGAGAAATATGAACAGCATCTTTAATCCTGGATGCTCACTGGATGTTGACCTATATCACTCTGCTTGTTCATGCTTTGCCTGGTCCACGATGTCCCTGAGTCCCAACTTTAAGGGAGCTGGGAGCATAATCAGAGCAGATACTGATGGATGCTTGTCCTGTTGCCATGCTTTGCTCTGGGCACCTGCTATTGGGCCAGACAGAGAGTGGGGACAGCATGTGGGACTGGATGGACCATTGCTCTGTCCATGCATGGCTATTCTTATGTCCCTGACAGTTTGTCCAGGTCCTAATATTTCCTTACAAACAAAATTGAACTTTTGGGCAGATTGCAGGGGTAATCATGGAAAAACCCCAGAGCTTGTGATGAACAAGGTAATGCTCATCAGCACACCTAACAGTTCCTTTTGCCCTAAAATCTGTTTCCATTTGCAATGATAAAGTCTTGAGGTTAATTTTTAAGAAATAATATGAAGTGCATGTATAAAGGCTTGAGTTTACCTGCATGGTCAAGGGACATCTTATTTCAACTCCTTGAAGACACCTTCTCCTCCTAAAGTATGACAATACCACCTTCAAATGAGAGCTAAGATGACATGCCTATATCCTTTCTTGCTTTGCAACCAGGTTGGTGGATCCGGAAAAACTCTGCTCTCTATAGCTCCCTGAAAGGCTACTCATCTACCCAGATTACTATTATGGAGACCTCTTGCCATATACCTTCAGTGCATGTCTATCATCACTTTCAGGGAAGCTTGGAGGAAAATCTTTTTACAGATTTCATGAATCCAGTAGTCACAAAGGTTCATAGAAGTGCTTGGTAGTGATAAAGCGTAGATGTAATGCTTCTGGTGGAAGGGTGGATAGTCCTGGTGTCTCCTCCCTGCAATCGTAATTAGTGCACCTTACTCACCGTCAATAAGATTCATGGTCAGACACATGGGGGAAATTTTGTGTGTCACTACTTGTTCCTTTAATTATATCAGATGCACGTTAACTGGCAGTGTTTAGACATTCATGTTCTACAAGACAGTATTTATACCCAGATCAGACAGAAAGAACACAGCTGCTCAAAGACAGAGCTTCCTCTCGATTTATCTCTGTATTCACATTCTGTATTTTAGAGTATATTGAGTTTTCTAGAAGTTGTTGTTTTGCAACATCTTTAATGTATAGTGTTTTATGATAGTGCTTTAAGAAATAGTTATCAGTGACTGCAGAGCTGTTGCAACCATTAGTTTTGCCAGTATGGTAATCGTATAGTAAAGGCAATCACCTATTGCTTTTATAATAAATTTTTACTGTTCAGATCACAGTTGAATTAGTTTATCTCATTACTCTGTACCTACCATTTGGATTTACGCAATTTGCCGACTTGTTCTCATGGATATACCAGTAAGTGTTTACTTTAGTGTCTGAAAGGCAAGTGAGAGGCATGGATTCTCCTTAATTTCCATCAATAACGTAAGCACTTGCACAGCTGTCTTACTTTAACGAGACAAAAGTGTTTGCTAAGGAGGGCGGGACAGCAGAAAAAACCAGAACTTCCTCCTCGGAGTTATTAGAACTTCGAATTTAAGAGGCTTCAGTCGAAGAATTGCAGAAAAGAACATCTCTTTACTAAATATATATATATATATACTAGATATATAGTATATTTCTAGTAGTATGTATATCTTTAACAATAATAAAATATAAATAATAATATACTAATAATAATCTCTTTACTATATATATATACTAAATATATATATATATACATATATATATATGCAGCACAACCGAAAAAACCACAATTCTGTAATCTGGCGGCCGCCACATCTGTGGGGCATTCCTGGGCACACACGTCGCTGGCACGGGAAGCGAGAAGGAAGGGAGAAGGGTGGTCCCTCCTGTGGACTCACGCTGTCGAAGGCTGGCTCTGGCCGGGACCCCCCCTCTTTTGTCGATGGGTGCAAGTTGCTGCTGACACGGGAAAAGAGAAAGGGGAAGGGCGGCCTTTCCCCACAAAGGTTCCTCTGCATATGCCACTGGCTTTCCAATGAATACCAGGCAAGTCCAGGCAGCGGGCAGAGCAAGACGCGAGGAATCGGAGGCGAGCCGGGACCTCCCCCAGAGCAGAAGAAGCCAGTGACCCCGCCAAAAAATGAACTCTCTCCTCACCACTCCCTGAGTCAGGGAAAAAGTAAAGGGAAGTCCAGCCAGCAGAAAAAGAAATTTACCTCCCTCTACGGTCTGCTGAAGCCATTAGGTTGGAATGTGGACTATCAGCTAATCCTTTTGTTTGTGGCTCTGCCGCTAGGATCATAGAATCAACCAGATTGGAAAAGACCTCAGAGATCATCAAGTCCAACCTTTCATCCGACACCACAGTGGTTACCAGACCATGGCATTCAGTGCCGCATCCAGTCTCTTCTTAAAAACCTCCAGGGACGGTGAATCCATCACCTCCCTGGGCAGCGCATTCCAGTGTCTGATTACTCTCTCTGTAAAAAATTTCTTCCTAATATTCAACCTAAACCTCCCCTGGCAGAGCTTAGGACCATACCCTCTTGTCCTACTGCTGGTTGCCTGGAAGAAGAGACTGACGCCCACCTGGCTACAACCTCCTTTCAGGTAGTTGTAGAGAGTGATGAGATCTCCTCTGAGCGTCCTCTTCTCCAGGCTAAGCTTCTCTTCTAGCCATCCCTTCAGGCCAGGGGAATCCAGTCAGCTAGCCCCCTCCCCCCTACAACTGCTCAACACCTTTCTTTCACAGTGGTAAAGGGAAAAAACTCAAAGCAGCATTTTGTTTTGTTTTGTTTTTGTTCTTAAAAAAAGAGAAAACCTATGACAATAGGACAATACCATGGAATATATTTGAGAGATATTTTGGATTTGTCAGGTAGTGCTTTTTTCTAATGAGGATGTTCAGAAAGTTTTTTCCTATGTGTTTAGAGAAAAGCGTGTGACAGAACTGTATGATCTGCCAAATATCCATGGGTGGAGAATCACAACTGAAGGATCAGAATGATTTCTGGAGCCCTCTAGCACCTTGCTGCAATTTTGGCTGGATGCATGAGAGTGCAGATTAGATTACCACACATCAGAAAGCTGATGGTTCTTGAAAGTATATTCTGCAATCAGTAAAACTTTTCCCATTTTTTAAATATCCCTTTGAAATTCAGTAAACACCAGGAAAACTTTTCTTACATTTGGTATACCTCTGCCACGTTCTTTCTGTCTTGCAGATGATAGGATGTGGTTGCCAAAAAAAAAAAAGTGTTTCTCTGTTGTTTATTTGAAAGATGAGAAGCAACCAAAGGTGTACTAAGCCTCTAAGCACAACAAAACTAAGACATAAATATTCACAGCTGAACACTTATTTGAGTCTTGTGTCATGTGTGTATTAGGAGTGCATCTAGGGGTTGAGTTTGTATGTTGCAGTATTTCATGTTGTGTTGTAGTAACGATGTCAGAGTTTTGTGTTTGCCTTGCAGATGGCTCCTCAGCAAAAAAAGCTTACATGTATGGGCAGCATTTCAGTTTCCAAATCATTGGAGTCAAAAGCAATTTGTCATTTGGCATTTATTTCAAATGAAAAAAAAACCTGGACTCTCTCTGTTAGATAAATAATCACAGAACTAGAGCTTGACTAGTAGGTGCAAAGCAAATAACAACAATCTAACACAGCAAATTCCATGCTTATTTACAGGTGAAGCAGGCTGTTTAATCATCTGTTATTTCTACAGGGTATACCTTCTGTGGCAGTCAGCATGATTTAAACAGATGAGGGGAGATTGGAAAGTTGTTTGCTTTCAAATTTGTGGGAAGATTTCTACTTTGCTTACTATGAAGTCTGGATTTACAGAACAGGAGTGAGTTAAAAAAATGTTCTATGAGTATTGAATTGTAATACTAATGCTCAGAATGTATCCAGGCCTTTCAGTGTTCCTGTTTCAAATTATTTGCATTAGGCATTGAAAAATAAAGCTCAAAGCTCAGTTGGGCTGGAAAACAGGAACTCCATCCCACGAAGAGATGTTGCAGTTCCAAAATAATTTTTCATTTTGTGTCAAAATGAAACTGCAAACTTTTCAAAATACATTCACTAAGAATGACGAGAGACATAATGACAAGAGTGGTCTGTTGGGATGCAGTGCATATAAGGTATCACTGCCTCCCTGATTCAGGCACAAGCAGGGCTGGAACCTGGCCTTTACATCAGCCACGATGGTTACTGGTTATTCTGGGCTGCCATTGAGTACTCTCTGGCATGGCATCTACGGGCTGTTTCAGTTTTAACATTCATGATGCAAAAGCAGCATTCAGATTTTGCAGGTCAGATGAGGTCTTTCTCTCTTTGCCTTTTAGTAGAACATCCACCCTACTTGGACTTCTTCCAGGTTTCTTGAAATAAATACAGTGCTGAAAAATCCCTTGGTCTTTCCAAACTGGAATTTTCTCCATCAGCTCTTGATTTTCTTCCATGAATATCTGACAGCTTGGATAAACCACTCTAGCAAGTAACTTTACATTTTCTCCCCTGGCTTAAGAGAGGGTGTAAGACTTGTGAAGTTACCGATGGAAGATTATTTGCTGGATGTCTTCCTAAGTGTGTGGAGGAGCTCCAGATAAATAGTGGCAAAGTTCCCTCACTGCTTGCATTCTGATTCCCCAGTAAAATCTTCTCTGCTGTGACATTAAAAAAAAAAAATAGTGCTGGTTTTACAGAGGGTGGGCCATGGAGAGTCCTAGTGCTGTTTTGTTTCTCCCTGCTATTTCATTCTCTGCCAGCTATACCTGCCTCTTGTGTCTCACATGCGCATCTAAGGGCTGGACCTGTACCAGGTTTAACAGGCTAGCCCTAGGACTTCTGCATGCTAATAATGACTCTCACACTAAAATTAAATGTATTCGGGAGCCTCAGCTTAGTTGAACTGCCAAGTTTCCTCAGTTTAAGCAAATAGAGAGCAGCTTTCCTAGGGTAAGATAGAACCACATGCCTGATTTACATTATGAACAAAATCCTTGTGCCAAAATATCCTATTATGTGGCAGGGCTGAAATGGAGATATACACAGATCTCTAGATCCAGTCAGTAGGTTTAAGATCAGGAAGAAGTTTATCTTCAGGTCAAACCAGCAAACAGTATACATTTTTCTTTTTATGGTGCATGGTCTTTTTTTTTAAGGTCATCTCAGCTCTGTTACACAGTACACTCTGTTCCTGCAGAAACATGAGAAAAATTATACTCTTAATTTCTTCTGGGTTTTGGGTGGGCTATTTTGGTGGGGTTTGGGTTTTTTTCTTTAGGTGCTTGCACAATGTAATTTTTGAGGTTTTGAGTCTTTTATATGAAAGATCTTGAATTTGTTGGAGCATGTTATAGCTATTTTTCTTTTTTATAGCTTGTATTTGTCAGGTGAGCCAGAATGGATGCTATTTATACCATGTTGTTATGCTCCTGGGACTCTCCTTCCTTGATTCAAACAAAAAAAATATCAGTCATTTAATCTGGTCTTTGTTATTGCAATAGCAACAGGTAAATTGTATTTTAGTACATTTGGAAGATCTATTACAATAGCTCTAAATATTTTGAAGCAACAGCAAATACAAATGATGGAAACTGAAGAGGGAGTAATAAATAGGACCCTCCATCATTCTGAAGAGAGTTTAGTGTGACTCATCTAATAATCTAAAAAAAAATAAAATAAGCTATCATTATCTCCATATATACTTCAAATTAACCCACTGAAAGCCTTGAAAATATAGATTTGGAATCTTACTTATTGCCTCACAAGAAAACTTGTTGAAAATCCATGAAAAGGGATGATGGATTTTGTGGGATCACCTCCCCTCCCACGTGCCACAAGAAATGTGGGAAAACGTGAGGAGTGTCAGTGAGATAAAAAACTCCAATCCACTGAATTTCCTGTGGTATTATTTATAATCAGCTGTGTATAAATGCAATTGGCAAAGACCTGTAAACATGTGAGTAAGCAGGGGGAAAGATGAGTCCAGAGCTCCTGCTCCTGTTCTTGGTACACCAACATGCTCTGGGGAATGGGAACCAGGACCTTTAACTCCTGCCTATGTGGGTACCTTGAATTCTGGGCACAGGCTCCTGCTCAGTCTTTATTACTCTCCTTACAGGCACCATTGAATGGTTTGGTGCCCTGTAGAGCAGAAAAAATGACCAATAAGAGCAACATTTTTTGTGGGAGATGAGAAAAAAGGAAGGTCAGAAATTGGGAAAGAAGTGGCTTGGGGAGACCCGTGGACAGCAGTAAGTCATATTTGTGCACAGCAAGTCCCTGATCCTCAGCTATCAATGGCAATACCCGATTGCATCCGTGATGTGGAGCCTCAGGAGAGAGAAGCAGAGTTTGAGCTGGGGCTGTGCCCTGCTTGCTGTTGGCCTCATGGTGTGCACCTGGTTTCAGACTCACTTGCTGCCTCTAGAGCTGAGAGAGGGATAAAAATGCTGCTGTCTGTAGCTTGTAAATAAGAATTCACACATGGTGCTAAGCCAATGTGTTGGTGTTATTTCCTTGCTCCTGTTGTTGCTAAAACTGCACTCATAGCAGAAAGCTAAAGGGATTTAAAGAGTCAGAAGTGTAAAAAAGAGCTTCAGACTTTGAAGTGGGCATTTGAAGGGCTTTTTCCTTCTGCTTTGGTCATAAAACAGCTTTCATTTCTACACAAGCACTGATGGACTCAAGATTTATTTTATAGCTGATGAAATGAGTTGGAATTTGCCTTCTCAGTGGCTGCTTTTGCATCCCACGTGTGCAGAGCAGTCCTGTTGTCTTTGACAAGGATATTACCCGAGAAGGGTAATGGTCTTTGACACAATGTCTTGCTGCCTGCCAGCTACTCGCAGTGCCTTTTTCTTAACAGATTCCTGTACGCTTGAAATATAGCTTTTCTGGTTAAATTCATCATGTCAAGAAACTAAACATCAAGCATTCAAACTTTGCAAAGGCATTTCCATGTTTCTATATTCTGGGTCTTTGTTTTGTTTTGTTTTGTTTAGCCTTGAAGGAACCAGCTGTGATTGGAAGCAGATGATTTGAGATTTGACAAGACAATATTAACTCTACTGGCCCGCTGCTGCTTTCCCTGGCTGCTCAGTTATCAGAGAGGCAGGGAGGGGGTGAGCAGCCAGGGTCAGTGCAGGGAAAGCACTGGGCGATGAACGGGACAATAGAGCTGTATGTGAAACATTTGGTGGAAGGGGTGATGCGTAAGGGAAAGGTTTTCTCTAGGGAGGAACCTGCGCTGGATTGAGACCTTGTGCCTATCTGAGAGTCAGTTGAGAGGAACAGTGGGAGATCAGGAAAGAAGGCATAGTGGATTGGAAATGTTGGAAGGGATGAACCAGATCCTGATGAGCAGAGCTGCTTTGGTAACTGCTGTGTTGTAAAGACATGCCTGTCCGTCTGCTAAAGGCCTGATAGAGCGGGGCTGTGGGTGGATAAGGTGGGCCATGAAGAAGGAGAGCTGGAGGAGCAACAAGGGTATTACGAATACATGATTTTACAAACAATTTATCTTTGGAAAGATCAGTTGTGGGGGAGCCCAGCTGGCTCTGGGCTCTCTGTAAGCTAGGATATTGAAGATGGAACTTTACACCTGGCAGAGGG
>JAYRBT010000001.1:46406721-46424902 GCA_036023395.1 Myiotriccus ornatus
CAATAGTGCATGTACATGTGTGACACCCAGAAGTGTATAAGTAGAAGCACTGTTGTAATAAAGGGGGCTGGTATCCCAGGTCACCGTGCCGTCCTCCCGCCCCGACTGGACGACAATAATCAGTCCTGTCACAGTTCTCTCTGCTGACCCAGCTCCTGCCCACAGTGTCACCTTTCCACAGCTCAGCATGAGGAACTTGGAAATTTAAAAACCCAAGAATTTCTATGTATTTCCTCAGGAGCAATCAAGACTCCCTTTTCAGTGTTCAGTAAATAGGCTAAAACTGAAGTAAACAAGTCTCAAGCCTTCAGCTGTGGTGGCACAGGCACTCTCACTCCCTCAGTGGCTCTATTGATCCATACCTCTCCCTTTTCTAATTTGGCAGCAGCTTCAGGAGACCTGGGACATCGAAGGATTTATTGAAGCTGTGGTAATTGGTGAAATAAAATAATTGACAGACTGGCAACAGCATTTTAGCCTTCTTAAAATACTCATACACTTTCAAGGCATGCAAGGTTAGCATGCCACAGAAAGTGTCCTCAATGATAGCTTTGGATATATAGCCAGGTTATTTCTCTGCCAAGATTTGTGGTCTGAACTGCTGCCAATATTGAGTTGTTCAGCTGGATGAAGGACATTCTAATAAGACAACAGCTTATTGACACACTTGTGCTTGTAAAGTAGCAAAAAGTTATTTTCAAGAAACTTGCAAAACCGGAAATAGGTTTAAAACACCATGTTTTAGCAAAAATAAGATATTACATAGAAAACGCTTAAAAATTTGTAAAAAAATAGATTTTACACACTAATAGACTTGAGAAAACAAGGTTATTTTCTCTTTTCAAATAATCTGCAAAATGTTTTTACTTCGATTTCATATAACTTACTTTGAAAAGTGATATAAATTTATGGATTTTGGCTGCAAAGCTTTTGTTTTTAGTATGGCTATTTGTGTGGGTGGGCAGAGCTCAATTAATTGCTTGGAGATGGATTTGTGTATTCCAACCTACAGATGTCTTTTTTTTACACTTGAGCTGGTACTCTAGACTCTACTTAAAGCAGAGAAGGCAGCACACTCAAGGTATAGTTCACCTTATCTTAAGGTAGATGAAATACGTAAGATAAACTGTTCTCTGAAATGATACTGCTGCTCTTGGTTTTGAAATTTTGAAGGAGCATTCCATTGGCTTGCACTGGCTCCAAAGAGTCTCTTCCTGCACATCTTCACCCTTGGGGGCTCTCAACCACTAGTCAGGCCTTCATCCTTGGACTCCAGGTGATTTCAGATACCCTCAGAGTAGGTCACAGAGTGGGTTGATGATAAAACCCTGTTTTGTGAGCCCTTGAAGAGTGCAAAGTGCAGTGTGGATACTCCTATCTTAGCACACAGTGGTAGTGTGAGGTGCTGTTGTGTTTTCCACCAGGCTGGGGTGGTGAGCCCAGGAGTAATAAGATGCTGACAACCATGCAGAAGGTGATGAAGCTACATTTAGCTGAGGCCATATTGCTGCCTGCTGGGATGGGACACAGTGTCTTAACTCAGGCAGTGAAGGAGAACAGTCTGATCAAACTTTGCTAAGTACTGAAACAGCTCTTCTGGAAATCAATACTATTCATGGTCTGCTCTGCCCTTTGAATGGTATAATTTACTCAGAATATAACATTGCACCTAGTGCTGCATCTTGCTGCCATTGAAGCATTTTTCAGTGCACTGCTAATAGCTTCTATAGAAAAGGAATCTGAGACCTAAAAGTAAAAGAAGAAAAAGAAAAGGTGACAGTCTTAGAAAACCTGCCAGTTCAAGGGTATATTTAGAATATGTTGTAATGAAAGAACTGTCATACTGAAAAGCAGAGGCTTTTCTTTTTTCGTTTACATGGCCATGATTCATGGAATGAGAATGCAGCAGGACATTTTGGCTTAATCTACACTCAAAAATTACACAGGTTGAAGATGGTCCTCTTGAACTTAGGTCAGCTTGTAATCATCCTGATAAATTCTTTCAGCCTCCTAAACAGGATGGTTACTTGAAAACTGTCTATGGGGAATTGCTTCTGGCATGAAGAAAGCCTGCCCTTTAGCTCTCTCCGTCAAGTCCCTGAGTTCACCACTGAACAATGGTGAGCTTGAAATCTTTCTTTGTCTGAATTCCAGTTAAAGGCCAGTCACTGAAGAGTTTCTTTTCTTCTGCACAAATCCCAGTACTGGGACTGAGCTCCACATGTGTGGGTTAGGCATGCCTGAGCTGGGATTGTGAATTGGGGTGGAATGGGTATTGCCCAGTCTTGGCTGCACTGTGTCTTTTTTGTCTTCTTCATACTACCTTGTGCAGGCAATAAACAAACCCTATTTGGCAAGTACTATCTGTGTACTCGGCGAATATAACGCTGAACTTTGGCAAACCCAAGATAAACTTATGAAAATTCGGAAGAAAACTGCTCTTGCAGGGAGCAAGCAATAAAAGAGAGATTGCTGAAAAAACTGATAAGCAAATCTATTCTGCAGCCACTTTAAAAAGTGATAAAACCTTGGGCATTACAAAAGAGGTCTGTAAGTGCTGCTGCTCTTGCAGTATCTTTAGATACTTGATCAGTTAGGTGGTGTGTTGTATATAGAAGAGCTAATGAAGTAGCAGATGATTTTAGGAAACTCTTCTATGCTTTGAGATAGAAATTGCTGGCATAGGGAGAGGCAAAGGAAGTGTAAAGTTTGAGATCTGCTGTGACAACTTCAGAGTACCTCAGTTCTCTGGACTTACAGTAAGACCTGCTGCCACTCCTGTGGCTCAGTGAGATGTGAAGGAGGTGTTGTCAGGGGTGCCATACATCATAGCTCATTGGGGAACGATGACAAATGAGGCAAGAAGATTGAGAGCACTGTCAGCTGTATGTGTGGAAGCACACATCTTCCCATCCAAATTCTGTTCAGATGAAATCCCAAAGACGACTGTGCAGGAATAAATGGTCAGGCTCACCCTATTGTAGTGCTAAATAAGGTTAATAGACTTATACCCACTTATTCTGAAGGGATGACGAAACAATTGTCTAGGGACAGTCTTGCAACTGCAACACTTTTGTGGTGATGAATTCATTTTTGCTACACCATTTTCTCAGTGTCATCTTTTCCTTCTACCATGAATAATAATTACTATTATTTCTATTGACATCATATTTCTTCTTCAGAAACCCATAAATGGAGCCCTGTGATAGGTACTGTGAAAAACAGAACCTAAATAACCATTCATGCTATGCAGAAATCTTCCTGAGATTATGAGTCATTGATTAGAGATGACATTATTATAAATAAATATGACACCAGACATTTCAGGTGACAGGGAAGATTTACCTATGCTGCCCACCTGCTTTTCCTTGCAGTGTTCTCAACTGCTGAAAAATACATGTACAATGAATGCACCTTTTCTCCTCTATTTTTTGGGTCCTTCTCTGTCTAGTAGGACCCAAGCAGGCAGTTTCTTTTCTACACTAAGCACTATGTTACCAAAAGTAGATTAATTGCCAAGTGATAAAATCAGAAATATTTAAATGGACTAGCTTGGTGGATTCTAATTATTTATGGACACCAGTGCTATAATCAGAGATTATTCATTGCATAATGGAGATATTTTGTTTCAGCTGGATAGTCTTTCCTCTTCTGGTTTCACCCATGCAATTTCAATAGGCTGAATTGGGGAAATGTAATTCAAAACCAGGAATAACTTCTTCGCTCTGTTATAATCAAACTCATGTTTATGAAATCACTTGATGAAAAGTGATCATTTTACGTTGGCAACTTGTGTGGTGTTGCGCATGTTCATCTATCTTTGTGACTCGATTGCATATTATGGTGATCTTCAGTGGACTTAATTCTTACACACTTCATCCCAGTGATGAGAGGAGGTGGACACTTGTATGGATGTGTCACGTCCCATTAGATGGGGTGCATATATCTAAGGCTTACTCACTAGCTGGTTGAAGGAACAAAATGTATATTCCAGGAGGGAAACACTGAAACGAAGGGCAGGCAAAGCACTTCCCCAAGGATGGAAAGAAGGGTTCAAGTCCCAAAATATTTCCTGGCCTCTGGCTGTTCTATTTTGTGTGTGCTCATTTAAGAGCAGGATTCAGTAAGGAGTGCCAGGCAGACTTTCACATCTTGAGCATCCAGGTGGCGTAGAGAAGCCAAGTTCCACTGAAAACAGTGATGCAAACCCAGGTCACCTCCCTTGTGGCTCCCATATGTGCCGTGCCCCTGTCACTAAAGTTTTATGATGCAGTCCTACGCTGCTGAAGTGCATATACCAAATAACGAAGTCGTATTATAATACAATTTTTTCTTTCTCAAATGTGACAAATACTTGAGTCAAATGCATTTTGATCCAAATCGAAGTCCTCTGCTCTCTCAACTTTGTTCAGCCTCTCTCTGGAAGTTCTGGCTCTGCTTGAGCCCATGATTGCAGAGATATCCGGTGATCTCCTTTTCTAGGGATATTTTCAGTTCAGCTAAACCCCAGGGGTAGTAAAAATCTGGTCAGAAGTCAGAACTCATGAGACTTCCAAGCCAAAAAGGGTTTTGACAAGTTCAGCTCCTGAATGTGTGGCTGTTCTCCTGCAACCAACCAAAATCAGAGGTAACAGTTTTCTGTGAGTGAAAGTGACAGGAGATTCACTACCACATAACACTTAAATTTGGCCTGACCTTCTAGTTCATACTCAACTGAATGTGGTTTTTTTTTTTCCTATTCCTGCAAAAGGTCTCAGTGCTGTGAGGTAGAGAATTGAAAACCACTACGTATTTTTTCTGCACATGGATGGGTTATGAAGGTTAGAATATGAATTCTTACTTACTAAATAAATATGTAACACACACAATGCTTATTTTTTCATAAGCCCATATTATTTATAAACCTGAGAAGTAGATCGTCCCTTTGCCGTGGGATAATGATGTGTATCCTTCTGATTACATTGAACTTGGCCTTTCCATGCCTTCCATAGGAACACGTGAGTGACCTGATTTCCTAGCAGTGTGTTGTCAAGGAATTCCTAGAATGCTCATTAAAGCACTGAAATACAATTTTACTCTGAGATACATAGAAGCACATTAAATTTATATCGATTGGAGACCTGTGGCCATCTTCCAAAGTATGTATTTCTTTTTCATTTGTTATGGACAGGCAATTAACTTTACTTGATTTAATATAAATTGAAGTTTTTAATAGCCGCTTAGGTTCCCTGCCTTGGAAGGTGCAATTAATTATATCTTTGCAAAATTATGGCACAGCCAGGTACTTGAGATATACATCTGATATCAGACACAATTCTGAGGGGATGTCATTACAAAAGCAGCATATACAGTAAACCAAACCTTTCAGAAAAATATGGAACATTTAATGTTCTGCCGGGAATTCATAGGGGGAAATCCAGCCTTTGCAGATAAGGCATTGTCTTGGCCCACCAGAGGAACTTTTACAGAACTTTTTAGAGTGAGGCAAGGTTGTCTGTGCTCACCTGTGCTGAACCCAAGTACTATAGTTGTGGTGGGGCAGAAAAAGGATTTTAGCTGGTGAGTAGACCAGCCTAGTTTGGGGATTATTTTCTTTCCCTTTAAAGGTTTTGTGAGTTCCACAATCCTGACTCTTGCAGATAAATCAGAACAAGGTGGTAACAGATAGCACAAGAAAGATGCAGCAGAAGTTAGGAGATGTTCAGGAAAGATGTGCCTCTCTACCCTACAAGTAACAGTGTATTGGGTCTCTGAGTTGTAAGCAGAGTAGCAATCAGGAGATGGTTGGGCTGGGGGAAGGGGGACGGATTTGCCCTGAGTAGATGTCCTCCAAGAAAAAGCTGACATATGAACTACTCATTCCAGGTTCCCAGTAGAGAAGCAGAGCTTCAGAAGTGTAGTGCAGCCCATCCTGTAGCAGGTGGCTGATACCTAAAGTAAGACTGGGTGGCCACTCTGCGTTAAAAGTTTGCCGAAGGAAAGGCCTATGCAAGAGACCTGGAGAAGTGTGGTTCTGAGGACTCTAAATCCCCTTTCCTGACTTTCTGGAAAGTTCAGATGACATCTGATGGCCATTTACGATTCTGCAAGGATCTTTTTACTGCATTTTCTGGCTACCTGTACAAAGAGCAATTGCAACTTGACCTGTACGTGCAGTTTCATGGGACCTCTGAGTCCACCTGTGCCTGTTGAGTTTCCATGCCCAGGTGCACTCAGCTTAGAGCCTTCAGTGAGGCTTCCAGGGGCCTTGAACATGCCCGAATATCCTGATGATGAAGTGGGACTGCAGCTGTCTCTTGCAGCCCGATGGCTGATAGTCCTTTGAAGGGAATGTGGAAGTAGCTTGGAGAAGCTGGGCTTTTCCCTGAGGTGTCATGAACTTGCCCAGCCTGATATGTCTTTAGCGGGAAGGTGATGAGTGGTCTTGTCACCCCTAAGTACTAATGGAAAGGTAGCAGGCTGAATACAGAGGCGTACCCTGGCTATGTACCCTCTTCAAAAAGCAGTGACGAAGCTGTAATTCAGAGCTAAGCGCCCAGGAATTAAAGATGTTAAACCACAGCTCGTGGAGCCCTACCTGGTGCTGTTTTAGTGATCCCCACTACCCTGCTGGTACAGTAAGGAGTACAAAAGGGAAGCAGCTCATGATCCTTGCTCTCCGTGCACAGCCTTTCTTTTGGAGGGCAGTAAATGAAGGGAAATTCTAGTGATACCTGTGATACGCAGCGTGACACAGGGATGTTCACAGCTACGGACCTGTCTTCACATGGATACCGTTTTAATTGCATTTCAATTAAATTTAGCAATGAAATTGAAATTGAGGTCAGGAAAGCAAACAGTATACCCTTCCCTTGCAGCCTCAGGTGACTGAAATACCCAGAGCTCCAGAGGGGAGAGCTTTAAAGGTACTTTAAAGCAAATTTCTTCTTTTAAAAATCAGATGAGTTAAACATAATGAATGATATTTAGTTCTATTTTCTCTTCCAGGCATCTGAAATTACAGCTCCATGCAGAGAAGTTACCCAGTTCCCCCATGAGTGATCTTTATTTGAAATCTAATACTTCCACTGCAGCCTTCTGTGCTCAGAGCTGGGTGATTGACACGGTGTTATGGCAGCTATGCCACGAACTGTGCAGGCTGTCTCAAAGATTTGCTTTGTATTCACAGCACCGATTCTCTCAAACCCATAAATGACATAATTAAGAGAACGAAACCATGGAGATGTCAATTAGAATTGTGTGAGACTGAGTTTTCTGGTGTTCTGCAGGCTTTAGGAAGCAGCAGTCAGGGCATCTGTACCATACGTGGATGGCAAAGTGGAGAACCTGCAAGCATCAGGCTCCAGGTTTTGAGAGAGCTGTGTGAATGTGCTGTGCACACTCGAATGCACTCTCAGTCTGTCACCAATGGCACACGTTTCATGGGTGACAATTGGGCCAATAACTCATTTTGGGGTGTTACATTTCTCAAAGCCACAGCAGGCAGTTCAATAAATGAGGTTTTTAGCTTTTTTTCTGACTCGGGTTTTGAGTAACAGAACAGGCAGATGTGTTCTTGGGCATCGAGGATCTAGTAAGCAGAGTGGAAAATATAGCAGTGCAGATCGGAAAAGAGTAAGGAGTTGTAATATGAGGAGGGGCTGTTCACCATCACACACATCCCTTGGTAACAGGAAAGTTAAAGGGGCTCCTTCACCCAGAGGAATTTCATCCTTTCCCAAAGGCTTCCTCCCTCCAGACTGGGCTGGTTGCCTTCTTTTTTTGCCTCTGTGGATTCTGGAAAGATCCATGAAATGATCCATTTTTAAGAAAACTGTTTGTGTTCTTTGTCAGAGACAAATTTTGACTTTACAAAAGTTTTGTTCAGCCAGGTCACTTCACAGATCTGGTTTAACCAGGACAGCTGAGTCTATGGTTCAAGCATACAGTAAATCTTGCTTGAGTGCTCCTAGTTCAGACTGAAAATAGAGCATCATGTTGTCCAGTGCTCCTCTGGGCACTCTGCTTCTTCACAAGTCTGGAATGCGTTAATGGCAACCACCAGCCCGAATCTTTGGCTTGTCTGTCAGAGGGCTGATAGTGTGGAACTGTATGCCCAAATGCTGGGCCCTGCAAGTCATAGTTGTCCAGACATTTTTTCTCCCATTTGGAACCTACGGCTCTGAGACACAGTCATGATTATGTAATTGAGGCATCTGTGGGCCAAAACACAGGTCTTTTGAGCGGTGAAGTGGATAACAGGAAGAAAGACTTGCACTGACTGCTTGAGCCAGGAGTGATGCCTTTGTATTTACTGCTCCTTGAAAAAATATCTCTTTGGCTTTTTCTGGTCTTCCTTGGAGCCATGAAAAGTCTCACTGCCTGCAGTGTCCTGCAGCAAGGAGCTTCACAGGTTATCATGCATTGCATGAAGGAAACTCTCTCCATTGCTTTGAATCTGAAACCTGGTAAATTTACTAGATGTTTTGTAATTTCTGTATCAGTGAGGCAGTGAGCATAATTTCCTATAAAAGTCTCCAACTTTTCATGATTTTGAGGATTGCTCTCATCTACTTTCTCAACGATGTCTTCTCCAGACTGAAGGGTCTGCTCAGTCACTCTTTGCACAAAAGCCTTTGGCTCCTCCCTCCTCTCAGGATGAAAATTCAGAAAACTGATGAAGTGTTTGAATCCAAGCTTGAGCAGGAAGTGGACCTCCACAAGCCCCCCCAACCTAAATTATTCCACAGTTTGGGAAAAAGTCATGTGTGTGTTTGGAGGGGGTGGCACTTTTTTATTTGTACATTGTCTGTCAAGTTAAACAGATTTATTGCATTTATTAATATGCTGTTGAGCAATAGACCTAACAAAGCTTATCTGGGGGAAAAAGACCAGCGTGAATCAACAGTTCCTGTGCTTTCCAATATTATGTGTCACATTACTGAAAAAAATAAACTTTACGGTAAATACCAAGAGGTACCTACACAGATGATGTAATTAAAAACACTGATAAATATGGGATTTTTCATTAAGGCACTTTCTAGTACTGTCTTTTCAACTGCATGTGGTTTTCTTTGCATGTTATGAGATGTGACCCTAGAAAGGTCTCTTTTTTTGCATTACTTTTAGCAAGCACAGGAGAAGCCACTGGCCATGTTCAGTCAGCAGCTACCCTGCGACATTTGGCAACAAGCTGAAGCACAAAACCCCCCAGCACTGGTTGCTGTCATCTAAGCTGTGTTCACCAGCACTGTCTGAGATGCACCTGACCTTCAGCTTCACACCAAGGTTCTAATTTGGGATTATTTATGGGGATTTCTTTGTAACAACAGTTGGGTTTCCATTTGGTGTCGTGGTGGTTTCACACGTGCTATGGATTTTTACCTTCTCAGGGAATACTGCAAAGGCTGATCTTCTCATCTTCTTGTGCTAATATTAATCTAGCATCTGCCTTGATAATAAGCCTTTTAAGGTAATCATACACACAGAATTCCATGTGATAAATGGTTTATGATATCCCAGTGTGGCATGCCACTGAAGCCACCTCCTCTCAGGGCTGCAGAGCCCTCTGCTACCTCCATTCATCTGATCCCTGACACCTCTGTCCCAGACAAGTGCCACTTGGCAAAGGATTCCTGGGCACATCCTCAGTCCTGGGCCCTTCTCCATCTTTTCTCGTTGTTCCTGATGCATTCACTCAGTGTACAAGTTGGCTCTGCTACAGGATCACATCTCCCAGCTCCCCACCAGGGATTTCTTTGGCTCATGCCCACAGTGTTGCCTGTCCCTGCCTACAGGCAAGAGACTTCTCACTTCTGTTCTATCTTTGGCTTTTGTGTCTGCCAACATTCATGATTACTGATACAGAGTCGTATTTTTTTTCAGTTGGGGGATCCTGGAATAAGGGAAAACCAAATTGTTTTTGCAGCTTGGGTGTTGGTCATGCACCTAACAGATCTAAAGTGATTTTTTTGCATGTGATATTCTGCACAGCAGTTGCTGTAGTGGGGAGAAAAGCATTTTTGTGTCCCTGGTTTAGAAGCGTGCAGCTTAAATTGTGTGTGAGTGGCAGGTCTGAAGCAAAGAAGACATATCTTATTCAGCTCTCACTCATGAAGGTGGGCTGTATTTTCTTGCTGCTAGTACTGAAAAAGAGAAGGAAAAAGAAATAATTTCCACAGCGGAGGGTATAGAATTTGAAAACACTTTATTTTCTTGCCACAAAAATTACATACATATACAACACTACACATATATATATATATATATTTTTTTTTTTTCTTTTTAAGGACCTTGGCTGGAGAGAGGGGTAAGTTGCTAATGAGTGTGCTTTTCAGGATTACCAGTTTCTAACACTATGTGAGACTGTCTGGATGCTGTCCCCATGGTTCATGCTGTGCTGTTCCCCTCTATTCCCTCCCAACACGGCTGCACGGTGGACAGGCACAGCCAGGAGGGTCTGTGTGCATGGAGTCAGTCCTGTTGGCAGCAGTGCAGAGACTCTGCAGCCGGTGACCGCTGCCTGCAGACACCCTGCTTTTGCTCAAGAAGATGAGCATCTTTTTGGAGGTTCCTTCTGGGGAAGGCAGCAACACTCCCTCCTGCAGTTCAGAGGGGAGACCAAGACCAGGAGGGTGCAGGCTTTGCAATGAAATGAGGCACTGAACAGGCTGGATTAAAACCATCCCCACTCTAACACTTGCTTATAGAATTACGGCTACAAAGGGAGGGTTTTCTAAAATGCCTTAAACAACCCTGTTCCTGTTGGAGGAAGAGTGAAGGATTCCCCATGGAGAACGGAGGAGGGCTCCTTGTCAGCAGCAAGACCAGGAAAGGAAAAGTGCTGGGAGCCCCTCGATTGCCTGTCACTCGTTTCCATCTCACTGTGCTGATGTTGCCACATGACTACTTGCAGACCAAAGAGGCAGCAGGGGTGCCTGTGCCTGTGCACATTGAAGGGAGTAGCTTCATCTGGTGTCTCCTTGATAGTTGCTTGATGATAGCACCTTCCCTATGAGGTTCCACTGCTTTTTCATGTTTGTTTGTTTGTTTTCTTTAAATATTTTCTGTCATTGAGAATATTTGTAGAACAGGGACATTGTGGCATTGTCACTTAATTGCATTCAGGCTCCAATCCCTTCTGCAGCAGTGTCAGGATCCCCATCTTTTTTCATGGCTAACAGATGGCTTTGCAGAAGATCCAGGCACTGGGGTAAGGAATGATCTGCAGAGGTTGCTACTGGAGGGAAGGTAATGTTTTATACATATCAGGCTGGGGTTCTGGACAAGGCAGACCTCATTTTTATCCTGGTGTTTTAGTAGACACAGCAGATGCTGAATGCCAAATTACAGTGCCTGAGAAAAACAGGGGAAAAAAAACAGCTGGGAGGAGGTTTACATGATGTTTGTTGCTCCATACTAAAAAACTCAGTATGTATAGGTTCTAGGAATAGTTTCAAAAAGGCAGAAGTTTGGAATAAGAGATAATATCTTTTATTAGGAAAAAAGATATCACTGGAAAAATTAGCAAAGCTTTTCTCACAGCTACATTGCTACTGTACCATGATTCAGTTATTAATAAATATATTCTTAAATATATTCTTAAATTTGAAAGAGATCTGTTCAAGGCCCTCTGAAAATCAATTTGATTGTGCCATTATTTGTGATGGTGGTTGCTGCCTTATAAATACACTCAGTGATGATATTAGCCTTGCTCTTTAATCTAGTACTGACTTCTTTCAGCAGGAAGGTGTTTCATGGCTGATTATATACGTTCCTTTGCACCAAATGACACCTTGTGTCATAATAGCTTCCATTTTTATTGCAGTATAATACGAATGATCTGAAAAGGCTTCATAAATTACTGATTTACAGAAGTAACAAGGTATTAAAAAAATCTTATATATGAAGCCTGTTTTTCTGACTACTTTGGAAAGTACTTTTTTATTATTTAATTTGTGTCCTTGAAATAATGAGGAATATCAAAGCTTTTTTCATTTGTTTGTTTATTGCAAGGAACCACTGAATAGTCAATTCATGAATACTGGGTGTCGTCTTAGCTTCCCAGCAACGGGAAGGATGCAATCCTAAATACTTAGGAGAAAAGAAGGAGCCCACCTTCCCTTCCCTCTACAAATGCAAATTCCAAAGAAGGTAAAAAAGAAATTAGTTTATTAAAAAATACCTCCTCACTTAGTCTGATCACCTTTCCCTTTCCTGGTCCCTTCGTTTTCTCACTTGTTCATGAAGCTTTCCAGATTGTACAAGGCTTTGATTTCCCTAGAAAAAGTGAGCAAAAGCTTTTTGCCTCCCATAGTACTTTAATATTAATTCTGTCATACTCTGCCTGATACATCATCAAGAAATGACACCAAAAAAAATTACAACCAGTTCAGCAGATGTTGGCAGTGCTGGCATGAATCCAGTTTGCACGCGGCTGGACAACTGAGTAACATAAAAACTGAGTTTATATATGCTCCTGACAATAGCTGAAGGCTCTCCTGGCACAGCCTGAAGGTGCATGGCCCATAAATATTTCTCTCCTGACAGTTGCAATCTTGGCCTCCTGCTACAGTAGAACTTGTAAAAACTGTAGACAGTCTATTGGTCTCCTGGGACTTACAGACTCCCCTTGCAGATTTCATGAGTATCAATCACAGGCATTATTTCAGAAGAGTTACAGGTTACCAGCTGGTCTGGTGTGTAAAAGTGTTGCTTGCAGTGCTGGAGACTGTAAATGCCATGAATTTTAACTATTTCTGTTTATGAGATATGCAAGAAAGTCACAATTTCATCTTTTAGATTCTGTTAACAAGGCAAAGATCTGATCTGCATGTCACCAGGCACACATAAAAAGAAGATCTTAGCTACACAACAGTGGTTTTCAGAATGTTTCAGACCTTTTGCAGAGGCTTCTAGTAGAGCTGACAGTGTTTGTATGACTCCAGGAGGTGATCAGACATGTGCTCCTGGCAAGACATAGCTTCCCTTAGTAGTACAACCACCAGCACCCTGGTTTAGTGGAAAAAGACAATGAATGTAAAGAAAACTTGGCTTTTTTATAGATCAATCTGTTTATTTTAGACTGGTTGGTAGAGCTTTTTAAACACCCATCTGTCAGAAAAGGAACAAACTCTTCAATATGGAGAGCTTGTTATTCCACATTTCTGGGTGTCTTTTAGGTCTGTTCCTTGCATTTGGTCTTGGCACATTGAGACTGCAGAGACATTTGTGACTTCAGTGTATTTATACACAGAAAATAAAAATCTTTGAGCTCAGTTTCTCCATATGCCTCTTTCAGCTTTCTATTATTAGAAGGCAAACATCTTGGATGTGTTACATTCAGGGCTGCCAATTGTCCCCATTTCATATTCTAGGTTGCTGATATTTTCAGGTTTGTCTTTTGGTATCTTTAGAATCTGCCTGGTGGGGAAAAAAAAAAAAAAAAGGCATCATTTCACTATTGGCCTATAAGAATAAAACATTAATTTTGATAAGACGTGGAGATCCTTTCTGAGTAGGTTTCTGAGTCACGTTTTGCCCTAAATCCTTTCAAGAAAAACATTTTCATACTCTTTCCTTTAGAAAATGTGGCTCCGTCCTGGTTTTGATGGGAAAATAAATTAGTTACTACTGTCTCCCCCGCCCTGTTTCCCCAAAAGTAATGTTCTGCCCCTGTATGTGCAGAGGAAAATGAGAGTTGGGGCAGGGGAATCTGGCATCTGAGGAGATTTCCACAATTCATACGTTTCATTCATATCCAAACTCATCCTTCTCTCACTCCCTCTCAGAGGAGAATGCACCTTGTAGCCATAGGACCAACACACTTCAAAAGGAAAAGCAACCAAATACCAATAATTTAAACTATACCTGAAAAATTGTATAGAAAATAATAAAATCAAACATGTCTGCTACCTCATCAGCAAGACCATAGTGGTCTTTACATTACTGGGAGAATCTGGGCACTGTCCCAGCTCTTGCCTTGACCTTTGTATTCTTGAAAGACTGGACCCACCCAGGAAAGCACGACAAAGGATATATCACTTCATTTTCCTCAGATCAAGGGCCATCAGACTTGTGACACAAACAATGGTCCCACAGGGGCAGGATGAGTGTGCCATGTGATGAAGATACCAAGAATGTCACCCAACTCATGCCATGCACAAGTGTGCTGATCCTTGTATTAAAATGGTCCCTTTAAAAATCAGGCAGCATTTTAAAGCTCCTCTGCATTTGGCTTAGATTCAGCTCAGTGCAAGAGGCTGAGCTCTCGGGATGCCCTGGGCTTGCTCTCCCTGTGCTGCAGGAGAGCGTGGCCAGGCACTGTACAAAACCCTGGTGTCAGGGTGCTGCAGAGCACCACTCTCCTCCCCATGCCAACCAGAGGCATCTGGCAGGGCTTGAGTGAGGGTTAAGTGAGCTTCTCCCCCAGAGAAAGCACCTCCTTGCTGAGGTGGTAAATCACTGTCTTGCAGTGACACCAGTGCACATAAAACGAGCTACTTGTGGATTGAGTTTGTAAGTACTGATTCTGTGATAACTGTGCTACACGAATGCTTAAAGGAGCAATTTGAGATGAGGAATGTCCCTGTGGCAGCTGCTGTAGCACCTCACCATACCCACAGGGCTTATGGGATAAAACGGGCAGCAGAGAGAGAACAGTATAATTTCTATTTTAACCGTAATTCTAGTGCACCCCCTTGCCTAGGTTCACCTGAGAAATCAAAGAGCATTGAAGGATTAAAAAAAAGGTGATGAGCTGATTTTGTGATGAAAATTTGTGCTTTCTGGAGCCAGATGCCACTGACACCTTGCAGCCTTCAGTGCTGATGTGTGCTTCACGTTTCCCTCTGTTATCTCCAGAGTCTCCACTTCTTCTCTCATTTTAAAACATTGGCTGATCCACCCTTGCATAAATCTAGTAGGAGATTATGCATCTAGCCCATTAGAAGCCTTCTCCTTTCCCCCGGGATGCCCAGGAGACGTCCCAGCAGGTGCAGAGAGCATCCATAAAATAAACACAAGGCTAAACCAGGTGCTGCACGGGATGTGGCTCATCAGAGAGGGTGGTTGTGAAATGGGTGGATGTTGCTCAGACTCTCTGGATGCCCTTGCCAGGGTACCAAAAGCAGTTCCCGTCCAGCACTATTACATACTTGTGCATCCCCGGGGCCACCAGCAGCACGAAGCACAGAGCTATGGGGCACTGGCCTGAGGCTGCTTCTGAAACACAAGGTACTGTGCACTGCCTAAGGCAGGTTACTGACTGCTGAAAACTTCTAAAGAATTGATTGGTTAAAAAAAAAAAAATCAGCTGTTCCTGGTCACACAGCCTTGTTTCAGCTGTTTTTCTTTAGCCTTGACATACAAGCAGGTAATTATTCTGTTAGTTAAGACTGAGTTGATATGGCAAGAGCTCTTCCACAGTGTTGTTATCACATCTGCTGAGCCCCATACGATGAAGGGGGTGGTGGACTTTGTGATCTGCAGAAGAGCAGGCAGCCCTAGTTTCCCGTATGAAGGCTCCTGTTCAACATCAGTGAAGTGATGTTAAGCTTCCCCTGAATCTCCATCAGGTCTAGGGTTGTGTCAGGCACATCCTGCACCTCTCAGTCCTTCTGCATGTGCTTTGGGCTGTTAACCTTTGCATAGAAGGCCAGCATTTCAAGACTTGCCATATTTGGTGCTTGAGCCTGTGCAGGCTAGGCAACATGTGTGCCACCCAGCTCTTCTTCAAGGTGTCCAGATGTTCTGCACTATGTCTGTCACCTGCAGATTTCATGTCCCTGGGATTTTCAGGTGGCACATCTGAGAAAAACTGGCCTGCAAGATCGGCCTGCAATCAAACTGAGCTGTTATTAACCAACAGATTCAACACACCCCCTCTGCTGGGCAGTGGCCAGTCAGAGCCCCCCAGCATGTCTGAGCAGCCCTGGAGAAGGGAGGTGAAGGGAGGAAGGTATGGCTAAAGGTGCCAACAGTAATGTGATTTGGGGCTTAGGGCAAGAGGAGAAGCTTACCACGCCATGGGAATGCACAGTGGGGAGAACCAAGGATGTTGCGATGGTATGGGTGATAGATGCACTGAGGGAGAGCTGGTTTTGTCAGTATGGGAAGCTGTAGGTAACAGATCAGATATCCAAGAGACAACTGGCTTTTTCAGTTCTGCTGTGAGGAGAAGAGCTGAAAAGTGCAATACACCAGAAAAGCCTACATAGATTACAGTGGTAATGAAGATAATTAATACAAGTCCTTACCTATTAGTGGTGCTTAGTAATGAAAATATCTCACTGTGTGTACTAATAGCTTCTAATAAATTAATAATACTGGGGTTTTTAATCATTGGCTATTTATTTCTGATTTATGATTTGAAAATAGCCTATACCCCGTTGCTGTGGAACAACTACTGTCCACACATGACAGAGTCTGAGTGGAATATTTAATTTTTTTAGCTCTTTATCCTTGCTAGAGGCATGAGCAAGCACAGTGAGCCTCCTAATGCATTTAGCAGCAGCCATGTGGTATAATGACCACGGCCATGTATCCTGTAAAGTAGAAAAATTTAAACGAAAAAAGGGTGGAAAAATACTAGCCAATAAAGCAAAAATGCTGTGTTTTGGTCTGCTGAGGAGGGATGTACTCCTGAAAAGGCTTATTGGGACTTTGTCTTTGAAGTCAGGGTCTTTGTGTTTGTCCTTTGCTCAGGTGCCAATGCACTCGGTTGCAGAATAAGACACATCTCCCGAGCACCATTTTTGACATTGCTTAAGCAGTGCAAGAGGCACAGATGCTTCCCCTAGTGTGGCACTGAAAGGTCTGGCTCTGCACAGTACTGGTGAGCTCCCATCTGCAGGGCATGACTTGACTTGTTCTTCTTCAGGACATGTGTGGATTCTCCTCCTAACCTGATGTCACCCAGTTTCATCACAGTTCTTAGACAGTGCGAGTGATCTGTGGGGTGAGGTGTCTGTGGAACAAGGCTGAGCAGGACTGGGAATAACCTCTACCCCTTAAATCCTCTGGCTGTTTCTGGCACAAGAAAGTGTTCCACAGCTTTGTCCTGCCTCTGTTCCCCCATCCTTTCCAAGGAAACCGGAGCAAATGGGTGGCCTGTGTAGGGGCCAGATTATAATGGAGGGATTGCCAATACTGGCAGACTGGAAACATTTCTAATCTCCCAGCATAAAAATAGCACATTGATGCCCAGCACTCCATCCCCTAGTTTGGGAAATAAATTTCAGTGAAAGATACTACTGAGCTGGCTTCGAGATGATGCAGCTCCAATTGGAGATGTGGTTAAAGCCTGTTCTGCATCTCTTCAGAGATTGGCATGAACCTTCTAGGGGACTTCCCTAAGCGCAGATCTGCTCTCTGCTGCTGCTTCTGGCCACCTTCAGGGAAAATTCCCCAGACAACCAGTGCCATGGTACTACTACCTACCAGACATGATGACAAGTCCATTGCTCTCAGGACAGACATTGCCCACTTTTTTCTAGCCATTTTCAGCACAGGTCCAAAGATCTCCTGTGTTGCAGCTTGACCTCAAGCCCAGACCTGCTGCAGTGTTATATAACCTGGAGAAGTCAGGCGGAGTCAGCCATCAGCAGCCCAGACCCTGCCTCAAGCTGAGGCTACAGGTTCATTTTTCTTTTTAAATATTTTTGTAGCTGCAGCCATTGCTTTAGGCGAATTACCAGATGGGACAAATAGACAATTAAATGTTTCCCAGGTATGGCATGCCAAGATTATACTGTCTGTAATGTTCAGTAATTGTGACTAACGCATTGATCATAGAAGGTAGATTCAAGATTTTCCAGTTTCCTTGGTCAGGGGAGAGACCTTTCATAAACCAGTTGTTTTTGTTTTTTTTCTTAAGCATCCAAGATTATCAAGTGCAACCTTCGACCTTCTCAAATTGTAATAGGCTTCAAACCACAGAACTTACCTTGCAGGATGTGGTGTTAGTGCAACAGTATGTTATCATGGCTAGGCTTCGTGAATGAAGATTTGAGAAGGGCTCTACCCACGCTTGCTACAAGCACGCTGATGGCTAAAAAGGCCAATGCGAGATGGACAAGTCCGGTTGCAGAAGGCACAGCAGAAAGACTCCCCAGGTGATATCGACAAGACGCAATTCTTTCTGCGTTGTCTTTTCTCCTCGAGAGTGATCCTGCGCGTGTTCTCAAAAGCAGCAGCAGCGTTA
>JAYRBT010000001.1:46425002-46488176 GCA_036023395.1 Myiotriccus ornatus
AGCCCAAAAAGCTCAGCAGCCTCTGCAAAGCAGGATGTTAAACACTGCAGAGCTACTTCTGTGTGGGCAACGAGGGCAGCATCATCAGAGTAAAGCAGCGCATGGACAAGATGATTCAAGGTCTTCGTGTGGGTCTTCAGTCACCTTAGGTTGAATAGGCTCCCATCGGTACGATATCGAATGTAGATACTGTTATATACCATTATAACAGTATGTTATAATGATTTTGAAAAAACCCAGTGGCTTCCATCTGTTAGGTCAGGCAGTACAGAAGTGTACCAGCAATATTCAAGGGACTCATTCTCCAGCTAATTAAAGACTTCAAAATATAATTTCATGTTGTGATTGTTTGCAATTAGTCACAGATGCTACTGATCAGTTGCTCTGCCATTATTTTCCCACAAATATACTAAGAAATGCATTTTAAAGTAAAATCAGCCCAAGGCCTAGAATTTAAGGTTAGGTTTGACACAACTTCAGCTTTCATGTATTTTATCAAGAATTATTAACTATGGAAAATTGTTATGAATTTCTGAAGTATAACATGCACTTTACAAATGCATGTTACACGGTTTATACTTTGCCAAATGCAGATATCCTCGGTGTAACTTTAGGTTTCCTTTGTAGTCAGCGAGGAGAAGTAGACAACTTGCCTAATCACCCTCAGATGTCTGGCTTGGAGGAAAATTAATTACATAAAAGCAAGATTTCATACTTTCTCTTCATTTCTCTGTACTTAGGGAGCTCAGTGCACCTATCTTGAATGTAAAGATTGCATACAGCTAAATGCGAGGTGAATCTGAGGAAGTACCTGACCACCATGATTTGATTTTGGTGGAATGCCCAATCCCGACTGACACCACTGGAATAATCTCCCACAGCCATGTTTTATGGGGACCCTAAGACCTACAAGAGCAAGTGCAGTGGGGTATGGATTCTTATGGAACTCGGGCACTAAGTTGTCCAGCCTGATCTGCTCCTGTAGCCACCAAGGCAGGACAGCAAGGCTATAGCAGGGACAAACATTCACCCAAGAGGAGTAAACGTTTACATGGGGAGTCACCTGATCCAACTCAGATCTACATCCATTGTCTAAGTCTAAGCTGGTCACGCCAATGAATTTCTAAAGCCAGTGAAGAGGAACATGCACTTCCAGCAGGCACTGCTTTTATCCTGAGAGTAGTGGGAATAGACTCCATTGGTGATGCCTGTTGATGTCCACCAGGCCCCCTGAGGCAGATCAGGGCCAGTGTCCAGGTGTTTGCAGTAAGGTGAAGCAAATCAGATCTTTTTAGGTGGTATAAGAACTTCACAAGAATTTGAGGGTACAATTTTGAGAGTAAGTTCCTGCAATAATCCCTCACCCCGAGTCCAGACATTTGTACTTTTATTAAGCTAATGACACTCCTCCTCTTACAGCAGTAAGATAGAGGAGACCAGTTCTCTGGTTGAACAGAAAAGCCCAGCCGAAATGTGTATAACAGTGTGGTGTGATTACCATTTTCCTTGTCTTTCCCATCCTCTTTCACAGGCAGGCTGTGGCTGGCCCTTACGCTCTGCATGCTGCTTCCCTTCAGCTGCCGATAAACATGATTTTTGTGGGGCAGTGAGCACATTTCACTTTATTCTTAAGAAAATAAAGTTGTTAAGGATAAAGTATTCCACTCTGTATTTTCTTGACTGATAAAATTTACCCTTAAACTTAAGAACACATGTCCCTGCTAAATTGACTTGGCACAGAATGTCAGTAGTGACAAATATAATATTAGATCACTGTTGCAGGGGATGAAACCTTTCATCTGGATGGGAAAGACTGGATGGTCTTTCTGTGTTTCTAATGACTACCTTTTGATTTGATGGTACCGGTGTCTCTAGGCACTGGTTCGCCATCATTACTTAACACTATAGAAAGAATGGCCTATATTTGCATTTAGGTCTTACGCTTTAAAGGAGAAGTAAAAAAGTGTGTGAAGGAACAAAGCAGGATTCATAGCTACTGTATATCCTACACAATGAATCAAGAGTGCTTTTCTGCCCTTCCATCCTCAAAAAACAAAACTCCATGAATCTGGAGAGTCTGGTAGAGAGTATCTGTATTTAAATTTTTTTAAAAAAAGGCTTTTTCTTTACTTTCTGCATTTTTACATTAAGAACTGCTCATCTGTACTTCATTTAGAAGAAGTTATTTATGTTCTGTGGGATTTCATCAAGCTATTATATGACATTTACCTGAACAAAATGTAGCTCTTCTAACAGTATCGTGATGGCCAACCTTGGGGAGAAACTTCATTATCCTCTATTTACCAGCTGAATGAACATTTTTCTCTTCGTTTGACTGTTCTGATATTTTCCAGTAGTAGTTTTCTAGATTAATAGCAGTGTCTTGGATGCAGAGGGACTGCTGGACCAGGGTTATATTAGTGAATGATTTCCTAGGCAGGGCTTAAAAGTCTTCAGGATACAAATTGCTGGTAGCAGTCAGAACAGATCGTGTGTTACTCTTGAAGAGTAAGATTCCTCTGGGCTCTGATTGTTGGTCTCAGGGAATAGCTTGGGAGAACAGTGTTCAAGCAAATATCTTGCTTCATTAGCACCAATATCAGAGCATGGTGCTAATGCGACACTTCTGCTCCTGGCACCTCAGCTAATTTGAGCAGGATCAACACCAGCATTTTCTCACCTTGTCCCATTCTGCCATATCACAAAACCACAGACCTATACTCACTCCCCAGTAGCATCAGAGATTTTAGATGTTTCTGGTTCTTCCACAACCACTGCTGCTGCTGCAGTGGTCTGGGAGGTGCTGCCCCACAACCTGGTGGTTTTCCCTGAGCTGCCACATGTGCAGCAGTGCAAAGCCTTGGCACTGAGGAAGGAACTTCTGCATAGAGGTTTTAGTGCCTGGTGAGGAAGCTGTGCCACGGCCACCTGCCAGGTATGCCTGTGGCCACCCCTCACCTGGAGGAGGTCACACGCCAGCCCCTGCTAGTCCAAGAAAGTGCAAATATTTGCATGAACACTAAGGATTATGACTTGTACCTTCGCAAGAATATTTGTTACCAAACTTGCACGATTGCCAACATGCTGAAAATCTGCTTTGCAGATTGGCTTCACCCCACCCATGCCAACCTTGCATGACCTCTTAGCCATGAGCTATGGTCAAAATGTGGGTCGCTAGTCAAGGCTAGTGAGTCTCTGTTTGCAAGTCTGATGAGACATATGGCTCCAGTCCAGATTTGTCTGAGCTGTGAGCTGCTGGGACTGACAAGGACCTGCTCTAGGCACAGTCTAGGGGACAGCAGAGAAGGCTACAATGAGGAAAAGGAGTAGGGGCAGAGAGGGAGAGGAAGATACAGGAAAGCGGAGCAAGACAAAGAGCACTGGGGTATTTGGGGGAAATCACAGAAGGAAAGGGCAGAGAAAGGAAGTAGCTTGGAGGGAGCCACAAATAGGAGACAGAGGCAGATCTGGGATATGTACAAGGCAATTAACAAAGCACAATGTTGTTAAATCCGACTCTTCAGTGCCTTCATTACTTCTGTGTGTTTTGCATCAGTGCTGGACTCTGGGGGCAGCACTGGTGTTGTTTTATTGTCCCAGAGGCCATTTTACCTTCTGACTTCCTCTCTTCTCCCTCCTGATTTTTAATAGGCCAAGTATCACTCTTGATTAATGGAGAGAATGGAGAAAGCGAACCTTTTTAGGCTATTAACATTAATGAGAGCAATAGCTAAGCGATAAGTCCATGCATGTTCTTTTGCAGAACTGAGAGCCTGAAAGCTGCCTAATGTTTCACATGTGGCAGAGATGAACTTGTGAGCAGAATCAACATGAAATACCTCCAGCCAGCTGTGTCAGGAGTAAATCTGTGCACTGCAACATCCCGTATAGCCTTGATAGCCTGAACACACACTGACTGGCTGCAGAAGGAAAGATGAACCAGAGACACTGGCAGTTATGTAAGTAGAAATTGCCCCTGGTTGGTTATATACCTTTGTTAAAAATGCCACCCATTTGCAACTCATACAGACAACCAACTCTGAGGCAAATTATTAGCAACATCCATATCCTATGCCACATTACTGCAAGTACTCCTTGCTTAATGAGGGTCATAGAGGTTGGCATCATTATGCAAAAAGCCATTTTATTTCTATTTGCTTGCATGGATTAACATGTTTTGAATATCTCTTGTAGCATTTGTGACAAGAACTGGGATGTGTTACTAGGATGGAAATAAAACCCTGACAAAATCAAACTTTGCATTATGTGAGTGTTTCAAGGAGCTCCCCTGGATTGTTTTAGACACATATAAAGGCAATTTTTCCTTTTGTATTTACACATTTCTCCTTTCTATCAAAGTAATTAGTTTTATCTCCTATTGAAGACATGATCTAATTTACTCTGTAGGAAGCAGGAGAACACAAATAAGCCCAAATTCTAGTTAGGAGTTTGGTATGGCAAAAGCAAGCAACAGCATGGCTGGACATTAGAGCTGTTTCTCTACAAGCCACGTTTGGTGTTTCAGTAGCTTTGTAAACCCCAAACCATTCTTGCTGCTCTGCATGAAGGGAGCCTGGCCCCAGGCACCCTATAAGCAATAGAGTGACACAGACATCACCAGGGAAGGGTTGTGGTGCTGCATCACAAGGCTACATTTCTCCCCCACGAGTCAGGGTGCATCTTGTGCCTGCACTCCAGACACCACAGTCCAAGTGCCTTTCTCAAACCACTGAGTCCCCATTCCCTCATCCAACTTGAAAAGTCAGTGGCTGAGTGCCTGTTCTCTCCCACACAGATATGGGTGCATAGTAATCAGTCTTCTCTGAAAGGCTGTCTTTCTGCAAGGAAATTCTGGATTCATTTCTAGAGTTACATGAGATGATGAGCAGTATAATTCATAGTAGATACTGTACATGAAGAACTTTCTACTATATGTAATTAACTAACTTTATTCTAAGTAATTAAATAAATTGAATAGCTTATAACACCTTGTTAACTTTCTTTCCAGTTCATATTGTGGCACTCAGAAGACATGACAAGCTTTGTATGTGAAGGTCAGCTTAAAACTGATGAGAACTCAGAGTAATTGTGAGGATGACACAAAGCAAATTATCCCTGCTATACATTTGTGCATCTGATCCCTTTGAGAAACTGTGTAATGTGGCTGACATGTCCCTAAGTTTTTCTAAGCACAAGTTGTTCTGACCTCCCTTGTAAATCTTGTAGTCTCTGTTCTGTTCAAGGTGCCCACATGAGCCAGATGTGCCTTGCTCTATCAGCACACTAGCTTCTTTCCTGCACCATGGCCATCTGTTTCCTAATGATTATGTCTAGCCTGGGTTAATCTGCTCTATCAGGGTATGTCACAACATAAAAACCTCATGCTTCCCGAAGATGGTTTCTCAGCTACTGTAGCTGATGGCCAGCCCCACGGAATCGGGCCTAGCTGCCTGCTGGGAGACCTTTGAAGCTCCTTTTACACCCTCTGCTGCAGGGACCTGCACTACTTGAGTTATGCTAGGAGAGAAAAAATTGCCTTTTCCCCCAGTTCTTTCTCAGTCTGCAGATTCAGACCTCTAGATGCTCTGAAACAAGGCACTACCCTATTTGCGAGCTTAGGGGGAAAATGATATCTAGGTGCCCAATCCACTTTTACTTAGAAGCCCTTTTTTACCGTCCTTTTTGCCAGCTGTTAATAAATCATGATGGCTCGGAGATGCATCTTGTCAGATCCCTGATCCCTGCTTAGATGACTCCCTCTACCCCTGGGATAGATAGCATGGCTAACTACTTGTGCTTTATCCTCACGTTGTCTTCTGAGACTGTCTTTAAAACGACCCATTCCACAAGCAGAGAGAGAGGCGTCTTGTCCCTTCGCTGTGACCTGTGTGGCACCAGTTGAGCAGGGTGTGAGGGGACTGTAGAGTCATGTGTTTAATTAAGATGATTTGCTTTCAAATGAAATCTCACCAAACTGTAGTGCATTAATGAGAGCAAGTTCTTTTAATCTCCAAACAGAGTTTGCTTTTGGGAAACTCTAGTATAAGAAGATGAGGGTGAACTTGCCAAGCCTTGGGCAGAGCCAGGCCAGCATGTTCAGAGGGTGATGTGGGTCCTTACACAATGAGCAAAGACCATTTTATCCTTTCTTTGTGTCCCGCTTCCAGGGCTCCGTGTGAATCATAGACTTCATAGGTGTGGCTCCAGGTATTTCTGCATAATGCAGTTGTGTTAGCTAAAGTTTCAGCTTTGATTTGTTTGTTTTTGTTTGAATCAGTTTTTCTCTAAGTTGCCAGAGAAGATAAGATTCAACCTACAGATTCCTCCAGATCTGTGCAACATAGCAACTTGCAGCTGAACTGCTCAGTCCAGGATCTTCCCAGGACTCAGTGAGGAGGAATGGCCAAAATGGTGTGTTGTTTGTCAGATGCCTGTGGATATCTGCTCTGGGACAAGATGAATCAGCCACGGTGTATGTGCCTGTGAAAGAACCTTTGGGTGACCAGCTCGGATGTGCATGTCCCCATGGGACTAGGGGAACCCTACCCACTGTGCACCATATCTGTCATGTAAAGAAAACTTCTGGTTTGAACCAACCACCTGAATTCCTGGATCTGTTTATAATTTCCCGGTAAGCTCTGTTCAATTCTCATCTTCCTTTGGTAGCTATGCGAAGGTGTTGTGGTTTTGGTGGGGTTTTTTGTTGAGGTTTTCTTTGGGGGAGGGTTGGTTGGGGTTTGTGGTTTTTTTTTTCAAATTGTCTTCACTCTGTTAGGAACTTCTTGGTGAAATATCGGATTCTGATGTTGCAAAACCTCACATAGTTGCCTCCTTAATTGTACTGTTAACTCATGATGTGTTATTTTTCCAGGTATCTTACTTCTGACACTGCAAATGCCTAAACAACCTTTTGGTTTTTTACAGGAAAAAAAGTATTTTTGACATTTGCTTCTTTTTTTTTTTTTTCCCCCACACCCATCAGTTCTGTTAAGATTCTCAGAGTTTAGTCCTGTAAGTAAATGAAACAAACCACGTTATCTTATTTGTGGTTTATTACACTTGATTCTTGCAATTTTGGGATCCAAAAATACCTGATCCTGAAGTATAGCACAGTTCACAGAACAACAGAAATACATGGGTAATACACCCTACTTTTGCCGATTGCCTTGACATTTCAGCTACCAACCCCTGTGGGTACTGAACTCCCCTTTGCTAACTCCCATGTGCAGGTTTAATGAAATGTTTGGGATTACTTCAAAGAAGGCTGAGAAGAATTTGGTGTGCAGAGAGTTTCCCGAGCAAGGAGCATTCAGGCACAATGATCAAACCCAATATGCATCTCTGTTTTTTGATGGAGAGATCTTTTGTCCCCTCAGTGATGCTCTTTGCATCAGTGCTATTTCTTCTGGACATTTCTGCTCCTGATTGAAGGTCATCCTTATATTACTTTTTTGGTTTTAGTCCCTTTCCTGCTTTGAAAAAAGAAATACAGCAGAATATCTGAGACAACTTTTAAGAGAGCTTTTGCTACATCTAGTGGTAGAGTCTTTGATGTGCCTGAAAAAAAAGGCAATTTAGAAAAGAGCCAATCTCTGTTTAGAACTCTTATTCTAATGAAACCCAATGTGCCTTCACATTGCTTTCTGTTTACCTTTGACTTTCATTGCAAAGCTCTGATATTATTGCCTGGCATGGCTTTTCTCAATTCTGGCTGCCATCTGAGAGAGTACTAGTCTGGAGTAGCTGAGATTTTGATTCAGACTGAATTATTACTGAATGCAGAGAAAAAATAAATTAGGGTGTAGGTGGGTGCAAAAAAAAAAAAATCCCCTGCAGCTGTCATCCTCCCCAGTGCAGTGCCTGTATCACCCAGGAGTGGTGAGAGTTCAACCCAGCTGCAGGAGGTTTTGCACCAGCCCTGCCCAGCTCTTGGGCCACTGCCTACAGACCACCATGTGTGGTGGTGTGCGCCTCATGGGGGGAAGGGGGAAGAACAGAAGCATGGCTGCATGCTTAGAGTAAGGATGTTTGCTCAAGAGGTAAACATCTGGATTCCTGTTGTTTCTATCCTTTTTATGAGGTGAAGTGAGGAACAGGCACAAGGGTTCTGAGAACCACCTGGAAGTTGCTGAAGGAGTGAGGATGTAGAGTCAAATCCCACAGGGTTGAGATGCAGATTGGTCCTAGCCAAATGCTAGCAAGAGAGAAGCTGTAGTAATAGCAACTACTCTGTACCAACTCCAGAGTACTCTGTTTTCTGAGGGAGCGTCTAACTTGCTCGCAGCTTTGCTTAATTCCACTGGGAACTGGATGCAGTCTTGACAGAACAGCACATCCTCCTGATTGCAAATCGGATGGGAGCAGGCTAGGTTGCTGCTGCCATGTAGCAATATGGACAGTGAACAAGGAGGTTGAGATCGTGATGATAATATTGACAAAATAATGCAAACCCGAGGTAATTGCAAATGTACTAAAAATATCATCACTGATGTTTGAAAAGTGGTTGATCCAGATTTAAAAATCTGTGTAAAAACCTCATGTGTTTTGAAGCGGAGTGATTGTGTAAAAAAGTGATATCGGATCTTATTAACCTGCTTTATCCAAGGCATAGTGCTTTACACTAGTAACTAGGTATTTATGATGGGAAAATGAGGAGCTCATGCTCACCCAGCTTTACCCCAGAGCCATGGCAAGCAGCTCCTTTTTTTTTTTTTTCCTGCTACCTTAGGGCTGTCTGGTGAGAGGACTGGAGGAATGCCACATCTGCTACTGGCTCCCGTAGCACAAGGCAGCTGAGGAGCCATGGCAGGAGAGGGTGACCTGGCAGCCTGGCTACATTTGCTGTGGTATGTAGTTTGTTTCTCTTGCTAAAATTTAATTTGAATGGCTTGATTAAGCTTCCTTTGCATCATCCTCCTTTGGCTTTGCAGGCTCGAGGACCTCACCCTCATCAGGGAAATAGCCAGGGGAGACAGAAAGCCCTGGAGGAAGTTAAGGAGGGAGGGATACTTGTGAAAATGAGGGTAAGGCAGCATCGAACATGGAGCTGGGATGTGCAGACAGGTTTCCCCTTAGGCACCATGGTCCGGATGTCTTGGTGGTGGGTGCTCCTCATATGTGGCAGAGCAGTGATTGTGCTGGAAAGAGGCTCCCTTCATAGTTATGAGAAGAAATGCATTTTTAGAGCACAGCATCCTGTAGAAGGGCAAAAAATAGATCACTGCCCCTGAAGAAAGCCCAGAGTGACAACTCAGCCACCATCAGTGGTTGAAGACCAGTGAGAGGACTCCCACTCCTTCAGCACTGTGGCAAGAGGAAGCTCCTATTCTGCATCCAGCTACACAAGCAAAATTACTGTGGCTTTAGAAACATGGTGATGAACCTGGTGGCAGATATTGGAGTATCCATTTGAAAGGTGCACACAGAATGAGGGAGAAAAAATCTAAGACCTTGGAGGACAGTTTAGACTGAAGTATTAGAAGTAAGAACTTCTACAGGACCGTATGCAAGAACCTTAGAAAATGCTCAAGGAAGACAAGTTGTGCGTTATCACAGAATCATGGAATCATAGAATGGTTTAGGTTGGAAAGGACCTTAAAAATCATTTAATCCCAACTCACCTGCCGTGGGCAGGGACACCTTCCACCAAAAGGTGCATTAACATCCCAGCGTGAGAGGGGGGATGGCACAGATGAGGAGGCATTTCTATTTCAAGTTGTTACTTGCTCTTGTGAAAAAACATGAAAATAATGAACAATTTCAACTTCAATAGTTCATGCTTGAACTTGTTTCAGTTCAAAAAAAATCCTTGATGGAAGGAATATCCATACCGTTATTTACCACTGGTGTGAAACCACAGGAGCAGAAAAGAATCTGTGAATTTCTTAACCTATAGGTGATGATTTGAGAAGATAAGGTTTCTAGTATCAGGAATTATTTTTACGTGACAAGCTTAATCTGTTCCCATAATATGTGGTGGGAATCACTCCATTGCAGTCAGAGCTGTTCGGTCAGCCCCATGCTGGGCAGCCTCTTTCATGCCTGGACTTCACTGCGATGTAGAGAGATTGGCCAGAGATAGTATGCTATCTGAGTACTCTGAGCAGCATTACGATTATTTTTTTTGGACACAAATATAAAAGAGCTCACTAGCTCTTACAAGCAAAAAAAGGAAAACAAACAAAATGGGAAACTAAAAAACATGAGGTTTTTTTCCCATTTATTTTGAACCTGCTTCTTTCAGGTACATAAAAATTGGCACAAGCTGCCTTTTTTTTTTTTTTTTTTTTAATAATGATAGTTTGTGCTTCATTTCTATACATGAAGTACAAGGAGCAGACATGTCCCCTTTGGAAATGGGACCTACTTTTACTTGTCTAATATCAATCACCAATTAAAAAATGTCGCTCTATTTCATGCCTCTCTGCCCTGTGCTACGGTTGATGGCCATAGGTGAAAAATGATAATTAGTTTCTCAAGTCTCCTGGTTAGCACAGAAGTTTGGATACATCTGGCTTATAAAAGCTTCCCAGCTTTTTCTCTGAGCAGCACCAGTATCTTTCACACCTCCTTGCAATTATCGCTCTCTGTGCATCACTGCTGGTCAGGTGGGAGCTCCAACCTGGAGCAGGAGACAGCGCTTTGCACCACTGTGGGTTACAAACATCAAAGCAAGCCTGGACAATGTGGAGGTAAAAACACAGCTGGCTGAGCAAGAAGAAAGTAGGCATTTCATGGCAAAGATAAACCCTTTCATTCATTTGTTCCCGAACTCTCAAGTTGCTCATTCTTGTCTGGCTGGGCACGGGGACTTGTCCAAATGATAACCAAGGGATTTACCAGATATTCAGAGGGTGATTAGGAAAATTCTTGTTTTTACTTGAAAGTTTGTTCACTTGCCTCAGTGGGCATTTGGATGTGATGGAAAACTTTATCAGAAGGGCACAGGCATAACAAAAATAAAAATAATAGCAGTTTGTGGGGTGGAAGGAGATAGAGTTGTTCAGGCTTACTTTTAAAGGTTAGGAAAATACACAGAGGTTATGTACTTTTCAGTTACATTAAGCCCAGTAAACACTCAAACATTGCCTTTTTAAGATGTAGAGAAGGGACAGTATCCATCCAATGCATCTCTTCTGTGCTTTTTAATAGATGCAATTTCATCTATTATTTAAGACAGAATATAGAATATGAAAATGATAGATTTTAAAACTAAAATGTACATTTAGGTAATTTTTAAATTCCCTTTGGCCTTTGAGATGCCTTCAACTTCTGAAACAGAACATGACCATCTCAGACCCAGTCCCTCAAATACAGAGGATCACTTCTGGTCAAGCTGTACTGTCGTAGGGACAGATTGACATCTTTTCAGGCAGTCTGAATTTTGGCATTTCCTAACTTCTGAGCATTTGAAGATTTCAGTCTTAGCATTCCTTCCAGCATAAATGTTCTTACACGTAAAATGAGAATTTTTTGTGAATGTTACTATTCCCCAAAGACATATGTATAAGACTAACCACTATATAGGTACACAAGAGACCACAGGGACTGACTGCAGAAGTCTAGGAGGAGTTTGGCTCAGGTTCAAGCTTAGGACAGGCATTTCCCTGTCCCTTAACATACTCAGTTGTATGTGTTCTTCATGTGTTCTTCATTCTTCATGTTCTTCATATGCTGAAGTTACGGTGGGGGAGGTTTAGATTGGATATTAGGAAAAATTTCTTCCCTGAAAGGGTTGTCAAGTATTGGAACAGACTGCCCAGGGAAGCAGTGGAGTTACCACCCCATAGGTATTTTAAAGACGTGTAAATGTGGCACTTGGGCACATGGTTTATTGGTGGACTTGGCAATGCTGGGTTTTTGGTCAGTCTCGATGATCTTAGAGGTCTTTTCCAACCTAAGTGATTCTCAGATCCTGTGATTCATTCCTGCAAGGTAGAGCATCAAGTCCCCAGCAACTGGCATTTTTGCCTACTGGTTTTGCATGTAGCCATGGAGTCACATGGGCCAGACCACTTCTCTTCTGGGCAGTGTTGTCATCTGGAGACACTGTTCTTGAGGCAAACTGTGAATGAACATGATCACTATAAAGAAATAAGAAGGAGCTGGTGTCTTTAGGGAAAAGGTTAAGAAAGAAATTTGCTTAACTGATATGGTTAATCTTTTTTTTATTATGAAGGGATTTTTTTTAAATTACGTTTGCTGATGTTTTTGCCTTATTAACAATGTTACTTAACTCAGAGCTCAGGTTATTATTAGCAATTTCATATTCTGCAGTTGGTAGCTTTCTTGACTGTTATTATTAGCATTTTTATTTCAAAATCCTTTGAGATAATCTGAGATGCAGGGAAAGGCATCTGGCATTCCTTTATATCCCTTGAGGAAGGTTCTGTATTGCTTATTTATGTTTTAATTGCTATTTTATAGCTATATATTTCTAGGTGGCTTCTTATGGACCTATTCCCATATCATGAAGTCATTCTTACGGACAATCCAGACACAGTGATCAGGCACAAACCGGGTCTGCTCAAATGTTTATTACCGTGATTAAGAGATGAAGAAATAACACAGGCATTTATACGTATGCAAAGCCTTAATAGTTAAGCAGGCTTTTCCAGGAGCTAAGAAAGGCTGGTTTCCCTGGAGAAAGCTCTTTCACAGTCCCCTCAAATCTCCTCTCAAATCCCACATCATGCTGTCCCCGTTGCAGCCCTTCTCTACATCCTGCCCACGTGGCAGCAGCAGATGCTGGAGATAATGGGGAGCAACTTCTCTGCAGATTGCCCAGCTGGTGGGGATGTTGCCTTTGCTGGTGGCCATCGCCTCTTGGAGGCATCATGCTGAATTATCTCCCTGCATGTACCTACTTGTCTTTCCAGTTCCCAGTCACTGACTATCACTGAGGCTGTGAGATTTAGACCTCTGAGGTCTCTGCATCACTGTCAAGTTTGACTTGAAAAGTCTGAAGGCACTGAGTAGCTGCATGGAGGTAATAACCATTACCATTAAAGTCCATTGTCTGACCTCTGGTTTACCTCATCAGCCAAGAGAAAGAAATGGGCACTTCTAGATGCCCACCCCATCTCGGTAAACTTCCTTGCCCATGTACCAGAACCACTTGATCCAGTGACTGTCTTTCAGATATCAGTTCAGTGGAGTGACTCCTAGAGGAAATGCATGAGTTTCCATCAATCTCTTCCTCCATGTACCTGATTGTGTGTCTGGGAACAAAAAGAATTTTTATCAGCATGAAGAAATGTCTTACAGAATTAGTGCTTGGATTGTAAAAAGGGTTGGTTAATGAAATCTGACATACCAGTTTTTTACTAATTATTTCTCAAGGTATCATTTTGAATCAACATAGAAAGTTTTTGGATGGTATTTCATGCATTTTAGATACATTTATTCCCAATACTCCAGGAACTGCTTCTGTAGATTGAGCCTTCATTTTTTCCTACAATGACGGATTTTTTTTCTCTCTGAGGTGTGGCCTCTCCCTTCCAAGTTGTCCTTCTGACAGGGAAAAAAATATCAGAAGAAATGCTGATGTTTTGTCTTCATGTCCAGAGCATTGAAAATGGGCCAAACACTCTCCACTCACTTTCTTTCATTTCTCAGTTCTTTTAATTTTTACCCTTACTCCTTTAATGACCTATTTCGGTTCTGCTGGTTCCAAAGAGTCAGCAAGAAATGAAGCTGCGTGGCAGCCCCAGTGCACTTCAGCAAAACTGTGAAATTGTTTCAGGACTAAAATAGCAGCTGTTTCAGATCAGGAGCTTTATTAGCTCAGGAAGAGGAGGGATTATTTTGTGTCTTCCCAGCAGCTCCAGAAAGTTAGGTTTTCCAGTCTAAGACTGTTCAGAGCTGATACAACAACTAAACCCCATCTCTGTATCAGCTTTATCCATCAACACAAAGTCCAGACTGTGACCCCATAGAAACACTTCTTAGCCTCGTAGGAATACTGTCAGGGAAAATATATGTCTGAGAGATGTGTTTGACTTCAGTTAACTGAACATGATTGTACTGATGTATGAAAGTTAAGCATTTATCCAGAAAGGTGATATTAGCTTTATTTGCTGGCTAGATATAAAATCACAAAGACATGCTGTTTCATATGCATGAGCAATTATGATTGGTGGGGATGCTGAACAGAATTATTACTTTTTAAATGCCAAAATGGAAGGTTAAATTATTGGGATTTTTTTAATAGCAAAGCAGAAGATTGATTTATGGTACACTGCTTTTTTTGTAAAATTATAGCATAAGCTAGAAAAAATTAAAGCTTAGTATACAAATATACAAATATACAAATATACAAATATACAAATATACAAATATACAAATATACAAATATAAAACAGGCAGGGAACAGGACCTAAAAGGTAAGATGCAAGTCTAAAAACAGTTTGTTGAACATCTTCCCTGAGTGATGTTCCTGTGTGCTCTGCCAGCTGCCTTCTGACAAGTACCTTCAAGCTGAGAGGACATCCCTGGACTGAGCACCGAGAAGAGTCCATCCCTTGGTCTTTGTGTAGCTGCCCCTGCAGGGAAATCAACATGAGAAGAGATGCAGGTGTCTGCATGTGCATGGTGGCACCATGCCTTTGCCTCCAGGGGCTTCTGAGGCACTCGGGACTGTCAGAGATGGGACAGGACTTACGGAGACCTGTGCTCTTGGGGAGTGGTGGCTGTGGGGCTGATGGGCCTCCACGTGTCAGCTGAGCCACTGGAGACACCCTGAACTATCATGGAAGCTCAGAGAACAGCTCATCTGGAAATATTTTTCTACACGCTGGAGATCTTGGCTGACTCCCTATGCTGGGCCTGGCTGTGAACCAGATAATTTCCTCCGTAGCAGCCCATACAGTGCTGAGTTTTGGTTTTGGCAGTAGAAGAGTGCTGATAAAGCACCAGTGTTTTGCCTGTTGATGAGCATCCCTTGCACTGCACTGCATTTTTCTCTTTTTTCCACCCTGCCCCACCAGCAGGTAGACTGGTGATCGGCAAGAAGCTGGGAGGGGACACAGCCAGGACAGCTGAGCCAGACTGACCAAGATATTATTTTGTGCCTTCCAAAAATGCGTGCTGCAGTAACAGCTCAAGGAAAGGAGGAGGAATTGGGGACACTGGTGATTATGTGTCTCCCCAAGTAACCTTTACATGTGCTGAGGCCTGCTTTCCAGGAAATGTCAAAACATCACCTGCTGAAGGGATAAAGTGAACAAATTCCTCCTTTTGCTTTGCTTGTCTGTGCAGTTTTTACTTCACCTTCTGAACTGCCTTTATCTTGTTCTACGAGTGTTCTCACCTTCCTCCTACCTTCTCCCCATCATGCAGGAGAGGGGAGGCTGAGCAGATGCGTAAGTGCTTGGCTGCTGGTGAGGGTCAACTCACCACAGCCCCACTCCCTGTCTTTTGGGACAGTCTCAGTGAGGGTGGTCAGGAACCTAGTCTCCTAAAAGTCATGTGTGTTAATGGGCTCCTGCTGAATCCTCGGTTAACAATGTCATGTCAGAGGCCAAATTTGGGCAACAGGTAATTTCTGCTTTATTTCATCTGAACTAGCAACTTTTTCTTGGCAGTTCTCCTCAAGGGGGACACAGAAGACACTGAAGTTGAACTGCCATGTGGTTTTATTGTTCTTTTTTTCTTCTTTGCCTTATATTTTTTTTCCCTTTATATTTTCAGAATAAAAGATACGTTATTAGTCTCCAGAGCTCTTATTCTCTTCTAAGCTGGTCATTCCCAGCTGCTCTAGTGCTACAAGACACGGGGCACTGATGAAGGCATGTGGACCCCTGAGGTCCACATGTTGCAGCACGGTCAGGTGACAAGATTTCCATATACCAAACCAAGTACACCATTTCTCAGTCTTTCATGAACCTGTTTGGTACAAGCACTATCTGGATCCTGTGTTCATGTCTAATGTCCACAGCTCAAGAAAGGTGCTGAATAATCTGTGTATTCAAAGAAATGCCACAAGAATTAAGTGATCACATCAAGAAAACTGAAGCAGTTAATGCATAGTTCTCTGTGGAATAAGTTAGAATGCAAAAGAAATAGTCTGACATCCAAACAGACATATAAAATCTGTTCTCAAAGTGCCTATTTCTTGCCTTTAGTTATAAAAGGTGTCAGACAAGTCCCTCAGAGACAGATGCCAAATTGCAATCCCCTAAATTTGGGTGAGTTGTCTGACCACTGATACGAAGACTGTCACTCTAAGGGGCCCAGGCAGGTTATGAGCATATGGAAGACTTTCTTCGTAATCTATGTTTACTCTGTGGTCACATAGAGTTTGGTCACATTTTACAGAGCATCTGGGTGTTCTCCTGAGCTCAGTGATCTGGCAAAGCTTGTTCTGGTTGTTTTAACACATTCAATTAATTACAAACTTTGTTGTCAGAGAAAATATGGAAACTTAGACAGAAGAAAAACAGTTCATCTAAAGCCACAGGAAAGAGGCAATGGGAAGTGTAAGCCAAAATGAAAAAAAGTGTGGGGAAAAAAAAAGTCTAAGATCAAATGGGAAGAAAAAAAATGGCCTGAAAGTTTAATTAATTGTGTTTAGAAAGTGAAGAAGAAATGAAAAATGAAACAAAGAGAAGTACTGGCACTAGAGAGAGAGAGAGAGAGAGAGAGAAGAAAGATGTTGGGGAGAAAGAAGCTCAGTAAATTAACCAATATATGCTGCAGACAAATCCTTTCAGCAGGCTCAGAGAATCTGTCTCCATTAAAGTTTCATGGTGAAGGCTCAGAGGGATTTTCAATATTTAAAAAGTGGTTTTGAAGGTAGCTAAGAGGAGATGCACTGGTAACTCTTGAAAGGCTAAGACATTAAATTTTATTATGTCTTCAAACAGCATGGCACAGCGTCTAACTCTGGGTTACTCTAAGAGAGCACTCATGTCTTGCTGTGCTCCCTCCTCTCATTAAAATGTCCCTATCTGGGGTGTTTTATATTCTCTGCTTCTCTGTCTGGTGATAACTGGGGAAGATGAGACAGGTGCAGGAGGGTGGAAGGCAGAAGCCGGGAATTGTAACACTGCTGGTCCACCACCCCACACAGCTGGAGTAAGACCTTCTAAGCCCTTCAAAGAGGCAGAAGTAGAAGGACAAGGTCAAGACCAAGGATTTCACCACGTGGCCCCTGACACAAAGAAGGAACACCAGTTTAATTTGTGCAGAAAGGAATGATGGATGCCATCCTGGTGACTGGGAGGTGGCGGCTTCTACTGCCCTGGCAAGAGACATGAAGTCCCGGGGCAGGAGCTGTTTGTCCATCCTTAAACTCCTGTCTAATGAAGGAAAGTAAAAGCCCAAAGGGAAAATAACTCATCAAAGCCCTTACAGTCAGGCTCATTCCACTTTCTCCACGTGCTTAGGTGTGGGTCTGATAAAGGAGGGAATACTCTGAAGGCAAGAAGAGGAGCAGCAATATGGCAGAGGGGCGGGGCTTTTCATGGAGGAGCATCACTGCTCCTGAAACAAAGCCTGGATCCTCGACCCTGGTTGATAGCAGCTGTCAAGCTCTTTCCTTCTTACTGTACCCTAAGTACCAGACCAGCAAAACAACTGCTTGAAAGTTACAAAATAAGATGGTTTAGTCGCATGGCGCACTCTGCCTTCTAATCCTCAGTGCTCAGGGGCTCCTGAGGTGCTGCCCGCTCCCTCCACACTCATCCCCGGTGGCACGTTTGAGGACAGTGCACCCTTCCGAGGGGGGTTATGACGCTAAAAAGCCGAGCGAGCTTGGTGCCGGCGCGTTCCCCGGTCGGGAGCGATGCCCGGCCCGATCCCCGGCGCTCCCGGCGGGTGGCAGCACCGGCCCGCGGCCGAGCGGAGCGGCCGGCAGCGCTGACTGCGGGCTCTGATGGTCCCTTCCCCGCCGTGGGGTTCGTCTGATAACGTCTGCACTTCTTCTGTGCTACCCTGAATAGCAACGAGTTCAAGCCACTTTGCAGAAGTAACGTTGTAGGTGTCACGGTCCTTGTCTGGACAGCACGTACCTCTCCTGCTGCCTCACATCAGAGCCCGCGGCGTTGAGAAGCATTTGCAGGTCCCAGAAGTTTTTATGTCGACCAGCAGTTACACAGGTTATTCCCTTTCACAATAAAAGCATTGGTCCCGAGATTATGACAGCTATGTTCAGACACCCACCTGCACACTGAGCACACCTACCATCACTAGAGATCCTGTCAATACAGCCCACTGAGCTCAGCTAGAGACTTGGAGGATTAGCCTGATAGCCTTGGGGTTGGCAGCACTGCTCCCCTGACCACAGCACTACTTGTAAGGGGAGCTTAGAGGCTGGGCTTGCACGTAGAAACGGATAGGCAGGCTGCTAAATTTGGGGAGTTTCACTGAATATTGAACTGTACCTACATCTGGACAGAGTTATCTCAATCTCTCACATCCAGACAGGGCAGGGACGGAACACAAGACGGTCCCACTGGGTTGGCATTAAGCAAAAGGTGGGCACTACTCAGCCAGTTTTTCAATAAATTTAGGCCCAAACTCCATCTGCTTTCTGCCTCTGGCGGATATTGTTACTGGCAGATGCAGGGGGAAGACTAAGGACAGACAAGTGTCTGTAATACCTCCCTCATGCAGCATGTAGTATTTTCAGCTCAGAGGCTTTCCCTTGCTTTGTCTGTTTGGTACCCTCTTAGCAGATTCCTCTTCCAAGTGTCTGTAATGAAGGAAGACACAGGCCATAAGATGGGAAGAAAGATGTAGCACTGGACGCTTTCCCAGCATGATTTATCTGGCCCGAATATCAAAAAAATCCAAGCTGTCTTCTTCCACTACACAAGGAAAATGTGGTGGTAGCTCAGATGTAGAGGTCTCCATTTGGCAGGTGGGATGAAACCCATCCTCACTGAGTTGTGGACTCAATAAAGGCAGCTCTGCTGGTGCAGCCACTCTGTTTTGTGCTGGATGGTTCTCTGCTGCTCATTAATGATTTTTATATTACATATTTTTCAATGAGAAAGTATGGAAGAGGTTATCTGTTTAATGGATCAGAGGGAGCCATGAATGCCAATAAAATAATAGAAGTAGTAAGTAATTGTTCTTATAAAATGTGATTCAATGCTTGCCTGAAAAATTCTCATAATTATTGAAATTCGAAAAAATACAGACAAAACTTGAACTGAGATAGCAAAATGCACTGAATGTGTTTTAAACTTTTTTCATCATAACCTGCCTGCTGAGTCACAGTGACCAAAACCAAAACCTGTTCTCTTTTGCATGACTCTTCCGATGCGCAATTCTTTCCTTTTGATACATGTGAAAGAAATTTTGGGTATTTTAGATCCCTTCCCCTAATAAAGAAACAAGCCGTGGCATCATTCCAAATCAAGTGGCACATAGTAAGGTTCTGCTAAGAGAAGACTTTATCTGTCTCCTGGCCAACTGTCCTCCTCTGAGTTTCGTATTCGGTGTCTGGACGCCAGGTATACAGAGACAGAATGAAATGACCCAAGAAACTGGTCATTATGAGGGAAGGACAGACTGCAGTGTTCTCCTCCAACTCCTCTGCTTCTCCGTGGCTGAGCTCACTCCATGTTGTCCCCATGAGGCAATGGCATTTGGCTTGTGGATAACACAAGCAAAGGTACATCTGGGGTCTCTCCTGCTACAGAGCTCAACACAGACATGACAAGTCCTTGGGCAAAGCCTGAGAACTTCAGTTCCCAAAGCCTGAGAACTTCAGTTCCCAAATGACTAATGCTGTTTCAAAGTAGAAGCCAAGAAAGGATAACATAAGATTATTTGTTGTCTGCCACAACAGTAGGGTCATCTTTTCTCTCTGATAAACTGAATGGTTTAGACTCACATTGTAACCTCTGGTTTGAATTTAGAGATAAAGCATTGTCATATCAGCCTTGTGCCAAGGCTCAGAAGTGGCAGCAGTGAATCAGTGTTTTACAGGGCTGGATGGGCCAGATGAGGCTGCAGGATCCAAGCAACAGGGTCAGACAGATGCTCACTTGCATTCCATGTTTGGAGATGCCTTGGAGCAGGGGACAGTATAAACTCTAATGAAGCTGCATTGCCAGTGGCAGGAACAGACCTCATTCCAGGTACTCTAGAGTTTACAGCCTCAGCAGTGGATTTAATTATCACTTTACTGGCTTTAAGTGAGCTGTGAGACTAATCTAAACTTAACATGCATTACAGGGTCGGCAGTCGCTTTACAAGCTTCCTCAACAGGCAAGTGTTAAATTAGGGCTATACCAATAGATAAAGGGAGAAAAATAAAGCCATTGATGGCCACAGATTTCCCAACTGATATCTTTACACTCTACTATAAAAGCCTATCACCCTTCATTTAAAGAAAGTGAAAACTGTTAACATGTCTTTCAAATGCTAATCATTAGGAAGCAACTTGAACAGAATATAATTAGAATCAAATAATGTGCACCTTTTATTGAGGAGTAACAACACTCAGTATCTTCTACTATTTACGACTCCAGATAATGTGTGTCATTAGTTTGGGATCAGATGTTGGAGCCCCTCCAGCTGCTGCAAGGCTTGACTCTGAGCATCGCTGGTGCCATCGGGACCCAGAGCTGCCTCTGAGAGCTTGGTTTATAGCAGATTTTGAAAAATGCAATGCTTTGCTTTGGCACAAATGTTCCACCTGGAGACAGGGCAGCCCAGGCTTTACACCTTGGTGCAGTGGAGCTGGCCGCACATGGCAGCAGAACTTTGTGTGCCATAAAGGGGTGGACTTTGGCAAAACTCTGCCCTTGGACTTTTAAACACCTGCACCCACCGACCTGGCTAAGAGGATTTTCTAGGTCAGATGGAACAAACCAAATTACCTCAACTGCTCCTCATAAGGCTTGCCCTCCAGACCCTTCACTATCCTTGTGGCCCTCTGTCCTGGTTTTAGCCACGACACCCTCCTTTGGATGGTCTGTAACAGCCTAACATCTTTTTTATATTGTAGTGCCCAAAGCTGCACACAGTACTCAAGGTAAGGCTGTGCCAGTGCTTTATACATAGTATTGTATAAGAGTACAGCTAAGCCTAGCACACAGCATACCCGAACTAAACTATGCTTTTATTCCCACCACTCCTTTATCCAGACCGTTGCTACCCATTGTACTCTCCTCATCACTTCCTCTCCTTTGCAGAGCTTAGGAACCCCCTCTGAACCACCCTGGCTGTTTATCTACAGGATCGGCATGGAAAAGAGAGATGCTGGTGCTGCTCTGGATCTTTGCAGAGGGACAACTTTAGCTACCCAAGGATTTTAAAGAGTTGAGGTGTTTTTTTAACTCTCAGTTACCTGGAAGCTGAAAAAGTAAGCACAGCCAAGCAGCAGAAATGGCCCCTGGGTGAACTCCATGCTCCGTGTCTATTTGCATTACTGAGAAGTGCTTCTTATCTTTTGGACTTTCAAACAAAAGAGTTTAAAGAAATACTGGAGTGAAATTATAGCTGGTGATGATTAAGGCACTATATTTGGGCTTAACTGTAACTTAAATGTCAGATTATAAACTCTGAGATATTTTTTACATAAACTTTCCCCCATAAACAGTGAACTAAAATAGACAATTTGTTCCATTGACTTCAGCCAAGTGCAGCACAATTCTGGTTATATGTTAGTCTAAGAGGACAGCCTGAAACCTTGAATTAACCAGGAAAATACAGACAGTCAGAGAAAACAACCTGCTGAATCCCCTTCTTAGAAGTCACTCGGCTTCAATCATCATTCAGATTGTTGGGGGGGTTGCTGTTTGAGTTTTTTCAGGAGAACCTCACAAAATTTCAGTCATGTGAGACCCAGCACCTGAACTGAAGTGTCCAAGTGAAAATCCAGTTTGAAGGTATTTAATACTGGGTCACAGGTAAATATATCTTAGGTAAAACAACACAGATAAAGTTCTGCTGAGCCAGGACTCGGGGAAGACAGCATGGTTATCTGAACTTCTCTTATATAAAGTCTCTTGTTGTTTGAGGTGGAATTATGTTGTCCACCTCATACTGAGAGAGGGGATTCTGGGTGCCCTGATAGGCTTGAAGTGCATGACCCAGCATCCACAGTTACATCTTGGGAAGACAAGTATCCTTCCCCTGGAGAGAAAAGTAATTTAGAAATTACGAGGTCATATGATTCAGACTGTACAGCTCATATGCAGTTATAAAGAGGAGATGCACATGGAGAAAAGAAAGATGTCATTTTGTGGAGATGCTGATGCATTTTGTGGAAAGATGTAATTTTGTGGAGATGCTCAGGTACAATGGTGAGGCAGTGTGACATCCCCCAGGCAGTTATGAGGATTACTTGCCTTCAGAGCTTTCCCAAAGCCTCTAGTGACTGGTGTGATGCACCAGGACAGGTATTTTGGTCACTTCTATGATGACTTCTTATCAGTCATCTCTTAAAATCCTGCTGGTTCTTCACTGCATCATAGGAATTTGGAGCATCCCATACCTGTCTCCATCTCAGCTGTCTGTAGCTGTGCCCAGCAGAACATCCACAGTGAGTCCTCAGGCCCAGAGGGCGAGTAGCACAGCTGGACTGAATCTCTACAGATAAAACCCCTGCCCCCAAAACACTGCTGTCACATCTGTGCTTCCCAGTGGGAAGTGCCCCAGGACAGTGCTCCCCTGAGCCTTGCCTGGGCACTGTTTGGGCAGGATGAGGTTGGCAGTTACCCAGTGTGAACAGAGAAAACACCGTGAGAAGCAGAGATGTGTTAGGGCTCGCCCACATGAAGAAATTCATGTAGAGCAGTCAGGGCGTGAGTTATGGCCTCAGCAGCCACTGCAGCAGGGAAGGATGTGCAAAGCCTTTTGCAGGCTCAATGGCTCCAATTACTACATCAGAATCTCTCACATAGTGTTAGGCTACAGGTTCCCCATGCAGACCGTTCACCTCCACCCTATGCCCAGATCAGTCCCAGTCCTCACTTGGAAACCAGAAGTGGAAAAAAGTCAACCATCCCTGTTTAATAAGTTCAGGAAAAATAAAATCTGATGACTTGGGTATGGTCCTGTGCGGTGCCAGGAGTTGGACTTGATGTTCCTTGTGGGTCCCTTTCAACTCGGCATATTCTGTGATTCTGTGATTCTGTGTATTAAGCTGGAGTTCCCGGTGTTTCCAAAACAGCAGTGTACCCTCAGTTGTAGGCCTGGTGGTCTTTTGTGTTGTAATAAAGAGTTGCATAAAAAGCCCAAAACCAAACCAAAACTCTGAAGAACACTGAACAATTATTCCTAATCCCTTTTATCTTCACAAAAAAAACCAAACCAACGCATAAAACTTTTTCACACAAACAGCAATGAAAGAAACAATATGGTGAATTTACAATTAATTTTCAGCTTATGAAATCACCTCATGAATGAAATTTGTGTCTAAGTTGTATGAGAGTCAAGAAGGGAGAAAAGATTATGCTAGTGAAGGGAGAAAAGATTTTTATAGTGTTTGCTGCTTGCCTTTCATTCTCTGAACAGCAGAAGGAAATTAATGATATTGTCACAACAACATTAATGATGCTGTAAAATCATAAGGACAAAGAGAGCCAGGATTTGATAAAAGTGAGATTTACAGCTGCATCAGTCAGCTTAATGATCTTTTATTAGGCTTAAACTAAGCAGTAAGACTAATCTCCATTTAATATGTTTTACAGGGTCTGCGGATGATTTACAATCCTCCTCCATTCAGAAGTGTCAAATTATGGCAATATTGATAAAAGAGTGCTGTGAATGGTTGTCTAGTCAATCCCCAAAACAGTTAATATCTTTCTTTACTGCATTGTAAAAGCCAATTACTCTCAAGTTTTGGAGTGAAATTTGTGAACCATAATCTGAGTTAATAATGTTTAGAAAACAAATACAAAGATAAAGAACTGTGTCCACCTGCCTGAGCTCACTATAAAAGACGGTGCTGGTGCCTTTGTGTTGGCTCTGCTGCCTGCACTCCTGCCCTACCAGCCCCTGGACAGGGCTGCTTCCCCTGCAGCCTCTCTTGGAAATGAACTTTTACAGTGCACAGAGGAGAAGCAGACCCAAGCAGTGTCAGGGCTCGGCAGCTACCTTAGCACAGGGTGCTCTGCAGTCCAGGATGTTGGAGTACCACGGTCCGTGGGGAGCAGCAGTTCTCCTTTTCAGCTGATCTCTGGGGCTGGTGGTGGCCCCATCAGCTCTGTTCACCTGGTGACCCTGCTAGTGTGGGCATGGCAACTGCACTGCCAAACCCCATGCAGACACTTACCTTTCCTTCCCACATCAGCAAAACTATGAGGATTAAGTAAATATTTTGAAGTCAAATGATTACTGCAGTTAAAATTTTATGATCAACATTGTTTAAAGATGAGTTGTGAGCAATATGAAACGTTTCAAGCAAGGTGTTTTGCTTCTTTTTAAATTTTTTTCCAGCCCCTTTCTTGGCTACCAGCAGCTGTTTCTCCACGCTCTGTTTCTTGATGTTGTATTACTGGACCTGTGGTGTAACACTGTATTTGTTCTTATTAAGTCCACCAAAACCATGAAAGACTATATATGTACATTTTCCATGTTTTTTAAAGCCAAGTCCCTTCAGGTTGCTAGGCTTGATTTTGGGCTCTCCAAAACTTTGTGGCATTACTTACACTTTCACAAATGGAGGAGTAAAGCCCAGCCACCTCCACTTGATGGGCTGTTTCATGGCCACCAAGCTCTGCCTTTCTATATAAGTATCTTTATTTGAGCTTTACAGAAGTAAGCTTCTGGCATCAGCGTCAGAAGAAAACTGTTTAAACTTGGACTTTTTTTAGTCTTTGATTTTCAGTGTGACTAAAGAAAATGTAACTCTCAAACCAGATGGCAGCTCCCAGCAAACTGCACACTTCAAGCCTGAGAGAGTCCCTTGTTTAGCCAACTGTTTCTTGACACAGCAGAATAAGAACATCTAAATCTTTCCTAGTGAATTCATATTGTTTTTCCCTGCTCTCCAAGCAGAGCAATACCAATGTCTCTCAGGCCAGGTGCGTCTGGCACTGAAGAATCCAATTTAGTGCAGGCTTTGGCTCTGAGCACTTGGTGATCACAATTTAGATCCTACTTCACCTCTCTGTTTTGTACTGTTGGTGTATTTAAGTGCAGTGGGTAAATCTATTCTTCGGCCTGTCTTTTCTGCTGGTCAAAATGTCTCTGAAGGTAATTTCTGGGATACTTTAGTCTCACTAGGCTGCATTTATGACTGAGTAGTCAGGCTTCCTGGGAAACAAACTTCATGGCACAGACATGCCCCGTATCATTGAAAGACAGTTGTTCTGCTCATACATTGCTTAAAAAAGTCAATGAACACAGAATACTGAGCCCAGTGTTTCTACAACATTCTATTTTCAGCTGTCTCAAAAAAATTTTTGACTAATAATTGAATAATCCCCTGAGAAGAAACTAAAAATATTTCTCTTCCCAGGCTTGGAAAAGAGATACATTTTTTTTTTTACAATTACTTATAAAGTTTACAGCAAAAAATAGTAACAGAAGTCAACTCTTACGACTTGCAATTATGTTTGAAACACACTGTAGCCCTACCTTGTCACCTGCTTTCTTTAGCTTGCTAACACATATAATACCCTAATAATCTCATGGCAGGTATAATGTGCTTCTGACAACGCTGAGTGGCCCTCTCAGATTGCAGCCTTTAGGTCCTGGGACCAGAGTGCCCAGCCGAGAAGACAGTGCCTGTGGTGCAGGAGGTCTTGGTGGACATGCCTAGGAGAGACATCTTCTTCTATAGGACAAGCACTCCCTCAAACCCTGGCTCAGACCAATCCCACGACCTTCCTGTATGTTGGACTGTTAAAAAGTCAGATGTGCTAAAATCAGACGATTTGTGCCTAACAGGCTTGGCTGTCCTCTGTTCCCAGTTATCTCCCCTGGGCTCAGCTGGTGGGACAGCACTGGTCAGTGGATCCCAGCCTGGAGGATTGCAGATGGAAGCAAGACAGAGCTCAACAACAGCTCTGCAGCAGAGGGAGGCCTTGTGCACCAGAGCTTTGAAAAAAACTGGAAAGTTGGCAATGCATGGTGGTTCCCATCAGCATAACCCTGTCAAGATCAACCATCCCCTCATTGTGCCTCTGTCCAGGGACTCTTGGAAGAAGAGTTTTCAGTTGAAGCCGTGGCTCACCTTATGGTGAAACAAGGGTCTCAAAATTTATTGCCCATTTCAAGGAATTTCCACTAAGCCTAGGGGAAGGGGTGTAGAAATTGGTAGGAATTTTGTCCAAACAAGGTCTTCAGGATTGAGCCTCTGTCAATAAGTCCTGCAACGTGTTTATTCATGCAGGAAACAGGTAAAAAGTCAGTTCAGGATTCTTATCCATCTGATCTTATCAGGGTGGTAAATCTGGTCTTTGATCTTTTGTCAGTAACACAAAGTTGGAGGCAGCCACCACCCTGCTCAGCCATGCAGTCATCAGGGTCTCATAAAACATTTATGAAACCTGTCATAAACTGGCCTGATAAGGAACAGGACATTGGGTTTCAGGAGTCAGCAGCTTCTTGGGGAAGACCTTCCCTCTAACTCCAAAGCTCCTTTGTTTAAATAGCAAACATAAGCCACAGATTGCACCCTGCCATAAAAGCTGAGAGCAGGGAATTTTCACTAGCCCTGCTGCCTGCTGAATTTTGTGGCGAGTACTGGCCTTCACCATTTGCCTTTACCACTTGCCAGTCCCAGGGTAGGAGGGAAAAGAGTTGAGGAGGAGAGGAACTGGGTAGAATTATAACTGAGGAAGGGAGAAATAGAATAAAATTTTAACTGAAATAATGAAACCCCCCTCCTGTTCCCACCTCCCCCCATTACTTGCAACTATGACTCACGTCACGGTCTCTGCCTCTTCCTTACTTTCTTTATAAGAAAAGCAGATGGACCTGGCTTGTATCTTTTCTATGCATATGTTTTCTTTCACATTTTATTTAAAAAAAAAAAAAAATCCCATTAACACCATGACCTTCCTGAGCTAGAAGTTAAGTACTGTACTGCACACGGGATCATTTGATCACTCACTGGGATATTTCTTGTTCTTTGGAACAATTTTGGCCTGGGAGATGCAGTTGGGAAAGGAAACTACTGCTAGGGTCAAGTGTGTATGTGTCATGGTCTTGTTATTTACACAGACCATTCAAACCCTTATGTTTTCCTTTTATTTGCTTGTGTTTTCTGTGGTAACATATTCACAAAGTTGAGATGCAGACCATTGGTTTTTTTCTGATGTCTGACTTCATAAAAAAGCTTAGTTATTTCTTGGAAGTATTTTAAATCATGGAAACTATACTATAACCTAACAAGATATATTTACAGCTACAAATTTATTTTATCTTCTCTGCGAGATAAGCAGCTGTTATGTTTAACTGGCATTATTGCATTATTTACTAATCAAACTAGTTAGAATTTTAGTGGTGCAATCACATCTTCTCTGTTAATTTAGTCTTGTTTCAGGTCACTGAAGTCACTAATAACAACAATTGTTCAGTACTGACAAGAACGTGGTGTCGGAACAATTCCAAATAGAGATAGATACAAAGATACCTTAATTAGGTATGTTTTATGGGTTGCTTATAGTAATAAAGCACTAATTCAACACTTGTGTATAACCACAAAACAACTGTAATAAATTTTGGATTCAGTAATAAAATACTATTATGTTCCTTGATTAGGTGATAAAATAAACAGTTACTTTTTAGAAGTATTTAAAAAATGCAAAATGCTTCTAATCCTGAGTCTTTCTTTGCATACTGCCTCTTGGCTAAATGTTCCAGGGATACCAGGGGTCTGTCTGTATTTTCCCATCAGCGAAGGTGACTGAGTGAAGCAATTGCTTGTGTTGTCTAGCCTGTGCCCCAGGACATTTAGGCAACCCAGTTCTCTTTCTTGCTTCACTGCAAGCAAACACAAGACAGAAGAATCTCTACTTGCCCTAGTCAGATGCAATTAGTCAGCTGATTAATCAACTTTACAGTACAACTTTGTGGTACATCTTAATTGTGTGAACTTGGTCTGCCCCTGTATCAGGTTATGTTATTCTACAGAAATAAAAAGGTATTTTAAATGTTTGCATATCATCCAACACCACTCAGAGGAATACAGGCAATGCACTTACTCTGTCGTATGGTAGTTTACAGAAAATGCAACAAACACGGCATTTTGTGCACACTGATGCAAAGTCAGTGCCCAACACCCTGCATGGGTGGCCTTTTAATGAGCCTCAGCACTCTAAAGGCGACTGTAGGTCATGAAATTGCAGTTCCAGAGCTTGGTCTTGGATTTGAAAGAAAGATTTGAATTAACTAAAGTAACAAGGAAGATAGGAACGTCCTGCTCCCAACTACACAACTCCAACCAGGGACCTCCATGGAGGATCTAATTAGGATATGGGACCACAATATCATATTGAAATATCTGCACAAAAAATTCTGTGTTATCTTAGTGACAAGATGTGCCCAAGGTGTTTGGAAAGCTTTATTTAGATTAGGTACAAACCCTAGACTGGACATGCCTGCAGCATGTCTTCTGACCATGAGGCAAAGGGTGGTGCTGATGGCGTGGTGCAGGGTCCGCAGAGGTGCCTGATGGAGCACCGCACCCTGCACCAGGCATGAGAGGCATCCTGTATGAGCATGCACAGCCATAGCATGAGTGCCTTCTGCACCATGACTGGGCACTTCTGGAAAATGAAAGTGCTGCGTGATTAAGGATTTATATGAGTCCTATAAATCAGAGGACCGGTGATTCTGCTGTCTGTTCTTAATTTCTCTGTTCTTTTCGGCTTTTTTCTCCCCTCCCTGTTCTAAGAAAACTGCTACCAAAGTTAACCCTTATGCTTTCCTCTGTTTCTTTTATGCTTTTCCAGACTTTTCTACTTCTATACTTCTCATTCTTGTTCTTCTGCTCCTTTTTGAAATCCTTCATTATCTTGGCAGGTCTTTCTCTCTGCTATAATTTCTCTTACTTTCTGCTCCTACACACTTCATAGTCTTACTTGCCTCTATCCTATCTTTCTATGCCATGAGGTGCATTAGGCTGCTTGCTCAAAGTGCCTTGAGGGAGGAAGGAGGTAACATCGGGCAACCCAGGAGAACAGTCTGGATTGCTCGTCACCTTCTCGCCCTTGGGCATCTTGGTGGTCACAATAACTGAGCTGGGTACATGCAGTAGAAATGTGTGCAGCTCTGTGTGTTGTGTACCGGGATATAGACCTACAGTGCTCACTTCCCAGGGGCAGAGAAAAGCATACACATCTTTCTACACCCTAACCTTCGCTAATAGAAGTTACCAGTTGCATCATTGCCTCCTCACAGATCTGTATCAAGAGAAGAGCAAACCTGCTTTCCCCACACCCTCAGAAGTTCAGTGCAGCACAAAACATCTTCTAGCCTTCAGGAAGACCCCAGAAAGACAAACACAGAGATGTGCATGGCTGTCAATGCCTTTGGCGCACACTAATGCCCTCTCTCCACTTGTCAGGAAGCTTGTTCAAGATCTAAAGACAGCTCCAGGGACAGCTGGGGGAAGGTTTTGTATCCTTTGCATCCCCACTGGGCAAATGCTGCCTTTTCTTAGGCACGAGAGAAGCCACAGAGCAGATAGCTGCTGGAAGTGAGCTTTGTTCTTGCATTCATAAAACAACTCTTAATCCCCCTAAACTATTCTTTCCTGGGCACACGGTACAGTTACATCTTATTGACTGCACGAAAATAACCCGTTACTGAACATATATATTTTACACCTTTAAGAATACTGCCATGATGTAGTTGGTAAAATGGAGCATAACTACGAGTGAATTATGTTCTTTATCCCTAATGAGCAAAATTTGCTCACTGCAAACTCTGAGTACGGCTGAGGAAGATTACAGATAAATGCAACCAAAGTAATTCAATCCCCAAAATTTCAAAGGTTTACAGGAATATCCACCCAGACTGCTGGCTGTTACTGACGAAAAGGCTTTTGTCAATAGTGTGTGGCCTTCTTTGTCCCATTAGTTCCAAATTTCCTGCACAGAATTGTAATTTCTGCAAAGTACGGAGATTTGTACTGGTGATGCAGCAGGGGAAGCTCAGAATTGTACTGGTTTTTCAAAACATGCAAAAAACCCAATAGAGCTCTTTCCTGGTCTCATGAAAAAGTCACATTTTGAGGAAAGAAGTATTACTGTAGATAGTACTCTGATTGCAGCACACTTTTCAGCAGGAGCTCAGCCTCCTGGAGCCAGACAAACCCTTTTGATCAGCCCTGACCCCACCAAAACGTGACCCTCAGCAGTCAGGATCAGGTGCTATGCAACCCCCTGTGCTCTCTGGAAGCTCCTAAGGGCTTGGCTTAGCTCGGGCAAAAAGCAAGGCTGCCTAGTCAGGCTGACAGGCCTGGCTGGTGCTGATGCTGGGATTGCTCTCTGTTACACCACGCTCACGCTTGCCCATAATTCTGTGCTTTATGTAGGGGGCACATAAGGCAGTGGGCCATAAGATCTGGATGTATGGAGATACGCCAAATCCAGCTGAAGCTTTACCAGGGTGATGATAGGAAATAAACATCCTTCTGTTTCCTAACGCCTCCTTGGTAAATGGAAAAGAATAAATCTCTCAGCCTGAACAGCTTTATTCCTAATCAGAATAGAGGAAACAAGCTCTTCAGAAGGGCAGATGGACTCTTGTGTTGGAGATACATATCCACGTTCCCTCCTTTCAACTCCGTGGAGGTGTCTCCTCTGTAACATGGCTGGTGCCCTTTCTTAGAACTGGTGCAGAGGATTTTTGTGAGTTTCTGGTACTGAGAAAATGGAACCATTTCCTTCATTTATGCCCTCTTGGGAACAGAGAAGAACTTCCCTGAGTGACTGCATGATCATGCACGTATTGTAGACTCACAAACCTATAAGGTGGTTTAGTCTGGAAGGGATCTTTAAAGATTATCTTTTCTATTTTCAGCAGCAAAGCTTCTGGGTTTGAACTCCTAATTCTACTTCTTTTTGGATTTTTTACTGCGTTACTTTCATGGGAATTGAAGCAGATGCCTAGCCTGAGAGTCACTGACCAGAAATGATGCACAGGAGTCAGCAAGATACTGGCCAATCAAAATGATTGACAAAACGGTTCTGATTCCTCTTTGTTTAATTTATTTACAATTTAGGAGAGCAGGAATAGAACAACACTTAAATTCTTGAATTAATTCAAGTTTGAATTAGCTTCTTGTTGAAGAAGTAAAGACTTCAGGAAAACCTTCCAAAGACCTGGGGGGAAAAAAAAAAAAAAAAGGAAAAAGAAAAAGAAGAATAAAAGATAAAAAGAAAAAAATGGACTTAAACAAAGACTTCCACAAGAAGTCTTTTCTGTATGCATGAATCTTGTAAGATTTGAGACTGAGGTTTCATGTGTTTGGCACAGTTCACTGAAGACTGGGGCTCTCCTTCCACCATTTCTTTTCACTCAACTGCTCTTCAGTCCCAAATCCATGTTTTTGCAAACACCACATTCGCATGACCTCATTATTACCCAAGGGAAATTCACCTGGTTGCTTCCTCCTCACCCTGTGTCCCTTGGGCTGCCCACTTCCCCTTGGCTGATGGAAGCAGGAGTTGCTCCCTTTTCCCAAGAAGTCAAGGAGTACAAGTGGGCAGTCTTGCAACGCTCCATATCACTGAGCTCTGAACCACGGCCAGCTGGCTGCCTGTCAGCACACAATCCAAACACCGGCCAAGGCTGTGCTGGCTGCAATAAACCCTTCAGGGCTACAAAACAGGTCAGAGATCTCAAAGAGTACAGCTCTGCTTTGATAATGATTAACAGGATGGTGGCAAAAGTCCCTGAGGCTTTGGCTGGCTGTGTGTGCGTGCGTGTGCAGACACACATGCGCACGCGTCGATGGGAAAGTTTATCTGTCCTAAGCCCAGAAAACCCTTTGAAGGGGTAAAGGTGGGCTGTTCGTTCAACCCATACTATGGCACAGTATTCCTGATTTTCTCTGCACTGGCATAGGATTCCCTACTGGTTCGTTTTAAACCAAAAGCAGAAACAAGCACAAGGAACAAGTTTACTGTTTCTCTAACTTCTGTAATGAACAAATATGCGAGACCAGATTCCAGTCTCTGGTTCACGAGTAAATCTGAAATTGGAGACAACTGGAGTTTTTGTTTGGACCCCCTTAGAGTAGAATCTGCAATACTGATCTGAATGGACAGAATATAATCTTGAATATTGTGTTCTGTGCCAGTGAATGTCCTCAACCCAGTGTTGTCTGTTAAATTGTTACTTTCCAAAGTAAAATAATTTTCTGATTACCTGTGCAATTTTTTCCCTTGTTCCTGATTTCTACTTGTTATTTTTTGGGGTCATAAGTTATATGTGGGGATTTTTTTGCGTTTTACAAAGATAGACAATTGTTGTTACAAAGAATAACACTCATCATGAGATCTGAATCATCAGAAGTACCTATCGTTACTCTCTCTAGGCTTCATTATATTAAAAAAATTGTTCCAAAAGGTGAAACACTGGGGCTGGGTGATGGGAGCATGGTAGAGGTGGAATCCCCTTCTACCCTCCCTGTTTTCTCTTTGGCCAAGGGGAGCAAAGGGACCCAGCAAGGGCACTGCTGTTATTCATGATGAGTTCTCTTCTGAGTGATCAGGACCACTTCGACTGCTTTTTGCAGTTGAAATTTCCCAAGCATGGTCATAACAGTCAGTTTGCAAGCTACACCAGATTCCTGCTGCCAGCCCTGGACTCCGCACTGCTGAGGCAACTAAAGCAGCCAGCAAAGCGGCAGCAAGCCTTGCAGAGGGGCAGGGAGCTCTGCAAGGAATGCCAAATCAGGTCCCTTCTAATCAAGGGCTGTTTCCTTCCTTTGTCAGGATCTTGACAGGCAATCTGATTTTTACATGAGTTTCCCCTATCCCAATCCAGTGTCAATAGAAAAGCAAATGGATAAAGCGTAAATGGAGACCACAAAACTCCTGGGTAAAAGCAGATAACACTTCTTGACCTTCCCCCTCATAAAGCTGCATTACTTCCTCCTCTATAATGAAGATTAGTTGTTATATAGTATTTACACTAGTTTATAAGGCTACATCCTCAAAGCCTTTTTTCAGCTACATGAGGCTCTGCCAGAGCCCAGGTGTGGGTTTGCAGGGGCAGTGGGAGTTGTGGCCTCCAGTTAACACAGCCAGCTCTGGTTCGTGCTCTTGCTCGTATGCTCCCTGGAAATAAATGCCCAGCTCTTGAACAATGTTTGGTGGGCTGGGAGAATTCAGACCTGTGAAAGACCACTTCATTTAGCTAAGGCAAGTTGCATGGGGTGAAGAAAATGACAGCTGAACCCAATTTCAGCATCAGAATACTTCTATGTGCTTTGTTAAGGTTCTTCTGTATGCATATGAAAGAGAAGACCAGAGCTGAAGGAACAATCACTGGCATTAGGACTCGAGCTCTTCAGGTGCTTACACCAGCTGACAAAAAACAGTGCGTCCAAAAAAAAGGGCTGATGGTAACTTAACATGGAAAAGAAAAAAAAGCTTTCCAAATGACTGCAACGAAGCCCTTCCCTTTGTTCTGTGCTCATCAGTTCCAGAAATATAAGGAAATTTCTTTATTCTGGAGAATTAACTTAAACTGTAACAGTTTCCCCCTTTAAATAACCATTCTACTAGAGACTTCTTTTTTTTTTTTTTTTTTTTAACTCTGCCCACTAGTTCATCTCTGAGGAGATAAACAGTTTAATTTATGATGTTACTTAGATAAATTAGCTGGTGATTACATGGCACACTGAATATGCAGAGTACTATAAATGCTCATACCTTTTGTAGAAGTCATTACATGCAGCTCAGAACACCTTTGGGGGATTTGTTATGAAAGGTTACAACGTTCTGGACTCCCTTCTTTCCTTTGCTGAGGCTCAAACAGATGTTTCAAACACCCTTCACTGACCTCTTTGCACCATCCAAGAATAACACGGAAAAAAATGTAACACTGCCTTAGAGAGACTGACCCATATTCACCCATCTGACATCTCTCCCCCAGTCTTCCAGGAAGGTCTGAGAAGAACCTGCTGGCCCTATTGAATTGTTTCTTTCAGTTACTTACTAATTTCTGCTTTACTATTTAAATAGTCTTGATGACGACACCTGCCAGCTATGCCTTCAAATAAAAATGGCTCTGGGACCTTCCTGAAATCCAGGTTTTAAACCCTGCAGTATCTGGTGCTAGGGAGCTGTGAGTAACAGCTTTTTCCTTCCTTCCATAGCAGCACTTGTGTTTTCCTTTGCTGACTGTATTTCAGCCTCTTCATTTGCTTCTTAGCAACACATTTTCAAGACAACAGTGCCTACACTTTTTTCACTAAGCCTCAATATTCATTGCATAAAGACACAACCACACTGGTTTTGGTTCAGCTGATCTTGCTGTTACAGTAAAGGAAGCAGCCGAGGAGGAGATTACAGCACACCAAAGTGCCAGAAGGGAGAGAAGCATGTGGGCAAGGACCAGAGTGTCCCTGGCTTGTCTGATTCCTACCAGGCATCTACAGTGGTGACCTTTTCCTCTGCCTTCCTTCAAGTCAGTCCACTGGGCCTCTGGGGAAGGGCTTGCCCTGTGAGACAAGGATCCTGCAGTGCATGAAGAGAAGCAGTCCCACCTGGAGTACAGCTAGCCTCTGCCCAGAGCAAACATCTGCAGTGGGTCAGAAAAATCACTCCCAAAGAAAGACCTTTTCCTCTTCAAATGCTCAGATCACCTAGAACTGTATTGTACACTCTTTTTCCTACTTATGTACACTGGCTAGCTGCACAGCAGGCAATACAGACCTCTTCTGGCAAGATGGAGACTTGAAATGGACTGAAATGTGTTGAGGCAGGGACTGTACTCACTATTCCACCATTCTTGAGGCATGCACTACCCACGAGGCTCGGCAGGCAAAGCTAGGGAAAGTGTTAGAGGAAGGTGATGTGATGGCTTGGTCTGTAGTTCACTAATGCTGATATCACCAACATATGGGGTCTGCAAAAGCACCCTGAGCAGCAGATGCCACGTCTAGCTCTAGGAGGGAAAAAAGGACTATGATTTGTGTCAGTTTTTGCAGTTATGCATTTCAGTGATGACTATTAAAGAGGAAAGTCCCTCCTCCAAAGACCATGCTAAGAATCTGCAAGAATTCCATGTTAGCATCCAGGCTGCCACATCCTACGAACAGTGAGACCAGACTCTACTTCACACACCTGGAGACTTTTCCTTGTATAATCCAGACCCTGTTGTGAATTTAAGACAAGCACTCACCTGTACCTGCCAGCACAGGCTCTTTGCATTTCATTGCACACACCTGGATACTGCAGTGGCTTAGTTCTTTCACTCAAGTAGATCTCCACTGCTTGGTTCAAGGGAGACCCCGAAGTGTGGTTTGTCACTCTAAAGATATGCCCAATCCTGCCAATCCCTCCCATGTTTAAAACATCTCTCTCCAGGGATTTAGCAGGTGTTCTGCTGTGTTCAGTATAGAGAATTTTGCATTCGTTATCAGCTATTTGAGGCTGTGGCAGGATGCCATGTCTTTATAGGGATGAGAATTTCCTCACTCTCTGATCCCTCAGATTTTCCACCATTCCACACTCTGGTGCCTACTATGTGCTGTCTGCTCTGAATCCCCTCTCTCATTCACAGGCCCATGCTATGTGCATCTCAGTGCTGTGGAGCACATACACCTCCAAAGATTTCCCTTGGGCTTAATCATTGGCATACCTTGGCTTACTTAGCATTTACACAGCGTTATTGACAGGTGACAGGTCATGTTACTTTATGGCTTGAAAGATATGGAGAAAGCTGAGAGATGTGATCAAAGGTACAGAAAGTACCTTCTGTGTGTGGAAAAAAACTGGTAGAAATAACTCCTTAGCCCTCCAAAAAGACAGGAGGTTATGCCAGCAGGTTATAAATCACAAACAACATGAAGAAGAAGGAAACATCCATCTAACACAGGGGCTAAAGCAACTCAAACAAAATCAGTAGGTTTCAATTTCAAGAAAAACAGAATGAGATTTATTTTTATACTGTGCAGAATTTATGCAGTTGCACAATATTTAAATATGTGATGCTCCCAGTGAGAGAACTTTATGGTAAGGTAAATGTGCATGGGTTTATATATGTTTTGGGCATCCTCATGGAGGTGAAAACCACTGAGGTGTCTTAGGCCCCCAAGCCACGGATTACTGTGTGGTAGAACAGATTTCTTGGAAACTTCTCAACATACTTGCTTGGTCCTTCTCTTTTCCCTTGAGCCACTTCTGTTGATTTTCTCCATTGGAGATGGGCATCAATACAACTTCACCAAGACTAAATAGCCTCCTTCCCTCTTCAGCCACCTACTGGGGAGAGGGTGCTGGGCTGACTTGGTGCAGCTGCTCTATGATCTCACCATCATCCTTGTGCCACCCTGGTTCAGTGACTAGCAGTGTTTTTCCAAATACTTGAGAACTACTCAAGAACTGAATCAGGTAACACCCATCATACTCCAGCTGCTGGATTTACACAGAACTAATTGAAAATAATCGCACAGCTTAACATGGGACTGAATTGCTCTCTTGGAGCTGCTCTCCTGTCAAGTGGCTGGCAGTGCTTCTTGAACTGATGATGCTGAGGATCAGAAGGAGGAATGCAACCACCTCAACCTTCCCTTCCACCTCCTCACCCCAGGGAAAGGAAGGGTGAGTTTCTGACTATGCCATTTCATCTTTGCTCCTCCATCACCTGTTTTTCTCATCCATGTTTTGTTTCAAAACAGCTAGGCAACGGTGACAGACATGGCAGAGGTGGTAGCCAGGGGTAGGTAGGTTTTAGGAGCAAATGATCAGTGACTGGTATTGGGAAAGATAAAACTATTCTAACTCTTCCCAATTGACTCATCACTGCAGAGCTGAGCGCTGCTTTATTTCTTTACTATTTCCCCTGAAAGCTAATAACTCATTACAGCACGAGCAACAGCCAGCAACCCTTTAGTATTTTACCCTCATAGCAATCCCTGAGCACAAAGTTTGCAGTCATTAAGGCCACTTGAGTCTGGCCTCTAGTCCTGGCTCTACAGTCCCACTGTTTAGAACAAGTGATCAGATGTAATCGCTATGGTGCCCAGGCAATACCAGCACAGCTCTCACTGCAGCTGCACAGCAAACAATGGCAAAGCAGTATAGCAAAAGCAAGGATAAATGCTCCGAATAAAAAAAGGGGTTGTGTGACAGCAGCTACAGCACAACTGGGAGCATAGAGGCTTACTACATCATGGAGAACTGGGCAGGAGGATGAGAAATGCGATAAGAAGGCAGTGAGATGTGCTGTGTGCTGGGTGACCAAGAGGGATAAGACTGGAGCACAGATTGCCATGATAGTGCACTTTAGGGAGGCCGTGGCTGCAGTCAGCCCCCTAGCACGACAAGGTGCCTCAGCACGAATGCTGAATGCTTTGGCTGGATTGTGGTGGGAAAGGACATGCTGAGCTGGACAGAGCCCAGACTTTGTGTTTGAGGGGGGTGACAGCCCATTAGCCATCGGGGATGGTATGGGACACAGCCTGGGCTGTGAAACAGCTCTTACTCATTCACTTGGGCATTGTGTGGACACCTCAGTAGCAGAGAGACACAGCTATGGAGCTGACTTTTCTTCCCTTAGGGTTTGGCTATGTTTTGCAACATCAGCCACCCAGCAGCCCACACAGCAGCCCACTGGCCAACAGAGCCATCAGCATCATTGCCTTGTTGCAGAATGCTGCTGCTTTCAGTTCCTCTGGACCAGTAGGTTGCTTTTCACCCCATCCAAGCTGTGGTTAACCCAGCAAAGGAGACAAAGTGGTGGTAAGGCAGATTATGAACTGCCTCAGAAGCTGTGCTCAGTCCTGTGTCTCCAGAAGCCTGCTTGCCTACAGACCTGCCTTGAGACCAATTTCAGCATCAGTGGCAATAAAACCTGACTCCAGCTCTGCTTTAGTTTGGAGGGTTCACAAGAGCTCTCACTTGTGGTTCCTTGGTGGCTGCCAAACCACAAGGTCAGCTACAGCTGTTTGCTCAGAAAAGTTACTGAAAAGGGTCCTTGTCTCCATCTGGCTATATCCACTTTCATGACATTTACACAGACACAATTTTCTTTGAAAGCTCTGTCCTGCTGCCAGGTCAGACTGAACTCAGGCAACATTTTACATGGGGACATTGCCAGCTCAACCTTCCTGCATGCTCAAACCAAACAAGGCAATAAGCAGTTACCAGCAATTAACTTCCCTTCTTGAAAGACATGTGGAAAAAAGCCCAATATGGGTCTACTTTGATTAGATATCATTCCATGGGGTCATTTGTAGGACAAGGAGTAACAGTTTTAAATTAAAAGAGGGTACATTACAAGAGGCTAGATATAGGGAAGAAATTCTTTCTTGAGAGGCACTAGTTGCCTAAAAATCCCATTCATTGTCTGAGATATTAGTTTTGGAAGGATGGCCAGGTGCAAAGGACAGGGTTGGAGATGTCACATACTCCTGTGGCTCCTGAGGAGAAGGCTCTGGCCTCACTAACTCTCACCCAGCCTGGTGCACAGAGAGGCTTTTCTGCAGAGCAATTTGCTTTTGAAAATAAGACACTTTTCCCTGAAGTATTGATGACTACAGGGAAATTGCAGAATACCTATGTAGATCACAATAGGTCAATTTGAAAATTTTCCCCTTTAAAAACCAGGCGAGACAAGATTCTGTCAGTAGGCAGACAAGCCATTCCATCCAGGCAGACAAATTACACTAATTAATCTCCTTCAACGTATTATATTTGATCTCTGGTTGATAAAAAAGCAGAAATCTTCACACTTCTTTGTTTGGTTGGTTGGTTTGGGGTTGTTTTTTTGTTTTTGTTTTGTTTTATTTTGTTTTTCAGAAAGGAGCATTTTATTTATCGACACACACAAAAAAATCCAACTCCACTTCTTTCCATTTGACTTTGTCTTCAGGAAATCATGATCATGCTGGGAACTTCTCTGATAATTCTGTCAGTGCTTGGAAACCAAATACTCTGGGGCCTTAACAATGCCATCATCAGATGGGCTAAATAGGTAAACAGACATTCATGAACCAGAGAGCTGGCAGGATGCCTTGGGTAGAAAAGTCTTTAAAAGAGATTCCCATTAATAAAAGACAATTATAACAATATGTGACCATAGCAACAGTGAAGCTGGATGCAGAATGGAAGAGGTAAATATTCCCTTTAGCAGATGGATCTCCCTCTTGTCTTCCACTGAAATTATGTGCTGAAAGGCTAACATCAAAGACTTGTTCAGAAAATTATCTCCAAATGCTCTGCATACACACAACTCCCCTGAGCCTTGGAAAAGCCTTTTTTTTTTTTTAATTTTACAATGCAAATGTTGTTTCATGGAATACATTTGAATTATTTTTTAGAGACCAAGCCTGAAAAATCTACAGAACAGCAAGGTTCCCTCTCTCCAGATCCCCTTTGGCAGTGATGCGGGTCTCCCCGCCATCCCTGAGGAGATACCTGATGTTCACTCCTTCAAGTAGTTTGGTCCCTCTAAGCTGTCATTAAAGAGTAAGGTTATGAAAACAGGGAAAGAGAATTCTTTGAGAAATAAAAAAAATAGATGCCTGTTTTTCTTCATGCTGCATTTGTTCCTCTTGGAGTGACAGAGGGCACAAGAGTTTTTCTTCCTTCTGAGATCCAGAGCCACCAGCCAAGAGTCTGGGTCCACCATTGCCACAAAAGCTTTTAGAGAAAAACCGTCCCACTGGCAAAATGAGGTCCTGACAGTCTTTTATGTCAGTATTTACTCTTCCCTTTCAATTCCCTGCCTGGAGTATTTCCAGGTGACCCCGTGTGAGTCAATAAATAATATATCATCCCTTCATGAAAAAAAAACCTGGCTATGTCAAAGGCGCCTTTCAGTCTGAGGCTGGCTGTAGTTTATCTCTTACCTTCAACTGGCAGTTTAGAAACATTACGACAATCAGATAACCAGAAATGAATAAGCACTTCGATGGTTCAATATCTTACTCCACAGTGACAATAAAAAGCTCATAACTTTTCCAGTGGCATATTTGTATGTGCAGCAGGCAGGGGAGGCTGAGTTTCAGGGTCTGCTGACGCCAGAGAGGTGGCATGCACTGCCCACCTGCGGGTCACACATCTGCTGCTTAAAGAAGAAACCACAAGAGCAGTTCTCCACAAAATGTTTAGGACTTACCTGTAAAGCTTCAGACCATGCAGCCTAAGGTTATTTTTCCAGGGAGCTCATTAGGCTGCAGTCAAAAAGCTCTCCCTTTGTCTTAACATTTTGCAGGTAGAAAAAATGGAGATGATGTACAGATGTGGCAGGACAAGGTTAGAATCCACAATTTATGAGCCCTTCCCGATGTCCCAAGCTTGTCCCTCCATCTGACCAGCCTGAATTCCAATGGGACATACAGCAGAAGTTTTATAAAGCCTCAAGGAAAATGCATGTCTGTTTCTAGTGGAAAAGGGAGGTGGTGAGGTGCGACAGGCTGCATCCCTGATATAAGCAAGGGAGCAGATCTGCAACAGCTCTGCAGTGGTGATTTTAATTTGCCTCTGAATGCAAATGTGATGCATACAGACAGCAAGACTGGAAGCAGGGGAGGTGGTAATCTCACTCCTCTCCAAGGCGCCTTCCCCAGAATTGCACAGGATGTGACTTCAGCCAATTTTTCTGGTGGCAGAACTTCACTGACACCAGAGGAGCCTTTTGGCTGCGCTATTGCTCATTCCATGCTAATCCTCCACAGAGCCACCTGCATGGAAGCAAACACTGTGCATGTTCTGTAAGCAGAGACATTGTTTTCCAAGGTTTTTCAAGGTCTTCATCCTTTTTCAGTCTCAGGGGTGGGAGAGGTTGGTAGCTGCTTGAGAGGCAATAGACCACAGATCCAGGGAGGAATGAGTAAGCAGCAATGCAGGGCTTAGTTTCCCACTGGGGGTTAAACCAGGACACCCCACAAAGCGTGCCAGGATGGGGCTCATTCACCGGTGCTTGGCGGAGCGGGGAGGGCGCGGCGGGCGGTGCCGGCAGCGCCGGGCGACTCTCGGCTCCATCAGGTGGCACTGCGGCACCGCCGGGAGCCGCTCTCCTGGGAGAGGCGGACACCGAACTGCGGCTCCAGCGTCGCCTGTATCCACAGCTAATGCGAAGCCTCAACTTTTGCCGAAAAGGAGAAGAGTGAGAAAGACAGGGGAAAAAAAAAAAAAAAAAAAGGGATTTAGGAAAATTTGACCAAAAGGGGAGGTCATCAAATGTTTCCCAAAAGGACAGGTTGTTGCCAAGGCTAGGTGGGTACAGGTAAGCTGCAGGAAGGGCAAAGCTGGAATTTTTGAAGAGGGGTTTCCTAGGGCATGGGCACAGGAGGTGGGGGGGCGGGGGGCAGGAAGCGAGTGGCTACTGTTGGTAGATCTTCCCCCTGCCAAAACTGTGATGCTCCTATGGCAGAACGAAGTGGCAGGGTATGGTAGTTAAAAGGGTTGTGATACTCTTGTGTTACCCTGCACAGAGGTCCCCATGCACCCATTTAGGCTGCACTGGCACAAAATTAGACCAACACAACTGCAAGTGGGAGTGCTTGAGAGCACCCATTTTTCACTCTCAGGAACGGGGAGTCTTCTTTAAAATTGCAAAATCTTGTTGGACAGAAGGACCATAGATGTCTTCCTGTCAGTGCTGAATTATTCTTAGTGAACATTCTTATAGCTTTATTTAGTTACATTGTATATGACAAATAAAACAAATTCACTGTCTTATCCATCTTCCAGAAAGCTCTGTGGATATACAGCTTAAACTCTCACAAATATTTCTTGTCCTCTTTGAGATGATTTGGGCTAAAGTTTAAGCAAAACAAGAACAAAAAATAGTAGACTCATAGGTCTCAGTCAGTTTGTACTTTTAATATTGGCAGTAGACTGCTGCTGTTTAAGTTCAGTCTTGTTCAATAACTCTAGCTGACATACAGTAATATCTCTAAAAACATTCAGTGTTACAAATACAACCGATAGAAGAACAAGCAATAAAAGAAATCAATCATACTCTGACTGGCAGGTTGCTGCTTCTTCAGGAACTCACCTATTGGCATAGAGATTGCCCTTTGCATAGTATGTGATATATCCCAGACTTTGCAAAGTCTGAGAATAAGTGGACTTAAAGTTGATAAATTGAGGCTAGCAATCCGAATTTGAAGAGTGATGTGAGAAGTGAGAGCAGGGGACAGGGTTTTCCTGGACAAGCAGTCTCAAGCTGATGACTTGAATGACTTACAGAGAGGATGAGGAGCTTGCCAGCTGTGACAGGAGGGGGTGTTCTGTAAGACTTTGCTCCTGAAGCCACTTGGGTTAGCTAATTAAAGCATAGGGTTACTCAGGTAAGGAATAAAATATGAAAGGATTGTTCCTACTCTCTGAGGAATGGAGAGGAGGCTGCATGGGTGGTGGAATTTCCCAGGTGCTCTCAGTGTTCTCACCAGTGTCTACTCTGTCATTGGCGAGGGTTTGTAGGATAGCAGTGTGTACAGCCCACTCCCTCGTCTGTTCCTTCCTTCCCACTCCAGAGCACAGATAAGCAATAATTCCCCTCCACTGAAGCCCAGGGACCTCACTCAAGTTTTCTTTGGGTATGTGGCAGCTTACTGCAAGGCTTTGTGGCCAACAAACTGCTGCAGAATCCCCAGGGATGCCCAGGTGCCAGTGCTTGTGCATCCCAACTGCTAACCCCCCACCTTCTCTACCAGCTGATGGTAGAGATGATGCTGGTTGCAGAGGAATGTGGATACCTGCCAGTGCTGGGTCCTGTTCCAGGTTTCAAGAAAGGAGTGTGCTGTACTGGTTTCAGGATGTTCCTCATCTGCTTATCCCCTCTGAGCTAGTTTGACCCCTTCTGCCCCTGCTGTCTCCAGTCTGTCTGTCTCCTAAGGCCCTCCTCCTCCTCCCTGCATACCTTTTATCCTTGAATGAACTTAATTCTGTTTGGCATTCAAAGAAAGACATTTCCTTTTCCTCTTTGCTTCTCTGTGGCAGTGGGAGAAGTATCAAAAGCAGAGGGCTGAGAGGCTTTCTGGCCTCTATCCTGTGGCAGCCAGGAGCTGAAACAAACTATTACTGAAAAAGTTCTGCTCTGACATTGATCTGTGGAGAAAGCAGGGGTCATTGTCCCGTAGAGATGGCCAGTGTGCAGGATGGGCAGCACAGCACAGCACAGCCAGGGCAAAGCAGGCTTAGTGCTGGCATAAAGCATCCACAGAGATGCAGAATTTGGAGAACTCTCTGGGAATACAGGAGAAAGCAGAGGCTGATACATTTCAAAAGCATTGATGACCTGTGGTGTTTCAAGACCAGAGTATCTGCTATTATGTCCTGCAATATATGAAACAGTGATCTGCAAAACATTTCTGCCTAATTTAGTTCTTGGAAATAGCTGAAACACCACAATCCTCTTACTAACAACGGGCTCAAGGCAGACTACCCGCATGGGAAAACTCAGGTCAAATGGTGCCTACTTGGCAAAATTGTGAAGCCACCAAAATCACAGGGATGCCATAAATGAAAGCCTAAGCTACAGGTGGCACCATATGGAGCATGTTTTGAAGTGATTGCTACAAGTGTGCTGGATAAGCTGGAATCAGTAACAGCAATTATATAAATTTAAAACTCCAAAAATTAAAACACGTTTTATTAACTAAGTCATCAGAAAAGCACATTTTCCCAAGCTGAGTCACCCCAGCATGACTGTCCCTCTGACTAACAAGGTTCTCATGCCACAGTCCCTGCTCCACTGATTTTTCTGCTTCCTTGCTCATTACTGCTTTATGCTTTGCCAGCCTTCATGTGTAAGGACGACTGAAGCAAGGCAGTGATCTGCCTGCATTTAACACTAAATATGGTGTGCTTTGAGGAGGTTCTTATCAGTCAGATGAGCTGTGCCCGTATTTTCTGGGCATGACTGAGAAAGAAACAATAGAAAGAAAATAAACCTAGTGCAAGCCTAGGTCTGAATACTTCTCGAAGATGAAATGCAGCACAGTTAATGACTTCACCAAGGAGACAGGGCAGATTTGCATTGCTCCATCTGCATCAGTGCAGCTAACTTATCTTCCACCTGCTTATTTATGGAGAGGTGCTTCCCCAGCTCAGGACAGTCCTTTTAAGGAAGGCTGAGCCTTTCCCCGTTGTATATACATTTGTTACAATTAAGGGGTTTTTTTGTGTCTAAATTTATCGTCTTTAACTCTGTGTTGGCTTTTCCAGGGTAGGTATGAGATTCAGGTGGACTTGGAACAGAATGGGCCAAACCTGGTCTGCTCCATTTGCAAGCATGAAATAAGGAGAAATAACACACTTTACAGCATTAGTGGCTTCAGAGTACCTGCTTATTAGAGAAATCTTTCCATCCCCAAGGCTGCTGGCTTACGTGGCTGGCATGTTTGGAGTTCTTATGATGCTTTTGAACCCTGAGTAGCTTTGGCCAGATTCTAGACCTCAGTTTGCACTCCTATCTCCTTTTCTGAGCCAGCTGTCTTCAGACACTTCCCTTGTGCAAAGCATTCCCGCACATCCACTCGCAGCTCCAGTCTCCATTCCACGTGGCTGGGCTTGGTCTCTGAGCCAGCAGCTTCTTGCTAGCCATCCATGACTCTCTTAGCTGCTGCTGCCAGGAGTGAACTGTCCCAGCATAAGAAGGACTGCAGGCAGGGAATAGAGGACAGCCCTGGAGCCTGGGCAGGAGGATGTGTGATAGAAGAAATAAATTTTTCCTAATACCCCATCTAAACCACCCTGGTGTGCAACTTGAGACCACCTGTTCTTGTCCTATCATTTGCTACCTGGCAGGAAGGACCAACCCCCACCTCACTACAAAGTCCTGTCATGTAGTTGTAGTAAGCAACAAAGTCTCCCCAAGCCTTCTATTTTCCAGGTTAAACACTCCCAGCTCCCTCATCTGCTCCTCATAAGACTGTGCTTCAGATACTCTTGTGCTGCGGAAAACAGTGTCAAAGGCTTTACTAAAGTCCAGGCAGACAACATCCACGGCTTTTCCCACATCCACTGAGTCACCTTTTCCTAGAAGGAGATTGGGTTAGTGGAGCAGGACCTGCCTTTCACAAACCCATGCTGACTGGGCCTGATCCCCTCATTTTCCTGTATGCGCTGCACGATGACACTCAAGATGATCTGCTCCATGACTTTCCCCAGCACCAGCGTCAGGCTGACAGGCCTGTAGGTCCCCTGATCCTCCCTTTGGCCCTTCTTGTAGATGGATTTAACTTTTGCTAACTTCCAGTGCTCTGGGACCATCCCGGTGAACCAGGACTCGAATGTCCCACCACTGGAAGTGTTCCAGGCCAGGCTGGGTGGGGCTTTGAGTCACCTGATCTAGCGGAAGATGTCCTTGCTCAAGGCAGGGGGATTGGAACTATATGTTCATTTAAGGTCCCTTCTAACCCAAACCATTCTGTGACTATGATTCTGTGAAAGTGACTCAGGGAACACTTCTTCCTGCTTTCTCACAACCTGAGAAGGGCAGTGGCACTGGGTATATCCGTGGGATACTGAAAAGGACTGAGAGGAACAAGGAGAAATAGGAGCTGCCAGGAGCTATTGGTATAGACAGCCCTCAGAGGGATGGCTGCCAACTTCTCAAGAACCTGAATGTTCTTTACCTTGAGTGGGTTTAGTACATGCTGTTTTTGCATAAAAAATTCTCCCAAATGACCTCTCAGGGTATTTTCTGTCAGGCCTGAGTGTGGTGGGCTGAGTGCTCTTTAGTAAGACCAGCTTTTTAAGGGATAAAATGTACTTTCAACTAATTACCTCTGTGTTCAGGTTCTCGTTTATCAATTTCCTGAGCGGTGGCCTTAGCAGGAGGGCAGAAGTACTTGTTGGAGCTTTCAAGGAAATGATACAGAGAACAGACTGAAAGTTACCATCATAGAGAACAATCCGTTTAAAATAACATTACTAAAGACCCATATTACTAATCACTCTTTATTAGTTGGTAGACACGAGTTTTCTGAATAAGCAGCACATGTAAAGCTACTGCTTAAACCAAATTCACAGCATTAAGTGTTTCTATCAGTGTTGTGTTTTGATATGAAATATATGACTGAATGTCAGTGGCTGCTGAAGAGTGGCCTTTACTGAAGACAGGTAAACCTGCTTATTATTTTTCACCAACTTTTCCCTCATGAAGTGGAAACATCAGTAGCAGTTAAGGATGCATACAATGAGGGCTGCCTGAAGTGTTGGAAAACATTGGTGCAAAAAAGATGGCTGGTTATTGAGTGTTTTCTGTCCTTGTATGAACTCATAGTATTTTCCATAAAAGAGAGAAGTGTGTATCTTGCCTGTTGTGCAATCCCAGGCACTCCCATTTGTTTGCTTAAGGTTGCGGGGTATGGAAAGGCTGCATCTCACACCCTTCATGGGAACTGTGTTTATCCTTGGGAAGCCTCCCATGTGAGGGCTGCGTTGCCTGGCTGCCTGTGTATCCCTTTCCTTCTCCCTGTGGGCTCATCTTGTGGGGCAGTGGAGGGCAGCAGCATGGCCATGAAGGTGGCTCTGCTTCCCAGGACCTAGGAGAGCCTCATGGGAGGTTTTCCTTTTCCTGAGGGGATGAGGGAGAAGGTGGTGTGGGACAAAGAGAGATGTGCCCTACCAACAGCCCCTAGAAATCCCAGTCCTTGCTCACTGAAGGCTATTCCCCATCCTCAGCTCCCTCAAATATGTGCCCCAGCATCTTCCCCACACTCCTCCCTCCCTACTGCCTGCCTGTTGCCTGCAAAAGAAATGGATTGGCCTGTGCAGCTTTGAGCAGCTCTTGCATCTCCAAAGCTACTGAGAAACCATTTCTTGCTGAATATATGTGCTTATGAAAGCAAAACTATTACCTGGACCTCCGAGAGCTGAGAGACTCATGCACAGTTTCAAGTTCACTGGGTTGTACGTGATATATTTTGCACCCCCAAAGAATGACTCTAAGCTTATTTCTGAACCCAGGAAGCAGAAAGGAATATTTTCTCAAAGGAATATATTCTTGAAACATCTACATGACCCTTCATCCTGGTCTTTGCTAATTCTCTCTCATTCTGCTGGTGAAAATCATTACTTAAAATACAGTTCAAAAAAACCACCAAGCAGATGAATGGAATTAAAAACTACCCATGACGTCGGCAAAACAGATACTAATAGACAGATATCAAAGGGATACTGCCTTCAGCTACACTCTTGAAATATTGCTAACGTCAATCTGGGGCACATTTTAGCCTCCTATGCTTTGCATTTAGGAGGCTGAAGTACATTACGTATAATTGGTTCCACCTACATAGAATTTGTTGAGGAGAAAAGCAACAAGATTGCAGGTTCTCACCACGTCTGTAGGCACGAGACACCCCAGCAGCAATCCTGCGCCCACGGGGGAGTATTGGCAGGGCCTGCCACGACTCCCAGCTGCCTCCTCCTGGTCCTTCTCCACCTGAACTGCAGACAGGGACTGGTAATCTTATGTGTGCAAGAGGGACCACAGTCCCATACCCATGTACGACATACAGCAGATGATGAGGGGAACATAATGTTTTAGCAGTGCCTGTAGCGACAGAACAAGGAGGAATGGCTTTAAACTGAAAGAAAAGAGATTCAGGTTAGATATTAGGCATAAATTCTTTACTGTTGAGGGTGGTGAAGCACTGGTTCAGGTTTCCTAGAGAAGTTGTGGATGCCCCATCCCTGGAAGTGTTCGAGGCCAGATGGGATGTGGTTTTGAGCAACTTGGCCCAGTGGAAGGTATCCACGGCCTGTCAGGGACTAGGTGAGCTTCCAACCAACCCATTCTAAGGCTCTGTGTACTTTCACTTGTATTTTCAGTCCAGGAACTAGCAAGTACTGTCTTGAACATTACAGATTGCACAAGAAATAGTAATACTACTGAAAAAGGTTTTTCTTCACAGGTGTCCCAAGTGCTGATGGCACTGACTTGCTCACTCAGCTGGGTGGCAGAAAGCATCTGCAGTGGGCACAGAACCAAGAAAGCAGCAAGCCCAGAGCACTTGGGTATGGATCTCAGGTTTCTGTGACTCAGCTGGCAGCATTATCAATCAAAAAAATATGTTGAAGCCCATTTCTGTGAGATGTGTGACTGCTGGCTTGACTGCTTTAATCAGAAAACAGGTTAATTGAAATAAATGAAATTGGTATTGTATTTATAGCTGTACTAAAGCCATCCAAACTGGCGGATCAGGATCCCACATGAGCTGATGGGAGAAAAGGGAGGAAGACAGGAGCATGTTGCTCTTTAGGTGGAGAGGAGTAGACACTGCTTCTTAGAAAGAGCCTTGCAGCAAGAGGCTTCATCTTGTCAGGGAGCTCTGGCTGGCCTGCCAGAGCCACCACTCTCCTAGAAGATCAGGGCATAGATGTTTTCGCATCCCTCTGGCACCGTGCGAATTCTCCAACCCTGATCCTCCAGCAAGGAGGGAGGAATTTATGTAGCAAGAATTATCATCCCGCCCTTGCTGTGCTGTCCTGTACTCCCCCACCTGGAGATCACAACATCAGAGGGTTTCACAAAAACCTTCATGGTTATCTCCAGATTTTAAAGAAGTAAACACTTGTTTCTCTGAGGCAGTCCCACCAAAGTCATTCCCCTAAGCAGGCAGGGGACACTGAAGGGTGCTGTAGAGAGGCACTAAGACTTTCTGTCTCCCCATTGCTGTGCTGCTCCTCTGGAGGAGATGTAGCAGGATATTCCACCCATGTTGTCTCATTTTAAGGCACCCGTTCTCTCTTTCCTCTTCCCAGTTGCTGTTTACTCCCGAGAAGAAGAGCTCCCAGGGCCTCTCCAACCTCCCAACAGCAAGAGTTCTTCTTGGAGAAGACACAAGCAGGGTGACTAAGGGAACCCCCAGAGAGTACCTGAACTGAACAGACAGGCCCTGGTGTCTGCATGCTATGTCTCCAAGTTATTCTGCAATCTCCACCATAAATAACCACAGAGGGCTGTGATTGCCTGTTATGGCACCCATGACAGCAGAGCCAGCTGCTCCTTATCTCCTCACTCCCTTTCCAAGCAGCCACACACAGATGAACACTCCTCCACCCTTCAAACACTTCAGTGTGGCACAGCAAGAAGAGGAGGAGAAAAAGGGACAACACTGAACTGGATGAACCCTTTGCTCCATAGGGATTTCACATCACAAGTGATTTCAGGCTCTTGCAGACCTGAGTGTACAATGTGCCAGAGCTGTTTTTTCAAGCACACCAGGAGCTCCCGAACTTTGCTGGAGGCAGCAGGGGGTACAGGGAGGTTGGGCCTTTGGAAATCAGATCTTTCGCCATTTGGCTGTATCTAAAAGGAACGTGGCCTATATCTGAGGACAACAGGCAGAAGAGGGACAAATGAAATTACATTTGAGCTCAACCTGACCTACTAAATCAAACAGACCAATGTGAGTGTTGCAGTATAACATCTTTGCTTCCTACAGACTTGGATTCAAAGGAAAAAAAAAAAAAGGCATTTTGAAAACCCTCCTGTAGGTCTTGCTGAATCTTTTACTTGTCTGTGCCTTGAAACAAATGTGCTGCTTTTGCTAACCCATGCTGGATCTGGCTGTGTCTTTGGGGAAATTCTGTCTGACTCTTTGGAAGGGCATGTTACTGCTGCCCTGTGTGCTGGGGACATGAACATTCTTGTTCAGATTAGAGCTTGGCTACTGAACTGTGGGCAACTGGGGCTCTGCAGAACCACAGGGGAGATGCCAAATAGATTCACCCATGGCTGGCCCCAGCTGCCCAGCATCGAGCTCCTCAGGGCTTCTGCAGCTGCAGGCAACACCTCCTGCCCTCACTACAGGCATTCATTGCTGTACTGTCAGGTCTCTCATTCTTTAATTACATCTCACATAATATGCCTGAAATGAGGGTGTTTCATGTGAGGAGGGAATAATTCACTGAAAGGTCTGGCAAGTGGTTGAGACACTTGCAATGCAGACTTGTAGCATCTGTCCCTTTTTATCTCTCACCCCCCACTGAAATAAAATACTCTATGTGGCAGCAACGATAGAGCAGGGAAAAGACTCTCAAACCCAAAGTATTGCCCTCTGAGAGGGACCTGCAGAGAGCAAGCAAGCAGTAAATGCTGCAGAGAGCAAGTGACTCAAACCTGCCATCTCTTTTCAAGGGTCGTGTCTCCAACATGCAAGGCACATGTCCACATGTGGATTGGCACACACACTGAGGCATCAGTCAAGGCACGAGAGACTGGCTGAGCATATGGCCAGAGCAGTCCTCCTGTTGAACTGGGGCATGGTACAACAAATAACACAGCAGACAAGTAGATATTGAGAAAGGGGCAATCCTATCACACCCAACTGGTGCTGTCCTCTCAGACAGAGGGACTGTGAGGGAGGAAATGGTTTTCTTTAACACTGCTCTCCACAAAAAAAAACTGGCAGGGATCTGGGGCATGGTTGGGAGCCCTTTGAGATAGAGGCCCTCTTCATGTCTACACACCGGGACTTTTCATTCCAGATCAAACACATCTCTGCTCAAGTTTCAGTATCTGTGGTAGTTCTGCTTGCAAGCAGTTTTTAGCATTATCAGTACAAGCTGATTCTCACAGAGGCCTCAGCTACCATGGGAAAACACAGAGGGCATCTGCTGGGTGTTCCACACCACCCACTGCTTATTGCAGCCACACGTACCCCCGCTGATCACTGCAGCTACCATACACCCACTGCTCACCACAACCCAGAGGCCTTTTCCCACTTTCTTTCTAGTATTCCTTCCTATTGAATAACTGAATCATCTTTATATTCCACCAATTTGATAAACATCCATCAGTTATCTAAGAGACTGGTTAACTACGTGGACCTGGGCCATCGTGATGCTAGCATGCCTGTCTACTAGGGAGACTGTTACATTGCTGCCTGGAGAGCTTCTCCTACTCTCCCTGGTATTTCCCTGCAGTCACTGATTATCTAGAAGTATTTGCCAGAAGAACAGATTATTTTTCAGAGTTAAAGAAGGAGGGGACAGTCTGTTTTGCTAACAGCAAGTAGGACACAACCCTCATCTGCCATCAGAAAGGGGAAGGGCCCCAGTCCCCACTCTTTGATGCACCAAGTCCCCCTCCTCTCCACTGATGACAGTGAGCTGACAGACCACTTGCCTTTCCTTGCCTTGCCAAACACACTTGAGGGGCTGACACAAGCACATCACCAAGATGGCTGGTGTAAACCATGCTGGGAGGGTTCCTCAGACATGGAGAGTGAAGATTCATGCCTGGAACTCCAACTCACTGCCTACTCCAGACAAGGAAACTGTGGCAGAGCGGGTGAATAATTCTTATTAAGTGGAAAGATATTCACAAGGCAAACACAAAAGACCTTTTCCATGGGTTTATCATCAGGACTAAAAATAAGTCACTGCCTACTCAAGTTCTTTCTGCCTTTGATGACAGCTGAAATATTCGTGGGACTTCAACACACATGTCTAGCCTCAGAGCAGCAAGTGCAATTTAAGGGGTTAGAGGAACACCTGCAGAAATGTGAAATGCTAACTGGCTTTGGCTTGCTGTCCAGTGCAGTCGTGTGGGAAGCAGAGCTGGGTCTCAGCTTTGTGCAGAGTAGGGCAGTGCAGCCTTAGGGCTGCCCTAAGGCAGGCGGGCTGCTCCCAGCCAAGGTATTGCACTTGGCTGCGGATGCCAACTTAAACTTCAAGGACTTTGTCCACAGCAGAGGCCTTGGATGCCAACCCAGTGGCAAACTCCTGCTGTATTTGCTTATACCAAGAGTTTGCCCTAGTTTAGGGTGTTTTTAAGAGAGGTACACACCAGCTAAGCACTGTAAAACAGACTGACCAGAATTAAGGCCCTAGGACTATTGTTTCTTTTCATCCATGGATTCAAAATATGCTGCTATCATTTAATCCTACCCCACCTCTGACCAGCCTCCCTGTACTGAGCTTTGAGGGCCCCTAATGGAAACTGCACAGAAAAGCCCCAATGCAAATGTAATGAAGGACTGCAAATAACCTGCAAAAATGAGCCCCAACATGTATTTTGATAGAGACACTGAAGGAAGAATAATTTTTTTTAATGGAAAATACTAACTACAATGGAAACAAAGTGAGATTTACCCTAAAAAAAATGCATAGCCTCCTCGGTACAGGGGCAATGTTGTTATAAAGACAAAACTACCTCAAAAGCTTGGGAGGGTAGCAGTATAAAGGAGATATCCATGGGATTTGGACAAAGTCACCAACACTTGGCAGGCAGCTTTTCTTTTTTCCATCTTCAGGTTTCAGAGATGGTTTTCACTCCTCAGGAGTGATTCCCCCTGAGATGGAAGACAGGAATGAGGAGGAGAATGAAGCCCCCATATTCCAAGGGGAAATAATTAGTGACCTGCTACACCATTTGGGCACAAGTCTATCAGGCTGGACAGGATTCATCCAAGGGTACTGAGTGACCTGGTTGAAGTGTTCAGTGAGCCACTTTCCATCAGAGGGCAGGTTTAAATTAGATATGAGGAAGAAATTCTTTACTGTGAGGCTGATGGGGTGCTGGAACAGGTTATCCAGAGAGGTTGTGGATGCCTCATCCTCAGAAGAGTTCAAGGCCAGGTTGAATAGGGTTTGGAGCAAACTGGTATAGTGGAAGATGTCGCTGCCCATGGCAAGGGGTTGAAATGAAATAATCTTTAAGGTCCCTTCCTACCAAAACCATTCTACATTGCCATGATTTACCAGCAGCCCTGGCTAACTGGGGAGGTCCCAGTTGACTGGAGGTCAGCAAGTGTGATACCCATCTAAAAGAAGGGCCAGAAGAAGGATGCAGAGAACTACAGGACTGTCAGCCTGAGCTCGGTGCTCAGGAAGGTCGTGGAGCAGATCATTTTGAGTGCCATCACACTGCATGCACAGGACAACCAGGGAATCAGGCTCAACCAGCATGGGTTTGTGAAAGGCAGGTCCTGCTCAACCAGCCTGGTCTCTTTTTATGACAAGGTGACTTGCTTAGTGGATGAGGGAAAGGCTGTGGATGTTGTCTGCTTTAACTTTAGTAAGGCCTTTGTTTTCCCCAGCATTCTCCTGGAGAAACTGCCTATTCATGGTTGGGGTGAGTCCACTGGGCAAAAAACTGTCTGGGTGGCCAGACCCAGAGAGTGGTGGGGAATGGAGATAAATTCAGCTGTAGTTGGTCACTAGAGGGGTTCCCGAGGGCTCAGTACAGGGGGAAGAGCCCTCTTTAATGTCCTTATCAAAAAGCAAACTAAAAGGCTGTTAAAGGTAGAACCAATTTCCACTATCTTCTTTCCACCTACAAATTACAAAGTGCAGTTTGCTTGTCTCTGCTTGAATTAATAGCAGGTAATTAGCAAATCCCTACAGTGATGCACAGGCACCAGCTGGAGGGATAAATTACAGCCTGGGAGCTGGTTTCCCAAACAAGCCAGGGCAGGCACACAGCATAGGCTGGGGCTGGATTCTAGCCAAGTGAGGAAGTGGCACTACTGCCATCAGCTGTGGGGAAATAACAGGTGCGATTTTCAGTAACTGTTAATAAAAAAAGATAGCAATACATTTTCTTGTTTCAGTGTAACTGAAATGAGTCCTCTTGACTTTGCCAGAGACTGTTTTCAGACGTATAACAGCTTGAAGTGAATGGTTTTTGCCATAATTTTATGTGATTACAACCAAATGTCACTTTATTGATTCATCAAGGGGGATTTGGAAGGGGAGAAGTACGACATTTTAAATTATCACTGGAGACAGAGGTGCTGACAACTGTGCTCAGGTTTTTAGAGCCTAATTAGCAGCATGCTGGAACTGCACCTCCTCTCATTACTCTTGATTACAATTTGTAAAGAATTAATGCAATGTTTATAAAACACTTCCCCCAGAGTTTGTTTCTGCAGTTTTTTGTGTTGCTGCCGAGCTGTTCACCTCCCCTGGGGTGACAAGAGCTGGTATATTGACAAGGAAAATGAAGGAGGGTGCTGGGAAGCCATGCACCCCAAGGCAGCAGCTACCTGTCCCAGGGGAGCTAGTGGAGAGGCAGCTGCCATGGAAGGTGGGAGCAGCAGCATCCCATCAGCAACCCCGGCTCAGCAAGTGGCTGGGACACTCCATCTTTCTTCATCAAAAACCAATGTGTAAAACTGGTGGGTTGTTTGGATGGATGGCTAACAACTTACTCTCCATCAGAAGCACAAAAGCACAACTTCTCAGGGGTCCATCCAGCAGCCACTCATTACCTGCCAACAGAAAACCAGAAATTCTCAGGACTGGTTGCACACTCTTTGAGATGCAGGAAGCAGTCCTCCTGCAAGCTCGGTTTGTTATTGCAGTACTGATGAGACAGACCTGCTGCTGAATCCAGCAGCAGTAAGACAGCTGTAAACAGAAAAGCTGTTGTAACACAGAGGTTGTTCTATTGTAGCTTTTTGTGCTTTCCTTACCCAGAAACTGCTGGGTTTCAAGGTGATGTGTGAGGCTGGGGGTCATGGCAGGGCACTTGGACACTACACTGCGCAGCTGCCTCCCTGGAATGCCCCCAGTGCCCTCCAATTCCACTATCACGGTTTAATCACAGCAGCAGGAACCCCTGACGTGCCCACTATGCAGGACAGAAAATTAAAATGGCAATGCATTACATGCAGCTGAGAATGAGAAATCCCTCGGCAGACAGAGATCTCCACCACCAACAAAGAAGGGAAAAAAAAAAAGGAATATAGGGCCCCAACCCCATGGACTCATGCTGTATAACCTGGTAGCAATGGTCCGGCCCCCCTACAATTTCAGGATAACAGTAACAAACTGGGACCTATAAATGGATATGAACAGTGCAAAATTAAAATTAGAAAATGAGAAAAAATAGGATATTATTAGCAGCAGGCACAGTACATCAGATAATTTTGCAGGTGTTTCAAGGATAATTTCTCTTAAGAAGGAGTTCATGAAGTGAAGTCACTGCTTTTAGTTTACAAATTACTAAACTTTAAGCAGAGCACTCATATTATATGTAAATGGAGACGAGGGAGAAGGTATTGTGACTGTTAGGAAAATTAAGCTGACATGGTTGTCCAAGGCAGAGTGCAGATAGAGATGAGGAGAAGGTAGGAGATCTTGGAACTAAAGTATGTAGCTTTGTATAGTACAACAGAAGCACTGCACAGGAGAGAGTTTCCAAGCTGAAAACAGAGTAAGTGGGAGTATCCCCTCTAGCAGGCACCCAGATATCTCCCCTCAGGCTCTGAAGAAGGGTAACCCCAGATTTCATGGACTACCTTGAGCCAGTGAATCTGCAGCTCTCAAAGGTGGAACTTATGAGTCACAAGCTAAATGCTGAGGTTGGGGTTGGGGGTTAGACTTGAATCTGCAGCAGAAGCATCCTGCTGCTGAGCTTGAGCAGGGAGAGGCCAAGCACTTCTAATCTGAATGCAGAGGAAGCAAGTCTCAGATCCACCCCAAAGGAGGAGGGAGAGAGGGCAAGAGGAGAGCAGGATTGGAGCCGGTGGCATGAATTAGGCTGGGAGCTGAGGCTGAGGAAGGAAGAGGGAGGAACAGAGAGAGGACTCATGTGAGTGCAGACATCTGTCCTGAGATGCAGATAGAGTTTGGAAGTGGGAAGGTGGATATATGGAAAACTGAGACTTACACACAAAGACAGAAATTTGGATGAGAGTCAGGCAGAGTGAGGTGGAGGCAAACATGGGTAAGGAAAGATTAGTCATATGGGAGAGAAGGAGATTGCTGGTTCAGGCTGACCATACACAAGGTCATGTGAAAATCCTGAAGTAGCCTCATAAGAAAGCCAGCAAGAACCACTTTAAATGAGGAGACATGCACCACTTAGAAGTGTCCCACAGGAGCAGTAGGATGAAATTTATAACTTTGTGATACATAAAGGGTCACATTAAGTAATAACAGGTCTTCGGTTTTAAAACATGGAAAACAGAAGCCAGGCTGTTGTCTGTGGTACACAGTGGGAGGATGATTGATCATTGTCATAAAATGAAAAGAGAAAAGTCCAGACTCACAAGAAGAAACTCCCACAGCAAATACAGTTAAGCAGTGGCACAGGTTGCCCAGAGAGCCTGTAGCATCTCTGCCTTGGGCGCTTTCAAGACCCAAATGGAGAAAGCCCTGAGCAACCTGGCCTGACCACAGACACTGTCTGAACACAGCTTTGGGAAGGGACTAGTTCCTGCTCTTTCACTAACAAACTTTAATTTCCCAAAGTTAAAAGCAAACAAGAGGATGGCATGGGAAAGCAATTCCAAAAACTTGCCATAGGCAGGCATGAGAAAAGAGCGTTAAGAGGGAAACAATCTCGTCCAGCTCTGCTTCTCCCTGTTGCCTTTTATTGAAATACAGAAAGCTACAGACAAAGTCATGCATGCAAAGGGTAGAAATGGGAGGAAGGCAGTCTTAATCTACCCTCCTAGTACATACACTTACACCCAAATGCTTAGGCTGAAGCCACTCTATCTTGGGGAGAACTTAAAAAATCACAGCAGTCTCAAGTTATTTATATTATCTGAAACCCTCATGACTACCCTGTAGTGCTCTTAAACCTGGGCTCCCCATAAACCTGCCTGATGAGCTGGCAGGCAAGCAAACATATTGCTGTCTTCACTCCGCAGCTGTTTCACCACAAATTGGTAAATTACATTCCCACAAAATGTTTCAGTTTTCACAAATCATTGATCTGTAACAAAATTAGCTTTGCTGGAAAACTCCTACCCCGTGTGTCTCTGAAGACACAAGTGCACAAATAGGAGCAGAACCTCTTCAGAATGTGCTGTACTCCACTGGTGGATTTCACCCTGGCCCTTAGTGGTTTGGTGATCTCAATTCCACTGACTCTGAGAGAGAAGGATGGACTTTGAGGAAGTTGATACACATTCTGCTGATGCTCTGAAGACCAGGAACAGTATGATGGATTCGAGCCAGTATTCTCCCGAAGACAGCACAGGGCTCTTGGAGTGCCAGGATGTTATGTTTACTGTGACCAGTGCGGCTTGGTAGGTGGTCCTGTGCGTGCTCAGCAAGGTGCAACTCCTTCAAAGCTCCCTTCTGCAGTCCCATCGTTTCCCAAGCAAATTGCTGGGTTTCATTTTTGACATGGAAAGAGAAACATGTTTCAACAGAACTAGATTCACTTTTCCACAAAGCTGCTCCTGCAGCCCTGCTTTTAAAAGCGTGTATCACTGACATGAATGCAATTGCTTTTCCTCGCAACAGCACTCTAAAACAAAAAATCCTTAATATACTATTAGTCAGCAGCAAAATTCCTGATGACAAGCAAATATTTAACACATATTGAAAGTGGCACTGCCTTGGGAGGACTGGTTTAACAGGAGTGTTTGAATTCTGTAGCACAGTCCAGTGTTTATCCTTCCACGAGACAGCCTGAGCCAGTCTTGGAGTCCAGGTCACAGGAAATTCTAATGGGACCACCTGCTTTTTTCAGTCATAACTGAAACCGACCACATGTATTATGCACAGTGGCCAGTATTTCTCTTCACCTATGAGTTCTAATCCAGCGACAGGAACACCAGATTTAGGTCTTATTCTCAGGGCACAACAGAGGCATAGGGATAGGTGCATATATATATCTACTAACCAAAGCATGACTTACAAAATAAACCATTCAAATCCCCTAATTAGTTTGCCATTCTGTAGCTCAGAATTGCATTTTATTAGTCAACATCATCATCATCATCATCATCATCATCATCAGTATTTATTCCAGTAGTTTATGAAAGACATACACAGTTTTACAGAATTGCACTTACATGTCTATATAACTTTGTGATTTAGTTTATCATTGCAGGGGGTATGCTTCTTAAATAGTGGAATGCTTATCAAAACCAAAGAACTTCAGGTCAACAGTATAAGAAAACAGACTAAGCACTACTCTCCATGGCTCATTAGTTCAGTTTCGAAGACTTAACATTCCATATGGAATAAGCAAGCTATTACTGACCTGTGAATGAACTAATCATAATTATGTTTGGCTGCATACTTCACTCAGTTTTAGTTTGAAACTAATTCATTTGAATTTATAAAGACATCCAAAATTATTGTGAATGTTCTCTCCAAGCCCTAAATGGTATCTGAAGGAGTAAGTTTTTAAGTTCTGAAAATAAAGAATTGTCCAGTTAACTGAGCACAGTAAAGTTATGAGCAAAGACTGCATTCCAAAGACCCTTTAAAGCTGAACTTCCCTCCCACAATTGGTATGTGAAAGTTCCTGATGTTGCTATTATTCTTTTTGCATAAAGCATTAGTCATCCATAAACACAAACCTGTGCTCACATAGGTTTGAATATGCTATGCTGTTATGCCATACTTACAACACTCCTAATGCTTTGACCATTGCTATTACTAGCTCCAGTGATTTTAAGAAAATAAGGGTATTATAATACAAAAATTTATTTTCAGTCCTGTGGCCCTGTAGATTTTCATCACTTCCATGAGATGGATTCTTTACTTTACGTGAATCTACCGAAAATTTGTGTTAAGAAGTTAGGCCAAAATTATCCACTCTATAAAAAGTTAGGCTTCCAAATCTGTATTAGGCATCCACATTGTAATTATCTTTCCAAAGACACTGAGATTATATAGCTCCTTTTCATTTCAGGGACTTTTACTCTAAAGACTGAAAAAAAACTCAGAAGCCAAGTAGGATTTTAAATCGTATTGAGATGATTAGTTTCAGGCACTTTCATTTCAGCGGTTCTTGTTTTTTAATATGTAGTCTGATTTTCGGTATAAAAGGAGCAGTTTGAAAACATCCACATTTAGACACCACACTTTAAGCATTTTCAGGTCTACATTCAGCTTATGTTTGCATGAATATGTCAAAATGTTTTTTAATTCCTCCTCACACTTTGGGAGAAACATTCAGGAACTGACAGATTTGTAGGGAAACCCCCTCAAGCTGGCCATTAGCAAGAGTCAGTGTTTTACATTATCATTACCTCGACATCCACAACAGACCAATCTGCCAAATACATGGAACACTACTGTGACAGCTGAATTCTAATCTCCACATCTTCCTTCCTATAATTAAAGAAATAATGGTAACAATGGGGAACCAGCCATGATACAAGGAGACTTCGAACTTTAATTCACCAAATTCAATCGCCTGTAAGAAGGATTCCAGTAAATCAATCACAAAATATAAAAATAATTTGAAGTGAAAAACATCTCGAGTCTCAAAATTCCTGCAGACTTGGCCTGCAGAATGGGAAAAATGTTTCACTGCTTTTCATTTCATGAGAAAAGATAAGTCATCTGTACTGAATCAGCATGTTCAAGACAAGGCTCAGACAGAGATGTTGCTTTCTGTGGACCTATATGCTCTTACGGAGCAGTTGGAAGGTTTCTTCTCTCTGATATTCAAGACCAAAAACTTACAGGCACTCCTTGCTTCCACATGAATTTCTACTCCTTTGCACTTCATGATCTGTTGTCCTTACCAACAAAAAAACCATGACTCCTATTAAATTTAATTATTAATTGGATTTTTGTAACCTTTCTGCATGCTCACCCCTACAGTCTTACCTAGACATTGAGGGAACTAAACAAAAAACACAGTGCTGCTCTTAGCACTTATGTAAACAGCCATGAAACATCAGGAAATATTTTCTATCCATGCCCTGCCAGCAAAGGAAATTGGATCATGGTTTAATGAGATAATCTCCATGAGCAGATGCTAAATGCCCCTCAGTTAAAAACCACCAAACAGAGCAAGTTAGAACAAGGATGTCTTGACTATGAAATCCACCGAGGATATGCTCAGTCCTTGAAGCTGCTGTGCCTGTTGCACACTAGAGGAAGAACAGGCAACCAGCTTATGCAGCTTTCTACACAGGCTTGCCACTAATTTTGCAAGGAATGTTTTATAAGATGGAATTTTTATCTACACTTCACGTAGGTGGCTGCAACACTAGAATACAGCAGAACAAGTGGCAGGCAAGCCAGGATCCTCCTGAGAAGATTTGTGGCAGCTCTTTGAAACACATTTTCTTGACAGGAGACACTGAAGTGGGATGGGATTACTCAGGACTCAGCATCCCCATATACACCAAGATTTATCTTTTTTGGGGGACACATGGCAGCTGTATTTTCACATTATTCCTCTCAATTTTCAAAATGGGAGTTGGTATTTGTGCAGTTAAAGAAAAATATTGACATGCTGTTATTATTATCCCAGGTATGTTCCTTATGGAAGTCTTCAGTTGAACAAACAGCTGTGTCCTCTCACATATGTATATGCATCTGTTCTGTACAACGTAACCACCAGGAGATGCCCTTTTTTGGACACACAAGCTCACAGTGCAAGCCAATAATCAGTATAATACACACTGCTTCACCAGCCAGTCTGGTGGGATGGTCATTGTTTTTAGAGATTTCAAGGCTGTGAGGCTTTTTTCATCTCATTCTAATCCTTATTAAGCTTTCAGTATGCTATTGCTTTTTAAAACTGTCAAATTTACCCCAAAGCAACATTTCACTGTTTCACATTCTTTAACAATTTCTATTACGCACTGCAGCACAAAATTATCATGCATTCTACTTTTTTTAAATGCCCAAGTTATTTTTTAACCTGTTTTTTTCCCCCACAAATATATATTACCTTGCACACAATCCCATAATGAATAAAGGCAAAAACCAGCTTAGGAACTACAGTAATTTTTGTCTCTTTTCTTGTCTGGTGAGTTATGAATTTTTCTATATGCAAAATATGGAAAAAAAGAGAGGGTAATTAATGTTGTAATGTACATACGGAACACACTTCTTGATCTAACCTGTAGTACCTCCCCCTAATACTCTGCATTTCAGTAAAAGCTAGTGGAATTATTTTGCAAGGAAAAAAAAAAAAGAATTAATACATAGTCTATACATATTGAAACTGTATCCTCAAAGCAATCTGTCTCCCTTTTACCCAAAAAAAAGGAACGAAAAAGAGCAGTGGCCAGTCTCAGAAACCTGCATATCCACAGCAAACATGGTCCAGCTGAATGCAGTTTTTCTCCTGATGCTCACTGAAGGTTCTTGATGGCTGCTCTGCAAAATTTGGGTCCTGCTAGAATATACTGGGATTGGCAGTCACAGGGAGACCTCCTTGGTATCTAGCTCCCAACAGCTCTTCTCATAACCTGCTTCTCATTCTGAGAGACCCCTGTGTGGCATCGCCATATCTTCACACTGAACCCTAAACAAACTCAAAAATAGTCTAAGGGCATCTTCTGTAAAACAACCATTTCATTTTTCAAATAGGTTTCTGATTTATGTAACAATCTTTGGGAGAAATACTGCATGCTTTTTACACTCTACTTAAAAAGAGGAGGAAAAGGGTACACCAAGGTTGTATTTCTTCAATCCCACAATTCCAATTTTTTAAAAAAAATTTAATATAGAGAAGTATTTTCACCACAGAGGCATGAGGATTAGAAAACAAAGAGCTTCAGGTATTTTTGGTGCAAAAATCTTAAACGTTGATGTCACCTCTGAAACACAACTCAGTAATTCAGCAAACATTGTCCGAGGGTGCGCATCAGCAATCTTCCTTGACACGGAAGATGCAGAGAGACTGACATGACGTAACATTAGGATAATCAGCCTCTAGAAGCACAAATGAATGTGCACGCACGAAGGTAGGTAACTTGAGCTGAATGTCGTTAGCACAACTCGTGAGAGCTGATTAAAGCAGCCATTACAATGAAGCGGCATTCAGTGAAACAGAGTTGAAGTAACGTAACAATCGCACCTCAAAGCAGTCGATGTCTATCAACTTGCCTTAAGATGTGATGACATACAAACTCAGCTGATACTTGACAGCAGAGATTTTGAGTCATCCCTGGATATTGAATCACTTAATAACAGAGCATGCTAATAAAATATTTTAAGATCTTCGGTATTTTTTTTTTTCTAAAATCAGTAATAGAAAATATGAAAACGAGTCCAAGTCAACAGTAAAAAATTCTTTGCAGTTCAGATCATTAAAAAATTACATTCCATGTGATTCATATATACACGTAAATAATTTCTGGAGCAGCATTTACCAGTATAATCGTATCAACCTAACAAATCTGGGTTCAGATGTAAATTTCAAATGTAGACTATAGACTAAATAGCAAATTAAACACAGACACACAAAGGCATAGGAAAAGCCTAAAATGGCAGGATGTTTTGAGCACATCCTAAATTCTCCAAATACCATAAATCTTCATTAAATGTAGTATTTTGTCTTTCGGGAGGATGCTGCTTTCACATCTAGTGTGTTAATCAATAATTGTAAAGCTACTTCTTTCTATTTCCAGACAGATTCCTGCTGTGCTTTCTCTCTCCTGCATAACATAAACTTCAGAATGTAGATCAAGGACACAACTGATGATCCTTCTGTAATTAAAGCTCCCTAATGATGCCAACACAGGTTCTGTAACAAAGAGCCAGGTACAAAGTACTTTGCTCTTTTCTGAGCCCTTACAATCTCTTATGCAATCACAAGCCACTAGAGCGAAAGAATGTAATTTATTTGTACTTCTGTGAAGAAACTGGAAGATATTACTCAGTTAATTTCAAAACCAGTGATGTCTGCAAACAGTCTTCCTTATACATCCAACACATTCTTTCTGAAGTTACCCAAAAACCCCATTTTTTAATATAGACCAACGAAAGTTCATTTCTGCCTCACCACACTCTATCATTAAAACTGGAAACAACAGATTTCAGAGATCTCTGTATTTAAAAGATGAAGCTTGTGTTAGTTTGCATGGTAGTTAATTTGCATAGTTCATTTATAGCAATCAGTCAGTAGCAAAGCTGCTGCAAAGTGAACAGCCCTTGAATAGAGATTATGTAGAATATTAATTTCAGTAATAATTGAGTAGTTGGGAGTGTCACATGTGAAGAGACTAACGTATTATACATCTCACATTGAGAGACGTTAGAGGACTTTAAAGGCCTTACAAGGCCAAAACCACAAAATGTGCATGTTACATTATAATATAATATAATGGCCAGACTTCGCGAACGAAGAACCGGGGAAGGTCTTTACACCCTCCAGCCTGCGCATTGGATTTTTTAGGTGAGTTACAGTGTGCGCGGAACTGAGCCCACCCTTTAATCCTAAGGTTCA